>OY754330.1:136880505-137480505 GCA_963573305.1 Pyrrhosoma nymphula
TGGAAATTTACGGAAATCAGTATTTGTGGTATCCCTAAGGAAAAGTAAAGGTGAGCTGAGTTTAAGACAGTTTGTGGCATCCAGTGCGTCAATCCAAGAATAAAAGTATCCTACGAAGAATTTTATGAGAGCTTTTATACCCATTTATTCCACGCATTTCGGCTGTCGTTGATACAGGTGCATGAAGAAAAAAATGGTGCAACAGTCAATCATGGCTACAAATATTGATAATCTTTATAATACCCCTCAAGAGGTGTATACAAGAGGTGTGCACAAGTACTCAACAGGATTCATGGTGCAACAGAAAAGTTTATCATGGAATGCGCCCCATACTAACACCGATGATGACTAAAAAGTGATGATTTATGTTATAAACAACAACTCGAACAAGGACTAATGAGCTGAGCTAATCTTAATTAGGAATAAACACCAAAGGAAGCTTTTCTTAAAACATATTTTCAAACGCAACCTCCAGGTATGCACAGTACTCGGTGGACTCAGACGGTTCAGCAAGAATCTATGCGTATGATATGATTGATGCCTCATCAATCAGAAAATTGAATGTAGCCTATCATAGAGAAAAAAATCTCTTCTTTCTAGGCACATAAAAATGTCAGCATATTCTTGCATTAATAAATGATATTTGCCAAAAAATGAAGCCATTTCCATGGGATGTATTATACGCTATACGCTCCAAGGAGACTTAATAAAAATGGGAAGGTCTGACGTATAGATCACGTCAGAAATGTTATGTTGGGTATTACATGGTTTTTCTCAATGATTTTTCAAATAAAATTAATTATTTTCGGTAATTCATATCGTCGTCGTTCAGGCAGAAATCACTAAGTCAAAATCTTACTTCTGGGTTATAGCGGTTTTCATGTTTCAAACAACTCCTGAAATCAGTTTTGCATAATGATTTAATGTTAACATGTTTGTAACAACAACACCAAAAACATGTAAAATTGAATAATAATGCAAAACTGATTTCAGGAGTAAGGGATTTTAGAGAAACATTAAACCGCTATAACTCAGAAGTAAAATTTTTGACTTAGTGAATTCTGACTGAACGACAGATATTATAAAATTTTTCATTTCAAGAAATTAAATAAGTGACGAGATATGATTCCACAAGACCGTAAAATGGTTTGATATGCCAAACCTGGGTCGGTTATAGCGATAAAGTTTGAAATCATACCGAGTCACTTATTTAAATATGAAAATATACAATATTTCCACAGGATAACGCCGGAGACAGTGCCTTATATTTTACAAAGCCATAAAAAAACAATATTTTATTTTTCTCTGACATACAATTTGACCGAGTGAAATATAATATAACAGCAAAAAGTGGAAATTATTCAGTGATTTTGGATTTTAAAAATACCTGCGTGAAGTTTGAATTTTGAAATAAAGAGAAATGGAAAGAATTATGCAACTTTTGAAATCAAAGCAAAGAGAAAAATATTTGAAGGAAACACAAATGAATACAAAAAATAACCGAAAAGCCCTTTCCAAATATCATGTACATGCCAACCTTCTACGTGACAAAACAATTGCATTTAAGAATCACGGCATTTATCCCTGAAAACGGGGACACGGAAAACTGGGAAGTTAGAGGAGAAGTTATAGAAATATTACTGTATAGTTATGACTCCTATTTAGAGGTTTAATGGAAAAAATCCCATTACTTTCACGTTTAAAAAAAACGTACTAATCATCGATTTGCAACATAAATGTATTGCATATTGTCAAATTCTTACTCTCATTTACAAATCACACTATACCTATCGTTTTTATAGGTCGTTACGGAGATGTAAATAACCACGATGCGGCAATAGCGTACAATTTTTTCCAAAAGAAATGACAATACGAAGGTAAATATGAACCTTGCTCCAAAAAAAAAAACAATATCCAAACTTAAAACATCCAAAGAACCGTTATCAGTGACATTCAATCAGAAAGGAACAAATAAGTACCTACTGCGTAGCATAGAAGTGGGAGGGCCATATTTATTCATGCTTTTCGTTTTATCACGGAGGGAAAGAACAAGTCCCATTCCAAAATGTGAGGAATTTGAGTTTTTGAAGAAATATTTACTCATTCATTAGAGTAATCTACCGGTTAGTGGTAGGTTATAATGAAAGTCAGAGAATGTCCAACGGACTCTCACACGTGCCGTGCCATATCTACATCAAGTATTTCTTTCTTCATCCCAGCATAAGTCCTACCTTTCTTCATCCCGTCCATAAAACCTAATCTCTCTCTTCCCCTTCCCCGCCTGCCCAACATCCTTCCCTCTATCACAGCCTTCATCAAACCATCACCCCTCATTACCCCTTCCAGCCACCTACCCTGCCTTCCCCTAATCTCATCCACAAGTTTCCTCTCCTCACCCACCACGTCAAGCACTTTCTTGTTTGTCTTTCTTTCCGTCTAACACACCTTATCCATCCTCCTCCATACCCATATCACGAACGCCTTTTTTCGTCTTCCTTTCTCAAGGTCCACGTGTCTGCCCCATACAACGCCACACTCCATATCAAGCTCTTCACCAGCCTCTTTTTTACATCCTTACTTCAAGTTCCCGTCATCAGCTCCCTTCCATTATTGAAAGCTTCCTTCGCTAGCGCTATTCTCCTCCTAATGTCTTTGTTACAATGTCCTGTTTCTTCTACCGTACTACCCAAGTATTTAAATTTTTCTACTTGCTCCAGTTTGCGACTCCCTACTCTTATCACCAGCCTCGCTTTCTGGAAAAATGAACTATGAAAATAGTTTATTAGAAATATGTATTTCACTCAAGAAACTACTTGTAGACTTTCCCTAAACATTTGAGCTTTACGAATAACAATGGAAATACACACCGTTGTCATGAATATGTATGCAGAGTATTACAATTTTTCCTCCTGCTAAAGCACGTAAAAGAGAATATGCAAATGAATTAAAACGATTGATAAAACAAAGACCTTATATATCTGATGAACCGATTGTTCTACGAAAGAAAAACAGAGTGTTAACCGTGAGCGTAACTTCCCTACGCAGTAGAATCTACACATATTGGCAAACTTTTACTACCTACTTTAACGAAAGGAGAACATTTTGAAAGTTTTGTTCAACTTCGAAGGAGCCTTGGATTGAAAATATGCGTAAGGTTTCCTCTGCTCCGAAAAGTTGCGAGAAGTTCAAAGTTACACACACCTGACTCCCTGTGGCGAGAATCTCCTCGGCTGTCGGCTTCCTGTAATAACTGTAACGACACCGTCGCGTAATTTTCATCTTGAGTTTCCCCTTTTTTATCCAATGTTCCTTCTCCTTTCTCCCTCCTCATCGTTCTCCTCTCTCCACTTTCATTTCCTTCATTGCCACGTTACAGCCTTATCGCTTTGCACCTGTCGCCTGTAATCCAGAGGGTCACAAGAGGTGCGTCTCTCGTCTGCGACCCTCCGTCTCCAAAATCTTTAGATGCAGAATGGACTTCCTCTAATGCAAGTCCTCCTTTTACTATTCCTACGTTTTTCACGGTTTTTCTTTCCTCTTTCTAATCCCCTCATTATACAAGGGGTGGGATCACGGTTCCTTATCTTACGTTTTACTGTTACTGTCTAAAGAACGGTAAAACGTAAGATAAGGAACTGTTACTGTCTAAAGAACGCAATCAATCAAATAAAAATAGTGATTTCAATTTTCTGAGTGAAGACTACGTTTTAGTTCTCATGAGCGCATTTTCATAATACGATGATTCAAGTAGTTGCGTTATGGAGTACCGCGATCACGTCCCCCCTTGTTATCTTTAGGGAATATTTTCACTAACTTTCGCCTTTCCGATTCCGATTAAAATAAACTTCACCAATGCGAGCATAGTTCCGTAAAAGAAGAATAAATTCGTAGTTTGGCGTCCAATTCATATCGCCCTCCTCAATATTTGGAATTTCTACGCTGCAGAACGAGTTTATCCATGCAAAAAGACAAAGGTGAGAATAAGTGAAAATTTGTACTACTTCAAATGATACATGTTGCTCCTCCCTATCCAACGGTAAGAATTAACCAATACCCATTGAACTAAAGCTATTTTATAAATTTTATTGTTTCAGGCTCGACTTCGTGGAAGTTAAAGATATTCATTTTGAATAAAAAACATTGTACTTTTCCATTTAAAAACTGCAGCCGGTTTTACCTTAATAAGGCATTTTCAGGCACCTAAGCTTCCGAGTGTGCCAGAAGATGCCTTAAAAAGGTGAAACCGGTCGCGGTTTTTAAATGGAAAAGTACAATGTTTTTTATTCAAAATGGACAAAGCTATTTTGTTCACCGGTAGCATACCATTAAATGTATTTGCCACATACAAATCCAATACCGGTAGCACCTAAAAAATAAACAAATTCGCAGTTTACGTCGCCAATTAACTAGCATCACTAAAACTATTGGAGAGGAGAAACACAGCAAAAAATAAATAGTGCCTGATTCCACCAATTTATTTTCAGGTAAAACTTGTTTCGACGCAGTGGCGTCATCTTCAGGTACTAGTTGGTACTTCAGGTACCGCTGCGTCGAAACTAGTTGTACCTGAAAGTAAAATCGTAGAATATAACAAAGTTTTCCTTTTCATTTACGGTTAAATGAACTTCCACAAGGTTGAGCCTGAGACGATGGAGATAAATAGTGTCTGAATTTAAAATAGAAAATGTTCGGTTGAAATCAGCAGCAATGATTGCTCTGGAGTATTACCTTCAAGGAAACATAGAATAATGAAAGATTATAATGTTTAAGCTACACACAAATTACGAGGTGAATTATAGATGGAAAAAGAACAGTGAAAAACAACGAAGAAAAGAAGAATGAATAAGTGACCACAGGAAAAAGGGAAGTCTCTTTCCCCAAAAACAAAGTAGAATAATATGACTGAGTCAGGTGGGAAAAATGTAAACGAAATGTGATATGTCAGGCATGCGCGCTGATTAATCTCGGCCACGGAAAGTGGATACGAAGCCTCACTCACATACTACCACAAGTGTTATTGGTCGCAAGGGAATGTGAAACTGTGGCGAATTCCCTAAGCTTTTATTATTTTATCCCCTAAGCTAAGGTATTTATTTCCACCTACCCTTTATAATGGATAAAATTTCATTTTCTTAATCTGGAAGCAATTAATTTAAGACGTAATTCCATATTTTCGTAAAAATTATGATTCTATGGCGCACTTTAACCTGACACTCATCTCAAACCTTCCTTTATTAATTAAAATTATCCTACTCCATAAACGCCGTTATTAAATTTGTCCGAGTTAAACGATACCCTAAAGCAAAAAAAAATCCTTGAACAGAAGAAAGCGAAACTCGTGAGATGATTTCCTTTGGATAGCGCCCATGCAATGATAGCACCCCGTTATAATGAAATTACGTTTAATTGCGGAGATTGTGATCTTCATTAGCGGGAGGAGAGAAACTAAATGCCGCTGAGAGGAGAGGATCTGCTCGACGGGAGATTTTTCCAGGCATAATTTAAATACGAGAATCTCAAGAGAGCGGCCAAGTGGGTGAATAAAGTGACGCCCGTTTAACTTTCACAAATGGACTTAGATTTTCCTGCGTTCCTAATTGGCATAAGCTTGTGTTCTTCTTGTACGGCCTAATATAAGTACTCAGCAGTGATCAAAACAAAAAAAGAGTAGGTAGCTGTGAATGACAAGCAGATAAATGTGGTAGGAACCCCTGGTATGTTTATCGCAGCATTCGTAATTTTTCCGCATGATGGAATCCATGAAGAGCTCTGCTCATCCTTAGAATTCCTTTCTTGAAGGGATTATAAACGTAGCCTACGCAAATAAATTTCGCCGAAGTCGAGAATTTAAAATAATAGCCTTTAGACCCCACTCATTGTAATCACTTAAATATATTTTTATGATAATAATCATGAAAGTATTTAACCCTCTATCGTCCACGTCCACCAATTTGCCTACTTTTTCACAATCAAAAATATATAATATTTCCCCGGTTCTATTCTCAAATGAACCTTATTTCCCGTTTTCGGGATCATAAAAAATGGAAAAATTATTGTATTAATCTTGTTTTTAATAGTTGAAAAATGTACAAAAAAAGATTAACGTTTTCAAAAAGAAGTTTTTTTTTCCAAAAACAAGGGGGCAGTGGAGACAAAAAGACTTTTTCCACAATTTTTCCATGTTTGGGTCTTGGAATGATGCGTATTTTTATGATATATTTATCCAAAAATGACCAAATATATGGCGTTTTATGTGGTGGGTAAGGCTTTCTACATAATAATAAGGTTCTATTCTCTGAAACGTCGGTTAGTTAGGCATCGACCTATTAGGCTGCCGTATAAAATCCAAGAACAAGGAACATCAGTGGAATGGGATGTTAGAGCCAGATGCTGTTCATAAGGAATATGCTAATTGTGGCGACAGCTCTCGTTTCTCTGATTGATCGCCAATTTCTTACAAGCGGAAACTGAAATTAGTTACCTTGACATACCTGCACAAACCAATACATTCGCAGGTAGTTTCATTAATACTTCTGTCCTTCGAATCAATAAGCCTAAAATCGACTGCAGAGATAGGATAATTGTTAATCCTAGCAAAAACATTGATATTTTTACACAGATAAACAAACTCAACTTGCAGCCCACTGAAAAACTTAAATGTTTCGCGGAAATACATTCAATACGGACTAGGAAATGGCATATTTTCACTAGGAGAAGGAAAAGCAAACATAATGAGTACTTAGTCAATAGTTGCTTATAAAAAGTGACAAATGTGATTACTTTATAAAGGCTAACTCAATATAACTTTACGGAATAAGTTCCGGATATGCTTAAAATTCCCAAGAATAACTTGGCAAACAAGGGATGCTTCAGTCCATTCAGGGTATTTATCAGCAGGCCGGAAATGTTGGGCCACCAATCGCCATTTACCTACATGGACTTCAATTTCCATTACAACGGCTGATTGTGATGTAGTAAGCCAACTACTAACCAAATTACGCGAAACTGGATCCTGCAGTGCTAAGCTATTTTCTCATATCTACTCCCTCTAACCATCCAAGGAAGAGCAAAGAAAATACTGAACGGAAGGAATTTGATTTTCAGCTCTCAAATGCAAGAAACGAGGAGAACTTTTTTTACAAAAATACGGTAATTTTGTATTCCTTGCAATTTTTCTGCACTACTCCTAAACAAACAATCCTATACTATGTGTTGGGATAATTTAACTATTAAAATATTTATAATATTTACATTGGAATTTTAATACTTAATCCAATCAGCACACACTCCCAATTAAATATTACCATGTTTTCAAATATATAACTTCAGTCATTCATTATTTCCCTAGCTCTTTTACAATTCTACTTGAAAAATTAATATGAACCCCCCCCCCTCCAAGAATCAACCACAGCGTAAATATATTAAGATAAAGAGAGTGAATATATTACATTAAGTCTTTGAAGCAGTCCACCTATGAATGATTAAACTATTTCCATAAAATTGATTGAAGAATTCACGGCTATTATGCAGACCAAATAATTAGTTGAAAAGCTCAAGAATTTTGAATGCATGTCAAAATGGAAAATCAAACTGCTTCAAATAGAGAGGCCTAATTTAGCAGACCGCACGATAAACCAGTCACCAATTCAATCACGACAATGCCACCGCTTAGATTGGAGAATTAACCAAGAACATTTTCAAATCCAAACACCACATTCGATAGCTCATTAACAGTGCTCCGATCCGCAAAAATCATTTCATGGATTCCCTTAGGGTTTCCACTCAGCGCCAAACGTCATTATGCTCACGAGGTTATAAACGGCCCGCGTTCATTCCATTCAATCCCCAATGGGCAACGCTCTAGTCAAGGGTTACGTTTCAGCCGCAATGTCTATTGGTCATCCAAATAGGGTCAATCATTGAAACGATGTAGTTGTTTCCCTTTAGGAATCATTCGTGCATTCAAGCTGTGGCAACGATAGCCGCCAGAGAGTTTTGTTTCAGTTTAAGCGTAAAGTATTCCTTTGAGATTCACGGTTCGTCGATTGATCTTGAATGATTCAGTTTAATATCAATATTAACATGAGTTTGTCACTTCAATAACATATGTACAATCTTGGTGCAATTAGAATTCAAAAGTGGCATGAAAATATATGAAACTCCGATAGCAGATAAGGATTAATTCTTTCATCAAGCAAGCAAAAATAAATTTTAAAAAGTTAATTCATTGCTAACTATAAAGCTAGGCTAAACTTAGAGATTACTATTGCTTATGATTGGTTGTGATAACTTTCAATCCCTCTGGAATAATACAAACAGATGGATCACCGACTCACCGAACTTTGTGTGTCCTGATTGTACCAATAGCTAACAATCGTGATCTTTTTTTTATCAAAAGTTACTTTTTATCCGTGAGCTGACTTATTTATTTCAAAAATAGTCGACAATTTTCTCCTTTTTAACCATGAAAATCTTCTAAATACTCTATGGTCTCCAGTAAAGAAGAATATTTGAATACCTTGACGCAACTTACACTTAACTATTCACTGAGGTTCAAGAATAGATAGGGAAATAAAGATATATTAGCTATTATTGAGACAAATATGTTTCTATTATCCTTCGCTCAACGTTCAATGTTTCATGCCAATACTAGGAGTAGATAATTAATGTACTTCATTTACTGATTGCACCAACTTATTGCGAGAAAATTTGAAAAATACGCCAAAATGAATTCAATGTAAAACATAAGCCTCCACATTAAATGACACATGATAAACAATTTAGTAACATCTTCGACAACAAAGTTAAACTCTCGCTTGCTCTCAATAGTACACGACATATTTTTGCCATAGTTAAAATATATTTCGTAAATGTAGCGTATACGAAAAATGATAAAGACCAAGAAACCCTTTTTGATGTGTCCGCGAAGCGTATAAGATTGATTATCTAATAAAGGTTATAGCCGAGAGAAAGTGAAAATCACTTAAGTAAGTAGACTTCTATGAGATAGCACCTATTTGAAAAATCCTGCGTGTGACTTAAATTCCGTGACTTAAATGCCTTTTGTGAAAAGAGATCTGAAGAGAACTGGGTCCTTCGAAGAAACGTCAAATATCGTCATTTCCGCCCGCATATATCATTCTGTGAGATTTCCTGGAATAAAAGCTTCGCATCTGGAATCTCAAGTGCTCGAAAACGAGAGATTCAAGGGCCACAATTTCCGCTTCTGATTACGCGGCAGCGGTAGAATCTGTGGAGCAAAGCTCTCAGATTTCTCTTATTTTCATATGCCATTCCCAAATTTTCCCTAGTTGTGATATCTCCAAATCTTCGCATTAGGTTGCATTTTTTCTTCGTGCCCCATAGAAAAGTATTTTCGATCCCATGATGACTGCATCAACATCTTATCTAGCCATAGAATTTAAATGATGATAGTGGCGATGATAATGTATTGACGACGACCTAGCATAGCTGACTATCCTAATTTAGTTATAATCCAGAATTTCACGTTAATTCCCAAAACTATATTTCCCGAATTTTGATACTCCTGGCGGGTTTCCAGAGTTAAATTAAAAGGGGAAGAAAAAAGCATTGAAGCACCCTCCTTCGAGTTTAGCTCATTTTAGGACAAAGATAAACATAAAGGAAGGCAAAATTGAAATCACGAACATGAAATGGTACGCGCATCCGCTATTTCTTCAATAATGCAAATCAGGTTATTTTAACTGGGCACTATCTCACAAACTCATCACATTATTAACATACAGGTAAGTAATTAACTTCCATTCAAGACACAAAAAAGTCCGAGGCTATGTTTGGCATACGTCAAAGGTATTGTTAATTTTAACTCGGTTTTGCATCAGCACTTGATTCAGAATGAAGGCAAGATTTGACTTATTACTAACGAGGACGTTTACTCGACTCTTTTTCAAACTTACATTTGCATTTATTAATCCAAATCGCTGAGTAGTATTGTTTGGGGGATATCATTAAACATTAATTGGATACTTTTTAAATTCCATATACAATATGCACACACACAATAGTCCTTAATGTTAGTTTTTCGAAAGGATTTTGAGAAAATACGTAACAAGCAATTAGTACTAGATAAATAGATCTCCAAATGAAACTTGGCAAGAATATCTCAGCTGTCCTAGGCGTTAATTTAGGTGAAACAAAGTCCTCAATTTTTCCGGTCGGGTAATCATAAAAAAAAACTTTTTTCGGCCCATCGCCACGACTCAGGCCCCATGCATGTTGATTTCCGCTCGGTATGCTGCGCAGAAAAGACGGGCGAGAAGGGACGAGCAAGAGATACCCTTTTTTGAAAAAATAAAATAAAATAAAATAAAAAAGCAACTTTTTTCGTTTAACTCGCAACGCATGCGAGAGGAAGAGGTCAAGAGTGAAACGTCGAAACAAAACAAAAAATAAAAACACCAAATAAAGAAAAGAAAGTTGGTGGTGCCCACTATTTTCAGGGATCGTTGGAAACTTGTTCCCCCTCCTCACTCCGCGATTACCTTTGTTCATTCCCCAATTAGGCGATTATCCCTCCACGTCAAGTGAAGAGAGGCACGCGAGAAGACCCAGAGAGAGAAAGATGGAGCCCGCGAATACAGAGGAGAGTTTAAACCCTTTTTTCAACCCCGATCCCTCACTCTCAACTCCTACTCTTGTCCCTCATTCTTTCCCACCAGGTACCCAGCCTGCTCACCTATCCCTTTAAAACACCTCCTCCCTCTGTCCATCCCCCGCTCCCTCCCTCACCCACCCCCTCCCTAGGACACACGCTAAATCCTCTCTCCCTCACAAAGAGGCAGAGGGCGTCGCCGTGCATTCGTCCGCCTCGCTGAGTTTCGCTCGCCTCCTGTCCCCACTAGCGCGCAAATGTTCCTCGCTCATGCACACAGGTACACTCCGTCGCTTCCCAGCACCACCAGACGGCTGGCGGCTACACAACCTTCCTCCATCCCACCGAGATATATTTTATAATCGTTGAACCCTTTTATATAATAGTGGAAAATCAGTCGCTGCTAGATGAGAGCCGTATCTTATCGCAAAGCCGAGATACTGTCATTACAGTAGAACCCCGGTTCACCGAAATAAAGGGGGGAGAGCCGTTTCGGCTAACCAATTTTTCGGTTAAACCGTCATATGCTAAACATAGCCTATTAACATGGTGTGTAGGAAAAATGAATTTACAAACAATGTCTATATAATACAGTGTTTTATTTCAGCTTGAAAATATGTTATAATGGGTTAGACAATACTATAAACTGAAAAACTGAAGTTACTACAGCATTGTACATTACGTATTACAGAAATCAGTGATTTTTGTTTGCTTATAATTATTTACGGAACCGTTTCGGTTGACCCGGGTTCCGGTTAACCCGATTTCGGTTAACCGGGGTTCTACTGTATTATAAATAAGGGGAGAGATCTATTCGAATCCCTCCCGGTTTATTTGCGTAAGTTACAGTTGATGGTATGTACCGAGGTTTACCCCTCATTTTACCCTTCTTCCACAAGCCATCACCTTCTGCAGACCGTCTTATTTCCTCTCCAGGCCATCTTCTTCTCAGGGACTACCACTTTTTCCCCAGGCCATATTTACTGGCGTGATTGTTCCTCATAAGCATAAACATTCTTTCCCTCACAAAACATAATGCGGTACACAATTGAGAATGGCTAGAAAAAATGTTCTTGAAGCCTATCCATGCCTGAGTGGTTATGACGTATCTTTCGCACCAATGTTTTCTTGGCTATAATTAATTCTATACGTAACAGTTGAGAGAATTTTCCGATCCGTACTGTTATGAAACTTTCAACCGATTGTTTTCCTTTGTTTTTCTCTTTCCCTTTCAACCCTTTGTTTCCACCCGAATTTCCGAGATTCCATCGATAATCAGCCAAGTCGATTATTATAATCGAAAAGACACATTATAGCCTCCACAGAGGTTACAAAAGTACTCAGATTACGGAAATGCAACAAAAATATGATTTCATTTGGACTTGCTCAAAATGAAATCTAAACGTTTGTGCACAATACAAGTTAGGAGGCTGTTTCTAAACTGAGTTTAAGTATGAGGTAACTATTAGAAAACTACACCTTAATGAAAAACTTTAAATGGATAGAACGGCATTTTAGGGGACGTTCGCCCCGGTTGAAGCATCCATGAAGCTCTTCGTATTACCATGGCTAGAGCTAAAATAGCGTTCTCTTTTGGCTATGTGACTTACTAATTTTCCACCATTAATTTATAAATTCGAACGAATTAACCTTGACTAGGTATCTTCTGCAAAATTCTGAAGGTTGACTGGAAAGAGCATATTTGTATATTTACAGAGCTTTTTTCAGAAGTGGGGGTGGTTTGATGTAGGGGTAAGGGAACGGATAGGGTAAGAAAATAGTGAAAGGAGTTTTTGTCCATTCAGGGGGGGTAAATTAGAAGAGGAGATGCAGCAGGGTAGTGGCGGAGGAATATTTTGGGACTTGAGAATTAATAGAAGTACACCGACCGTAAGTTTATCAAAGGCGGTAGAGGTAGGGTGGGGATGAGAGTACTAGGAATCGGGGATGTACAGTTAGATGAGTGGAAAGTCACTATGAGTAAATCTTTTTTCAGGAAGCACAGAGGAGGTGAAGTGGTTTAAAAAATACACAACCAGTGCGACCGTAACCTAGAAGTAAGGAAATTGGGGCAGTTGGCATTAGATAAAGGAACTGCCGATATAAGTTTTGGGATGGGTGTGAGATAGTTTGGGTGGTTCTTTGGTTAAATGGGAAGTCAACCGAACACTGAGGTCATTGGCGCCATTGAGGACAATAGAGTAGGCCAGGGGTCTCTAAACTACGGCCCGCGGGCCGGATGTGGCCCGCGAGGCCTTTTCATCCGGCCCTTGGAGACCATTTTGTCTACGGAAAAAAATACGGAAATTTACGTGTAACCTGTCAAGATCAGCCACCGCTTACGTGTACGTTATGTTTTTACCGAATTAAAATAGAGGCGCGCAGTAGTGCGTTATGTTTTCCAACCAATTACTACATTGCAAAACCTTATTCGATACTTATTATGAATAAAATACTATAAAATAAATAATTAAAAACAACATCCATATTTTGATTCTTTTTTATTTGGACCCCGAGCGTGTAGTTGGCCCCCGAACTGCTGTTTGATGGTTAATGCGGCCCTCGGGCTGAAAGGTTTGGAGACCCCTGGAGTAGGCAGTTGAGGGAAGGATAATTGGGAAAAGGAGGGAGGCTGTAAAGAAACCGGGCGTCGGAATCAGCCTGCTAATCGTTATTATAAAGGTTTTTACTTTTCTAAACTTTTTATTTTTTAAACACACTACGCGTTTCACCAATTTTAAGGCATCGTCAGGTGTAAACGATCGTCAGGTTTTGTAATCAAACTACTACACCTGACGATGCCATAAAATTGGTAAAACGCGTAGTGCGTTTAAAAAATAAAAAGTGTAGAAAAGTACTAAAATTTATTATAATGAATATATTAAAAGTTTCTCCAAATTAGAGCCTGAAGCTGTGGATTTTAGCCTACCATTAACGAAAAGCGCAAAGGGGCCCTCGGTTAAGCGTTCCACGGACGTAGTGCTGTACTTGAAGAACCCTCCACAAAGCACCCAAGTGGGGATCGATATTCTACTAAAAAGCGTGAAATAGAAGTGGAAAAGGCAACCCTGGTTTTAATCTCTGGGTGGGTTTATAATTGGTCAAAAGATATACAAGCAGACTAACTGTAGAATTCCTCGAAACCTTCCCTTCGCTTCTTATCTTCTTAGATGCCTAAGACGACTAGCTGTAGGTTTAAAATCTGCCAGAGAATGCTTTATCAAGTAATAAGGTGTGAAAAAGCACAGTGTTGCGTAAATATAATAGAAAATTCCACTCAGTTACGTCTTATGTAGTATATTTTAAGGATTAATTTTACATAACTTTCATCGCTCCCTACTGCTAAAACTTAGGATTTTAATTTAAACTTACCTCAAACATGCAAAAAAACTGTATATACTCATAATAGTGGCTTTTTATCTTAAGATGTTAATATTTATGATTCATTTTGGAGTACTTTAAGGGAAGTAGATTAGTGGTGTGATCCTACCATCGACAGAGGTTTCTTTGCACCAAATATTTGTTTCAGTGGAAACGAAGCTCTTATAACACACTTGTAGAAAATTGTTCCTCTATATATTGATCATACAGATAATATTATCAGACAGCAGCATTCACAAGGCAAGAACAATAGTAAGTACTTCCTACAAAAGACGGATAGTTGTACGGAGGAAAGGACTCATAGTAGCGTATTTTCATGATACCATCATATATTTTGAGTTCATCTAGTCTCGTCCTCGCATACGCAAATGCGCGTCGCTTTAGAGCATATAGAACGGCCGGCTATCTCTCTCCCTTCCACTGGCAGATATTTTGGAAAATCTGAGCCCCATCTAGGCATATCTAAACGACTGCCATCGCGAAATCTCTACCCATATCCACGCCACGCTGGGAGAAACGCAAGAGTTTTCGCGCCGAAATGCGACAGACGGTGCGGATAACTTTTTCGCTCGGCCATCATCGCAAAGACCATCAGATCTCCATCAGAAGTCACGCTCCATGCGCTCGGTAATATTTGCGTTATAAGCTTGAGAAAGGTTTGCCTTGCCATTTTTTGAAGAAGGGATTATATGGTTCCTTGGATCAGAAGTTCGCAGCCCATTTTTACGTGAAAATGATGCATACACAATGACTATTGCACGACATTTGTCTATTAATGCTTTATCAAATGATCTATTTTTCTAAAATTATGTCAATAGTATGTGCAAAGAAACGCATCATAGTGACGTGATTCTAATTCTGTTCTAATTCTAATTCTGATCTAAAGATTTCACTAATACCTTTAGGCGAATGTAAATAAATTATGCATTCTTCATGAGCTATATAGCATTTTTCGCCTTTAAAATTACTCCTCGCTCTGAAGTCGTATTGTTTCTCAAAATCTTAAATTATTATATTAGTTTCATTCTACTTGTTTGGAAAAGTTTTGATGCATTATTTGTACTATCCTATTTCAATCGTAAAAAATCCTCTTTCGCAAACTATTTCCTTCTTCAGCTCAGCATCTTCTCACCTTACTTTATTTCGTTTAAATAGCGTTTCTTATTCCTTGCTTTTACCCGTTTTCCTAAAATTCTATCGTTTTTGTTCATTTGCCAGCGTATTTTTTTCTAATTTACCATCAACATCACATCGCTTGTAATAACTTCCCCATTCACTTACTCTGAAACTGTATTATCTTTGGAAACAATTTCCTCTTGAATCATGCCAAACTTTCTTGGCTTGTCTTTTTAATATCCTTCATTTATCTCTAAACGCATTTTGAATTACCCCCAACTATTCTCATGCTTCCAGCAAGTCCAGGATAACCAAAATACCGCAACCTTTCATGGAGTTCGGCGATTAAATAAATAATGAATGAAAGCAAATGCAATTTAAATTCTCTATATTTTATAGCAATCGTTTTGTTGTTATTGAACTTTCCTCGACAAATATCACTGTTAGTAAAAGAGTTTTTCAACTCAATCTTGTAATTGCACCTTTAATAACCTTTGAAAAAAGCTTGTGGGCTTAGAACTTCAAGTGCAATACGAATGCAACAGGCATCAACATCCACCAAGGTTCTTCTCTCAGCGTCTCACTCAGTTGGCCTCGTAATTCGGTCGAGGAACCTTTAGCAATACCGGGACTTGTAGCAAAGTGGAGGGGGAAAGTGATGTAAAAGCACGATCTACAATATTTTATCAGCAGAAGCGTTCACCTTCCATCATGTCCTCAGAATGAAGTCGTTTCAGGTTTTTTATTTTGGTTGGCACTTTGAACTAATCGCGATAATACCTTTACGGAGTTACCCTCGAGACAACTAAATTGCAAAAATACGACGGAAGGGAACAATCATTATTCTTTTCCGGGGTTGGCTTTAGATTTGGGTCTAATAAAACTGTGGGAGACTCGGTGAAAGTAATACTGCGGTTAATTCACTGTACTCTTAAAAATAGTCAGAATGATACAACTCAATATTTAAAAGTTTTCATTCCCGCGGACAGTGGCACCGTACACACTTTTTGACAGCAGAGCTTCATTATATGTCCGGAAGTTACAAGCAACTTAAATCACGAAACATTTACAAGGGAGAAAGACGACTTTGTAGCATAAATACCTAAATTACTCGACGCTAGACCGAAGGAATTTTCACGCTTCTGAAGTAGTTACCTTTGTTTGGGGATTAAGGAGGTTAGAGGCAGTCATTTGATTTTTTTGGAAGGTTTCATCTAAAAGCGATTCCCAGGGGTATCTACTACGAACATTTACGCTGTGAGAAGTGGAACTCAAATGTATAGGTCACATTCATGATGAACTCCATTTAATTGGAAATATGACTAATCTTTCTCCATCGCTCGATAGTTTGCTCTCTCGATTTGTTTAATGAAACCAATTTCCACACGCAATCTTTGCAAATATTTCCTGAAGTCTTACTCGTGTCAGCTCCAGCTGAGTGCATTAGATCCTGTACTTTGCCTGTCGGATCATCTCGAAAACGAATCTACGCAAACAATTGAAAGCGCTTCTAGACTTAAATACCTTGGATTGATGCAAGTTTCAGATATCGACCAACGAGAGAGTCATTCCAATTTGTGCATTAGCAGTGGTGCTCATGAGTTCTTCATCCCCACCATTATACATACAGTGTTTGACCTTCATTTTATGGGTTTACTCAGCAGATATGTTTGCTCTCTTTGCCATTAGTTGTTCAACATCTCCCATGTCTCGATCCCTCCACTTAACTGTCATCATCGGACTACTCTTAATACTCTTTTTCTGTCACTGGTGCTTAACCTCACCGCATTAGACAATGAATCTCGAGAAAAATGTTTTAAGTAATTGCTTTCGCTCTTTTAACACTAGAATGCCGGAGGGTGTCATTTTGACACTCTACACATACATTTGTTTGCAGAGCTGCCCATGAAACTCTGTTGAAGAAATTATCTTTCGCGACTTTTATTCATTTTAAGGGCTTAACAATACCACTGTGTGAGAGATAGCCGCCCACCTATTTTTCATCTTAAAATTTCAAATTTACCTTACATGCCGGAGGGTGTCATTGTGACACCCTGTAAATGTTGGCATTTCTTCTTTAGTTATAGGTGCTTTTTTTGATTCAATTTGATAACTACGGGTCAAACGGATATTTTGGAACAGTACATCACGTTTGCATTTGTTTAATTCTACACATTTCAGATAAAAATACTCATTATTTATTTTTCACAAATCTATTCGCGCGTGAGGTAAGTCTTATTTTCCACTACTTTTATTTGCAAATGACTTGTCTTCAAACCAGCCCATTTGTCCGCGGCGACACAGGGATGTATTTATTTTCCATAAAGCAGCAATGTTGCTGCTAACAATGCGCTGGCATGACAATGCAGATGACAATAGCCAACTGCCTGGCTCGCTAGCGTGTCGCGACCGGTCATGACTTCGCCTTGCGTCGAGGCGGTTGCTTTGAGATAGTTTGCGTTTTTATCTTGTAACGGCGCTATGTAGAGATCTTAGGACGGAGCAAATTACGGCAGTACAAAATGATATTTATGAAGACGTGTCCGAGAAAGGGTCTGATCAAGATGTTGAGTTGGACGACGGTTTCGTTGCACCGGAGGACACAACATCGTCCGAAAGCGATGGAAACAGTGAGCACGGTAAATTTCAATTATATTTTTGCATTGCAATTTTGTTACAAAAGACATGCACATGTACTCATTAATTTTACGATTCGCATGTACACATGTTCGAGTTATTCTTACCGCTATTATATATATATATGATTACCCTCTGATTTCTCGGCTGTACCTTACCCTCTGATTTCTCGGCTGTACCATCTTCCAAATCACCAGTGTCTTCGTCCAATTTTAGTTACTTTTCCTATCTCTTTCTTTCACCTTCTGTTCAAATTATTATATATTTATTCGCCTAAAAGGCGGTGTGTGAGTGAGTGAACGAAATGTATGGCCGAACCGGCTCTTTTCCCCTTCAGTTCATGTTCCTATCTCTGTCCGACTCTCTGTGTGAATGAACTCATCTTTACTTTCTTCTTGTGTCCATGTCTAATTCTCCTCTCTTGGTGATGGAATAGCTGCCCTTGTGTGCCATCCAG
Organism: Pyrrhosoma nymphula; assembly: GCA_963573305.1. NCBI lineage: Eukaryota > Metazoa > Arthropoda > Insecta > Odonata > Coenagrionidae > Pyrrhosoma > Pyrrhosoma nymphula. The sequence goes on from OY754330.1 coordinate 136,898,730, forward strand.
AGGCCACGGCTACGGGCTCAAGCTTGAAGGGGTATTCTTTGTTATAAGTCCCAGCCGAAATCATGGTAAATCTAAGTGTCCTGATAGCTCAACTGGTAGAGCACTCGGCGCGAAATCGGGAGGTTCCGGGTTCGAGTCCCGGTCACGGCACATTTTTACCCTCTGATTTCTCGGCTGTACCATCTTCCAAATCACCAGTGTCTTCGTCCAATTTTAGTTACTTTTCCTATCTCTTTCTTTCACCTTCTGTTCAAATTATTATATATTTATTCGCCTAAAAGGCGGTGTGTGAGTGAGTGAACGAAATATATATATATATATATATATATATATATATATATATATTTCGTTTGATTATATATATATTTCGCAGATCCAGGTTCGTCTACAACCACAATGAAGAACAGATTGCTGATATATATATATATATATATATCAGCAATCTGTTCTTCATTGTGGTTGTAGACGAACCTGGATCTGCATAGGTTGACGAACAGAAAAAAATCTATTCGTGGTCGTGGGCTCTATCGTGGGGTTTGTGAGTCAACGTGCACGGTATGTGGTCAGATGATTGGGTAATACCGTTTGTGAAAAAAACTACGGCATAGGACCGCTTTTGTGAAATTTTACGCTATCTTCGCTTTGACGAAAAGACAAGTCTCTCTGAACGATTGCAAACGGACAAATTTCTGCTGTTTTCGGATGTATGAGAGAAATGTATTGATAACTGTATTGCATGCTATAAGCCTGAACCGTTCAATGCTATGACGAACAGCTATTTCCAAGCAAAGCTAGGAGCCCCTTTACGCAATACATGGCATCAAAGTCTGATATATATGGGCAAAAATACTGGCTTGCAGTAGACAAGGACAGATTTGATAAACTGATTTGCCTACCTTGACAAGGACGACTTTCGTCAAGCTGGCGATCGCGATCCTGATCATGTTGCAGTGATACTTATGCAAATACCCTTACTTGAGTACGGGACGAAATGTCACAACTGACAATTATTTCACATCACTTGTGCTCGCCAAAAAGCTGGAAAAAGAGGCACAAGGCTAATGGGAACTGTAAATATGGTGAGAGAAAAATCCTTGCAGAAATAAAAGCTTTTCGGGAAGAGTTGTACTCAACTAAATTTTACAAAAAAGGGTGACATATCACTAACCGTTTATCAGGGCAAACCGAGAAAGTGTGTTGTTGCACCGAGAAAGTGTGCTCTCTTCACCCTGACGTTGAGATTGGTGACAACTCTAAGAAAACGCCAGAAACTGTTAAATGTTACGATGAGATCAAGTATGGAGCGGCTATCAGAGATATAGGTGAGGCGAAACATTCTATTAGAACAGGAATCTGGCGATGGCCAGTTCATTCTATTCATAATACTCTCGACTTCGTTGGTATAAATGCCTTGATATTGTATAAGGAATTAACTTTACAGAAGATATCTTGAAAGGATAGCTAGCAAGTCCTTACATTGCATCAAGAAATGTTTGTCAACCTTCTGACGAGTTTGATGGAGTGCGAGACACAGAACTGACTAGGAACTGTCAAGTAAAGAGAAAATGCAATAAAACAGAACTATTGGTTTTGTAAGCTATGTAAAAACTCAGCATGTGGCTCTCGTGTACGGCGAAATCAAAGCAAAAATGTCAGAAATGTGAAGCAATTTAGACGATGTTTTTGAAACCCTGTATGATAAAGGTCTTTTATTTGTTTTTCTTATATAAATTTAATTTATTTGTCTGTTATTTTACGCAAACTTGTAGTTTACATAAACATTATAAATGATTTTACGTAAATAATAAATGAATGTAAAAATTATTAAATGATTATTTACCAACGTTTTAGCTCAATCTTCGAAAAAAATAGTGCGGTCGAAAGAAAATTCTTGCAGGTAATAGGTACTTTGCTAAAATGGAGGCACTTAAAAAAATTATTTTTGTTCATAAAAAAACGACAAAAAAAAACAAAATTACACTGAATATGTAGAATAAGCACTATCAAACATAAAACATAAAATAATCCACACAAAAACACCGCTGATAACACATAAACAGAATGGGTGTCAAAATGACACCCTACCGGCATTCTCGGGGGGTCCAATGTGTCCGGCATTCTAGTGTTAAGTAGCAATAGTCGTCATACTAAGGCACGTGCTCATTTGAAAACAACTTCATTGCCCGAGGAATGCTATTGCATTTCTGCTGCTTTGTATCCGGATAATAGAAAAGAGTGCTCGAGACAAGGGTCTTAAGTAATTGTTGACACATTTCTAGACTGAAAATGTAGGTTATGAAACAAATCCCCCGATAGTACGGAAGCTATTCTGTTCCAAACTGGTATCGCTCATCATTATACTCGGATAGAAAAGCAAGCTACAGACGCATTTTAAAGCAAGTAATCTCATATTCCTGAGCTAGAACTGTTAAGAGACATGTTAAAGATAGAAAAACCTCTTTGCCGGAGCTACGCCACTGCTTTATATCACTCTAAGATAGAAAATCGTGTTCAAGACTAATATGCCAAGCAATAGTATTCACCTTTTAAAGCTTGAATTTTTAACTGCTAAAGAGAATGCTTCGGGAAATGGAAAAACATTTTTGACAGACCTATTTCGTTGCAAAGGTATAACATTTTTCGCAAAAATAAATACATTTCCTTCTGTTATTCTGCCTTTATACACTATGCCAACAAGTGTGCTCCGTGAAAATATTTCATGTCGTCTCCTAAAGTTTTGAGATTGAATTTTCAGGTGTTAAAGGGGAATATTCACGATAGAACAACTTCTTGACGGAGGAAGTCCGGATACTAAATTGACTCACTACGATAAAGCACAGTTCTGAAGACCAATTTTTAAGTAATTGTTCCTTAGTTATACTCGGATAACAACTGTTGCAAGACATTTACTTGGTAGAATAAATAGAATCTGGCCGGATAAATGTCTTCGTAGAGGTAATGCTTATTCTTGTGATAATAGACATATAAGCTCCAAGACAATTTCTTAATTGTTTCTACCTGGCTTGTTTAAACTGCCAGCTATTGATAAATGTTATGCAATGTTTTAAGCAGTCATTTTCACATTTATAACCAGGAATAACTTGACAATAATTAAGATACATGTTCAAGATATAAAAAATCATTGCTGCTCTCATAACTGGAACCTCGTTGCGGGGAAATATATTTTTATGCGAATGTTTTCTCACATCAAAACAGACATTATTTCGCAAGTATTAAAGAGCCATTTACACGATAGATAACTCCTTTGCCTAAGTTATTTGATATCTAGAAGCAGATTTGTCACATAACGCGTTAAGTATGTGTTTCCACACTTCAAAGCAAGAATTACTTTTCAACTGTGAAGAGACATATTCGCGATGAAACAAATTCTCTGCCATCCTTTATTTCTGGTGCCATTGCGCTACGTCGGTAAAAATTCAGCGTCGTCTTTCTATCTCCATAACCAAGGAAACACGAAGAGAATGAGAAGGAATATTTTGAGCGCAAACACTCGGTATAAATTCGCAGCGACCTCACCGATGCCGAATCAAGAACCCTCTATGCTCTCTCGTCGCTGGCCGTGATGTAATAATTCCGCTATATATCAAGGTTCCACTTTTCCTCAGTACAATGAACATCGTGCAGTAGACTAATCCTTTAGTAAATATGCATCTCAAATAAAATTGTCAACTACTAAGAGAAACGTTCATGATAGAAACTCTTATGCCACTATAAACCTTCGCGTAATTACGGTAGAATGTCATTCACCAATTTAAGCGATTGTTTCCACACTCCTAGGCTAGAACAATTTGTTCTCTTGCAACACACGCCAATTACCAAAGCCCTAAAAGTCAATTACCAATGTCCTAGAAGAGAAGCTGAAGAAGGGGGAAGGGGAGAAAAGCATTCAGGAAGAGTGGAAGGATATGAAGGAAAGCATAATAATGGTTCTTGAACAGGAGGTTGGAACTGTAAACAAGAAAGAAGCCCGTGTCTCTCCCATGTTCAACTATAATCATGATTGGTACAACGATTCCCAGTGCTTTACCAATGCCCCTACGGGGCGACAATGATATTTCGTACCCGTCTCATGATACAGAATAATTAATTGCATAAAAGGAAATTGGTCCACAACAAAACAGTAAACACTAAATACACAAGAACAGACAATCACCATGCACACAATGCATCCAAGAAGCTCTGTACCGGACGCTACAATCAGAGCACGCGCGTCGGCAAAATTGTAATCCATTCGATTCAAAATTAATAGTAAATCAACGGGTGAGCCAAATAATACAAAAATACATCAATGAAAATTTTAATGTTTACACTTTTAAATAAAGATTTCAGTTCTGCAGTCCGGTGAAGCGCTTTAGAGGAATTAATGTTTAAACAAAAGTTTTTAAAATTTTGAAATTTTAAATACTTTTTCATCTCCGGTTCTGTTGGCGGATCCTGATGAGACTTGCGGGAGTAGATAAAAAGGACGTAATGGACATACCGAGGTTTTTCCGCGTCGCTGGGGCCCATAGGGCGGGAGGAAAGGGGCACTTCCGGTTTCAGACCACGTTTTTAAGTTGACCTTGACGTGCTTGATTTGGACAAAATTTGAATCAAATTATTATATTCACAGCACTATTCTATTTTTTTAATGGGGGTAATCCGAGCAGCAGTTTCCGAGAAAACCAGGAAAAACCGGTTTGCGCGCGTAATTTTTTACTTCTCCAATTTTGCACTCACGTTCACCAAATTTGAATGGTACCAGCACTGTGTAACACTAGATCACTCCCTCTAGTTTCACTGATAACACTTAAATAATACGCGAGAAATCGCAGTTTGTGTTTTCCAAGAAAACTCGAAAACTCGCCCAGTGGAGAGAGCCAAGTGGATGCACTCGTTGGAAGGATTTAGAGCCCCCAGGGGGGAGAAAGGTCCACTTGGAGCGTTTGCTCGCGTCGTTGCCTATCGCCGTCAGAAACGACGACGCTAGACTTTATTTCTGCGGTCAAGTGGGAGAACGAAACTGGAATGAAGTATGCACTTACTTAAGATTCGTAGGAGGCTGATTGTGCAAAGAGGATTCAAATAACGCGTGACGCTCGGTGAACCTTCCGATGGCATTGATATCGCAGAACTCATTGTGAATTGAAATGGATATAATGGAGCATTCCGTCTAGAGCGTTTTTTCATTCGTAAAATAGAAGGTTTGAGTAAAGCACTAAAATATGATGAAGGTAGTACGTGTGATGGACCCATCCGCTTATTTGACGAATAAGTTTGATGGATGCGAGCACATCAATTGTGGACTACATAGTTGCCACAAAGAATGCAGCATTCGATAAAAGAAGAGGAAAGATGACATAACGCTACATGACATGTGTGGATTTTTAAAACGAAAATAAATAAGATTTTAAATGCGGTAGTTTTATTAAGTCGAATGGCAGAATGAAGTGACAAAAGAAGAACATTAATTTTGTTGATGCAACAAAAGTGTATTCAGATTGGTATAGTTGTGATTGTCTCGCTAATACTCAGTTAAATATTCTGAAGGGTCCCTCTTTAACATCTTCATTATTTATTGATACATAAGTTCAAGGAGTTTGAAGTAAAGTTTTGAGTAAAAGAGACAATTCAAGTGAAATCCGTTGGCTTTAGCGTTTATTGATATTAAAAATAATTTGGCTGACGAAGTTCTGATGGAATTTCAGCTACATGATTTAACAAGTGCAAAGGTTGGCATGTGACTGTACAGGCAATTAGTTAAAAAATAGTAAAATACCATCCGAGTTACTGAGAATGTATTTTTTTTAATATTGTTGCTTCCAATAATCGCTAATCCCTTCATCCATGAGGCTAAATGTCTTCTCATTCATTTCGCTAATGATCACTCTTTTCCAATGTTCTTCAAATGATGGGCCACTTGCCGGTTTTTTCATAATTTAATTTTTCTCAACTACCTCAACTCCTTAAAAGAGTCTAAAATATATTATCTTCTTACTATATTAAATGAAAGGAAAACTTTGTTTTATTCCACCAATTTATTTGTCGGTACTACTAGTTTCGACGCAGCGGCGTCATCTTCAGGTACCTGAAGATGACGCCGCTGCGTCGAAACTAGTAGTACCGACAAATAAATTGGTGGAATAAAACAAAGTTTTCCTTTCATTTAATATATAATGAACTTCCACAAAGTTGAGCCTGAGACGATGGAGCTGATCTTCTTACTATTAATTGGCTAAATTAGTTTCTAAATATCCGATCTGAGCAAGAAATACATTACATTTTAAAGGAAATAGTATTTCATCAATCGAAATTTGATACCACAAAATCGATAACATACTACTTCCGTAAGTAAGACCGGAAATAATTTCATGAAGGAAAACATGAATGGAAACATTTTGTGCTCAGCAGTTAAAAAAAATAGTACTCAGGAATGAATGGGAAGCACACGTAATTGTATTTATTTATCCTCAAAATATATATTTATAAGGACTTGGAAGTAGTTAGTTCCTATCTCCTTCTTCCAAGATTAGCTTTTTCAAGTTCATGATACGCGTATTTTACATGCACGGATATTCAAGAGTAAGCTGCGCAGCAACTGGAAGTGATAAGGAGTGTGATTTCAATAATTTGTCTAGGTTGGATATGGGGTCGCAGCCTACTACGCACGGAGCTATGGCAACGTAAGCGTTTAGCAAATTTAGCAGGTGCCATGAGAACGCCCGGAATAGCTGGGTAAAATATGTGCGTAGCCGTAGCTGCGTAAGTAAGGCGCTTCGAGTCCATGTCCATCAGACAAAAAATGCTTGGGATTGGATCCCCCATCACATCCAGAAGTTACTTCCTCAAAACTTTTATAAAAACTGATTTAGAATAATTAGTAAATAAAACACCCTTTGCATTGAAAATGATGGATTTGGGTTCTACGTAAAAGTTCATGTTGAATGATACTGTAGAGTAACTTGTAATTATTACGGAAAGATTTATTAGGTACAACCAGTTTCGTCGCAATGACGCAATAGTACCAGAGGATGCCGCCTATGCGTTGAACTTGAAACCAGTAGTAATACTCACTCAGTGTATCAACCCGAAGGTTAGTTTTGATAGTTGAGAGTAGAGCTCACTCCATACTAAGCCATTGGCGTGTGAAATTCACACATACAGGGTAGGGGGGCCAGTTCCTTTCCCTGGGCCACCTGCGATTTTCCATGACAGTCACATCACGAGGATTTTCGGAGTAGCAGTAGCAATCAAACATTTTCCGTGAAAATTTCACGTTGTTTATACTATCACCCTGTGCATTGTCTCACTTCAGGATAATCTTAAACTAATGAAGGAATTATGTACTCAAAATGGATAACTCGGGCAGAAGCAGCATGGATGAGCCATAGCCTCCCTACCCAGAGAAATTATTCACGCCGCCTTAACCCGATTTTACTCCCCGAATTCACTCGTCCAATAAAAGCCGAAGGATTGAACGATAGGCGCTGGGGATAAAAACAAGCAGATGCACAGAGGATCCGTCGAAAGGTGAGCACCACCATTGTGCTTGGCATCAGCGTCGCGTCGAGCCGTGAATTTTACCTCGGCAAGAGAGGAGGGTATAAATACGGGAACTGAAACGGGAGAGTGAAGGGAAGAGAGCAAGAGGGAGATAGAGGGCGGTCATTTTTAATTGATTGGCCCGGCAAGTGTGACGAGGAGGCTCCCAGCGTTTGCCAGCCGCTCGCCTGTCCGTCCCTCCACCTGTCCACATCGTTTCAAACGCGACGGTCGCTCTCAACATTCTCCGACCGGGTGGTCGGGGGGGTGAAGGGTGAAGGTGAAGGGTGGAGAGGGAGAAAGCGTTCGGCTGACGTCACAATCGAATGCTCCGCCCATGGTTCCGGTGGCGCGGTAATTTGACGGAACATTGCCGTCGCGATATGGCCTGTCCCCAATCCGAGTTTTAATTCGTCAGCCTGCGAACCGTGCTCATCGGACCACGCACGTTCTACAGTAACGGCCGCGCACGTCAGTTTAAAGACAGGAAGAATGGAGGATAAGGCAAAGTGTGATCTTGCTGGAAAACACCTCCCTAACCGGCCCCGAGTTGTAACAACGGCGCCCATCCATAAGTTATATTGGATATGAATATTTAGATTTACACGGGCGTGTGAAATGGACATCCGAGGATGCCGGTTTGGGAGATCACAAGAATGGTTGTACTAAGTGTTTCCTTCGGCAAAAAATGCCATCTCAATATTGCTCCTCGATGCAAAATGCGTGTGCAATAATTTTCCCTCCATTAGCAAACTTTTGCAAGAATTTTTAGAGGGCGGTGTAACGACTCTTACGACGTATATCGACGATTTTTTTAATGCAGCAGGAGTATCCCCTATCCCAAAAGCGCTCAACGAACTACGTACATACTACAATAACGGCCACACACGTCAGTTTAAAGAGAGATAGGAAGGCGGAAGAATCAAAGGGTGATATTGCAAAAAAATATCTGCCTATGCGGGCGTTGCAACGTTGGCGCACACTCAAAAGTTATGATCGATATAAATATGATGAATTTCAACAGTGGATGGTAATAGATATTGGAGGAAGCCCGTATGAGAGTACGCCATGATGGCTGTGCAAAGTTTTTCATTCGGAAAAAATTTACAATCACGATTTTGACCATTGATGCAAAATGTACGCGAGATCAAAGGGACATTTCTCCTCAATCAACTAACTGTTGCTATCGCCAGCATGCGTTGCGCGCTGTAGAATGATATATTTTATTTATATCAGGAATATCTACTTTCCCAAAAGTGCTCAACGGACTACACAGGGTCTACGATAACGGCTGTTTGGGTCTGTGTCAAGAGAGTAGATATTTAGGTAGAGTAGATGAGAGAGATAAAAAGAGGGAGAAGAAACGCATTATATGTCCTAATTATGTCATATCCACATTCTGGCGAGGCAACGCACTTTCAAAAACTCAGCTCGATGCGAATATTACAATTTTCACCGGCGAATGAACTAAATATTTAAATACGCGAAAGACCCGGCAGATAGTTCAATTGCTCTCCAACTAATTTTTTCAAGCAGAAAATTACTAACTACAATTTTCCTTCTCGACTTCTGCATGCGAAACACTAGCGCTCTCTGAGTGGTCTTTTATTAATTCAATGTAATCTTTTGCTAACAACAGCATTTATCTCTGCAAAAAACACATTTTTAAACTATTTTCTCCAGTTAAAAAACATGTTTCAGATATATCAGTTTAGAGGGCTTTATAAACCAGCGTTTAACTGAAACCTCAACGAACGAAACACGAGCAGTATAAAATTAATACCTACATGAAGTAATTACAAATAAAAAGTTGCGTTTCATCTGCAATATATATATCAGTTAGTCTTATTATTCATTCCCTGAATTAGTAAAAACACTCCTAGTACCATTTGATATCAGACTTATGTGGTCCTCTAACCTGCTCCGCTGTGAACAATTACGAAGAATTGTAAACTTAACTGTAAAAAAACACTGGGTAATACCTACACGTCAAAATGGGTGTACAAATATTCGCTAGTGAAAATAATCATGCATGATTGAAACAAACATTAACCTGAAGGACTCACTCACCTGCTAAACCATAGTTTAGTACCATTGGCAAAACATTTGTAGCACTGAATCATTTACGAAAGTCACCCATTCATAGCAAATACAAGAATGTTTTTTAACCCACAATAGAAGAAAGATTTTTTTTGGCTTGGACACAACAAGAAAACCTTTAAAGGGCCAATTTAATTCCGGCAGGGAGGGACTTCTAATGAAATTGAAATCTGGCGTTTAAAGGTTAAGGGAACTTTTTGTCAGGTACAATTTTTAAATTAGAGAAATTATATTTGTGCATGTTCCCCATTAAGAATGTTAAACATTTCCAGCTAGTAGAGCCTCATATTTCATCTAAGAGGAAGACATAATGAATAAAGAGACCATGCTAGAAAGCAGTGCGACCTTAGAAAGTATAATATGTGATTAGACATGGCATATCGACTCACATAATATTCATTGTCCTATCGGTTCATAAATAATAGGTAGTAGGACGCTTAACAAAGGACATTAGTACTCAATATCCACAAGCTTAATACTAAGATGGGGAGAGAGAGATAATGGGAGAGATAAAATTCGCAAGGATGCGGTACGAAGGAGAGGCCTAGGGGAAATAAGACAAATGAGAGAAAGAGAGAGGAAGGGGACGTCGAAGTGGGCGTGGCACGTAAACTCGAGGGGACCGAGAATAAAACCCTGTGGTGAGCGATGGCGAGGCGTTAGCCCCGCGTTAAACGGTCGACGAAATAAAAAAATTCCCCCTCCCAACGCACCATTGCGATTGCCGTGAGGATGAAGGAGAAGAAGAAGATTAGTAGAGGCTGGCGGAGTCTGAAGACTGGAAGAGCGGTAAGGTGAGAGAGAGAGAGCTTTATAACCGCGCGCAGTAACGATGATTGATGCTCCGTGTCCTCCCCCGGCCCGCCTCCAAAACCTCACTCAACCCTGCACCTCCCTCTGCTTCCTGCTCCCGAAGACCTATCCCGGAAATTTCTTCTCCTCCTGCTCCTCATTCTCCACTCCTTTCCTTGCACCGCATCCCCTGCATCTTCTCCCCACCGCAGCGCCGAACTAGCAATGTCCCGGGTGTGGTGTTCTGCGGAGAGAGAAGGCGCGGAAGACGGTAGCGGACATAATGAATGGTACGCCGAAGACGGAGGCAGGCATAGGAATGATAGATATAGACAAACGACCTTTTGTTCTAGGGGCGAAATGGGAAGCCATTGGATTCACGGGTGCTGAGAGAGTGTGATCCATCACGATCATTCTCTGATGACCACTAATTCAGCCTTAGATAGTGTTAACGTAATTTATTTCCACTCACGTACCTACCTTCAGACCTGTTTCTAGTATCAAATGGATGGATCGAAGGCTAATATCAATGCTCCAAAGTTAGCTCAGAGGTCACTTAGGTTCTATTATCTTTCTAACACAAAATTGTTAAGAGCAATGGGAGAAGGGAATTAGCAAGTATCATTACGTGACAGTTGATGACATGGAAGTATCAAATAATTGACTTTCTCTCTTAATAGTAGATTAGTTGAACGAGCGTAGATAGCTAAGGTCATTATGGGCTGGCTTTCACTTGCAGACAGGGTCAACAGCACTCTCGAACGAATAGGAGGATAACCCCTCCGAATCCGAGATGAGCAAAAATGCTTAATTTTGACGATTGAACGGGATGGTTCCCTGTGTCTCTGATAACCTAACTGTGGTCCAACTAATCTGCGAGCTAAATATTGGCTTCCAAGAATATTATCAAACTTCGACACAATTATGGAAAACCCTAAGAATGTATCTAAAAATAGTTGTACACACACCAAAGCAACGCTCTCTTCCTAATTGATACGTCTAATTGGATGTCTTTTTCTCCATTTGAAATACAACGGAAACTTTAACAACATAATCTTCTTATACTTCCCCGAAATATTTGATGGTAAAAGAAAAAAGTAAAATCGCCAGATCAAGCCCAACATAGGGAAGCAGTATGTTCCTCGGCAAAGTAGGAAAAGAGAGTATCATGCCTCACACAAGGTCTGATCCAAAAATGTGATTTAATCTGGAAATGCCATTATAGCGATAAATAGCATTCCACTACGACGTAGGATCCACATGGAGACTAATTTATTGGCCGTGGGTTTAAAGGAACACTGATCTTGCTTCACTGTTGCGTTTTAAGTTCTTAAAATGAATTTTCTGATATTTTCAACAACCAAATATCTGCACTCGGACCAAATATCTGAAAACACTACGTTTTGAGTCCCTACATTCAGATGGTGGATTAAAAATTAATATACAGCTATTTGCAGAATATTCTAAAGTAAAAATATTATTTCAGCATACGTGTGATCATACGGGAGGGTAAAATTCGATTGCATGGTAATGCAGTAATGTGCACGGAAAATCGGCGTTACAAAACCTCACCGAGGTTGGAGGAGTGGTATTTAATTAAGTGGATGAGAATAAAAAATGGTCCTAGAGAAAATGAATACAAAAGCTCAATTTCAGAGCGTATTTTACTCTCAAAGTACCTGTTGCGGTCAACCAAGTCCCGGATTAGCTTTCTTATTAAGGCTTGTCAGGCTTTTTCTATGCTCTTGTTTCAAGTTTACGAGTGGTGAACCATAAGACCTACTTATGTAACTAGTCCTAGGCAGGATTTGAACCCCAAGCTTTGAAACTAGCTTGTGGCGAGTTCTTTCACCGTTCCATTGAGACAGACAATAGCGATGACAGAGTTTCTTTGTTGAAAATATCAAATGGGTAGCAGAAATCGCAGTCATAAGCAAAGTGGCTTTGAAGGTGATTTATATTTGCGTAGGGCGCGAGGCTCCGGAACAACAAGTTGGTCAAAGTACCCTCAGCACCACAAGCGTTCGAATAAAATTCATGATAGCCAATGGATAAAGTCTCCTATGATTTACGTCTGCGGTGAGTTGGGAAACGCAAGGTAATTAGAAAGATTGGAATCAAAACTATGAAAATGATACGCTACTAGTTGAACGTAAATTACAAACGGCCGAAAGACAAATGAGTATTGTCTCTTCATTACCTGACCTCCATTTGTGACGACGCGAAAACATGTTTACTACGATAAGCCATTGTATTATGAAATTGACTGTCTTTGATATAGTAGAGTACTGTTTGCAGTAGATTGAGCAACTCATCTGACGACTAATTCGGCCCCAACTGAGGTCATCTTTCATTGTATAATGATACATTTTTCAGGTGTTAAACTATAGAAGCTACTGAACTCCAACATTATTATATTTCCCTTATGTCCATAACAGATACATTCATAAACATAAATTTGGCCCACATGAAAACGATGAGAACAATTTTTCACATTCCCTGCAATACTTGGAGTTTTCAATTTTATTCAATTATAATTTTTTAACAAACGTGTTAAATGCATAGGGGAATCTTAGCTGCCCAATCTTGTCTTCACAAATACAACTTCCAAACGTCAAGTCATGAGTGTATTTGGGATATTCTACATCAACATCTACAAAATATCCTGCAAGCAACCCAAAGGATATGTGGCAGGGGGTGAGTAGTCACCAACATGCATTACACTATACCATACTAGTTAGTGTTACTACAACTAATTGTGCATTAACGTATATCGCTAATGCTTGTCACGAGGCGAAGCCTCACAGTTTTGCTGAAAACATGCACAGCGTGCTGTAAGAACCTACTAGGTAGCAGATAAGGATACAAGTATTTGGAAGTACTTCTACTACTAAGATCTACACAACCTATCGACAAACCTAGATAAAAGTCTCATTGACAGCTGTTACGGTCTCTTTTCGGTCGTGGGAAAATTTAAAATCTGTCCGTTCTGCAGTCTAGTTCCCTAATTTTATTATCATTATCTGATCTACCGTAGTATGTCAGATTTCGTAAAATATTATCAACGTCGTCAGAGAAGAGATCGGTTTGGAACTTACGTAATAGATTGAGTCTGAATTTTAATCGACGGTCTGAAAGCGTTTCCCATCCCAGTTGCTGCAAAAGGTCAGTAACACTAACGAGATTATCATAACGGCCTTTAACGTATCTTGCCGATCTTCGCTACACGCGTTCTAACTCAGTTTCCAAGCCTATCTCATAATGATCCCAAATACTGACAGCATATTCCAAGTGGGGTCTAACGAGGGAGAAGTAGCTGATTAGTAGTGTTGTACTAGACCGTCGGATGGGACATTGGACTGTGGTCCTTCTTGCGCCTTTCTTCGAGAGCCGGCTGCGGTCAAAGCTACCAGCCCTTATTCCATTCCCTTACAAATATCTTTCCACTGTCAACTTTTCCACCAGTTTATAATGGCGCAAATGACCTCGGTTGGAAGCGGCATCCCAGAATTACGACTGCTACTCGTTCACTGTGATCTTTTTCGTGACTGACGGAAGAAATAAAACGTTTTCTCCGCAATGAACGCGTTTTCATTCCTCTAAGAAGACATCACAGAGCAAGGCGCACAAAAAACGAGCTATTTTATTCCCTCCCAAGTTTGGAGGGAGCATTCTGAGGGTCAAAAGCGGGAGAGACTTTTATAGAGCGTTCCATAATCCGGGTTTTAAGCGAAAGGGAGTTTGCGAGAAGGGTGAGTCTCGGAGGAACAAGATGAAGTCGTTGTAGTCACTGAAGAGAGGGAGGGAGAGAGTTGAAGGGGGATGGAACAGGAGTGGCAGTGAAGGAAACTGCGCAACCTCTCCCCCTGGAGAAAGTCTTAAATTTGGTAGCGGGACGAGGTCTCGGTATGGGGGAGCGGTTAAGTTTGTTCAAATTACACGAGTAACGAAGCAAAATGAAACGAAACTAAAAGAAAGAAATTCTTGGATGGTTTTCCTACCAGAACACATTACACCAAATCCGAAGTATCATGATCTGATCTGCCGTAGTGTATCGAATTTCGTAAAATATTATCAACGTCGTCAGAGAATAGACCAGTTTGGAAAATACATAATAGATTAAATCTAAATTTTAATTGACTGTCTGAAAGCGATTCCCATCCCAGCTGCTGCAATAGGTCAGTAACACCAACGAGATTATCATAACGGTCTTTAACGTATCTTCCCGATCATATTCACCTTTTACACTCTACTCAGGACAGCATTTGGCACATTAGTCAAACATCGTAGGGCAAAGAATAGAACCTCACACTATCACAATAAATGGCACAACGAGAGCCTTCTACGTACATTAGAAAGAAATTAATATTCGGCCATCATTTCGTCTCCAATGCTATTCAGTCAGAAGAGAGAATGGAAGGTTCCTCCAGAGAGGACACGAAACGATACAGATGAAGAGGAGGGCGGGAGGTACATATGATAGAAGAGGGAGGGGAGGGTTTCAAAGGTTTGGCCGCCCATCGATCTTCTTCCCCTCCAGCCGCGATTCGGCAAACGATACACTCCATCGCTCAGGGGTCGTCAATGGTTGGGAGTCATTAGCGCACGCGGGTATGGAAATAAGAATGGATTTATCATCTCGATGCACACAAAAGAGTCTCCCGAGCTGAAGTACGTGACGCAGGAGGGAACCGGATGAGAAAACCGCAAACTTCGGGACAAGGAGAGAAATATTTTGACCGACACGATAACAAAAGAGATCCAGGACTCGTCATCACGGTGTTTTCAGCATATTCGGGAAAAGAAAGCTCGGAAAATGCGAAATTATACTAAATCCTGTTTATAAATCAATTTTGACTACTTCATGGGAATGTGGAGTGAGAGAAAGTATAATCAACCGCACTGTTCATGAGGATGGCGCTTAGTTGGGCCACAAAAGTGTTTCTAGCCTGTAGTTTCACTATGGATCCAATGCTAGGCTCATGTCGGTCTTCATGAAGATATACATTTTCTAAGATGAATAGTCACTAGCCTTAGGAATGCTTTCAACGTTACGACCTTGTGTGACGTTGTCGCGAAATACTTCTATCAAATAATAAAGGTACATTAGGAATTTCCACAGGCGTCATTTGGTAGAAACGCATGTTGAGCAGGGGAAGGCAGTTATTTCCACACTAATAGGTTTAAAAAACCTTCCATGGCTTCGGAACATTGATGTGTTTAGAGGTACCTCAGCGGACGACCTTAATAGTGGTGCTTAGTGCCAAAACTATGGTTGGTTATTAGAATATATGGTTATTATTATGCATGTAAATAACCTCGTCTTCACGTATTTAACATGTAGAATAAAGGTGAGGCATAAAAGATATTATTTTCAGAAAATAATTTTTAAGAATGGTATGATTATGAAAAAAGAAAAATAATGGTAATATATAAGTAATGGTAAGTTGTTTAAACAGTGGAAATTAAATCGATTTTTTTTCTTTTTAATTTGAAGGTGGGGAGTGAGGAACAAATGGCTTGGGCAGCATAGAAAAGGATGAACAATTTGAAATTGTTAATTTGAAATTTTTAATCAATTTTTTAGAACAATTTTAAATTATTAATAGCCCGCATATGTAATGATCAATTGTTCCCATCTCATTCCCCCCTCCTTAAAATAAACCTCCCCAACCCTAAAACCGTTAACCGCCCCGGCCACCTTATCCGTCCTTCTCAGTATGAACGCACGCTCCTTCCTTTAAAAACACTGATTGACTCAACCTCCCTCCCCCCCCCCCGCCCGCCTTTTCCATGCTGCCCAGTCCATTTGTTACTCACTCCCCACCTCCCCGCCTTCAACCATATACAAGTATATACCCGGCCACCTGTGACATTTGTTACCTGAAGATGGCACGAAATGTAAGTTGCTGAAACCCGGGTCGTATGTAATAAATTATGTGGGTTAAAAACTAAGTGATTTTCTATCATGAATGTTACCAACTTCCACAAAGATAAGCCTGAAATGATTACTTGTCTGGTAAATTAAGCTTGATTAAACTGTAATCCTCTAAATACCCACTTCTATTACCAGAACTCAATTAAAAGTCAGGTCGTGGGATGTACATATTTGATCATGTAGGTTTATATGGTTCAACAGAGTATTTAAAACCGAGACCCACGTCTTCTTCGAAGTTATTACCTTTATTTATGGGTCAAAGGCCGATCGATATTTATTGTATAGGCCGACCAAAATTGACATGTATCAGACAAATAATACAAGACATCGGAATCATCTGACTAATTTATTTGTGGAGTTATTCTTGAAGTGTTTTCCCACCTATTTAATGTCTAACAAATAAGAAATGTATGAGTTGAGTTGAGCATTTGAGTTATGGTATTATAGGAGGCTATTGAAAATTCACTGGACAGATAACATCTCCAACAATGAGGTCTTTCAAAAAAATTCAACAGCATCCTACACTTTGGAAGAGCCTGAAACGGAGAAGAGATGAATGGATTGGACACATCCTACGGCACGAAGACTGGCTTACAGCCATAATCGAGGATGCTATTCCCGGAAAAAATTGTATAGGCCGACCAAGATTGACATGCATCAGACAAATAATACAAGACGTCGGCTGCACATCCTATGCCGAAATGAAAAGATTAGCAGAGGATAGAGCCCTATGGAGGAATGTGATGGTTGCGTACCAGCCGGAGGGCCGATAACCACTGAAGAAGAAATGAGAAATTCTAACAAACTACAGTATGAAGTTTTTCTTGAAGACGCTGATGTTAGAATTTTCAGCATATAAAATACATGGTATAACAGCATACGATATATTACTTCTGGAATTTAAGTTGGCTTGGAATGATTAGAAGGAAGGAGGAAGTAAGCAAGGTAGATTGAGATTTGAATGAAAAAAAGCTTAATACGTTAGAGAATAATAAATTATCGGTGGGCGGAAAATATAAGGTAGCACAAAAAGTGCAGGAGATGGGGGGTGTACTGAAAAGTTAAGGGAAGATGAACCCTAGGATTGATGGCAGAAATCCGCAAAATAGGGAGGAAAATAAATGGAATTCTACGTCTTAAAAGAAAAGGTATACTCTATCCAAAGTAATGCCATTCAGAAGGAAACGTTAAGTGCAATGCTTCCTACAAAATAGGAGTGACCGAAGATCAACCAATATTTTAAAAACTGCATTTACTGATAGAGAACGTGTATATAATTGTTTACAAGCACCACATATCATCCTGGTACAATACCCATTGCCAAGGAAGAGTTAAAAGCCATCATTTTAGTCGTAGGCTGACATTTTGGCTGTCCACGGAAAGTTACGGTTCTATTTTTATTATATATCTAAGCTGCAATGCTATCTAACAGCTGAGCTTATTGATAACTTTTCACTGATAACTAGGTAGATTGAATGGTTAAAGAAATTTACGCAATTTCAAAGAATCCCAGTTTGTTTGAATCCCAGTTCATCAAGATTTACGCAAATCCATTAACATACTCCGCCCCGTCATTATGAATTAATACCTTTTTTAATACTGTGCTAGTGATAGATTGCGTATCACTTATCACGGCGCACATTAATACAGGAGCCCCAAAAACAAATCTAAAGTTATTAGCCACCATCCATAAAATATATTTATATCTAAGGTATGTTGAATACAAACGACTCTCATAAGCATGTTTAAGCATTTTAGTTAGCATCATGGATGCCGCTTTAGTTTCCTCATCATGCCATTCAGCTGTGGGATCACCGAATAAGTGGTATATTTCTTGGATGATTACTCCAAGGAACCCACATATGCGTTCTTCCTCCTTGCTTGCTTTGGGACGTAATAACATTGTGCTGCTACCTCCCAATACCCTCCATCCGCCAGCAAAAGTTTGAACAAGTTTAAAGACAAAAGTTTTTCAGCTAGGATGGAGGTATAGATGGACCAGGAAACTTCTCGTACGATGTTTTGACGACATCGATGTAAAACCTTTGGCCTTACAGAACAGCAAATGTTCAAAGCAGGACACTCAGCTGCACAGAACTCGCACCTTTCACATTAATGATTGTCATAAGGTGCCTAGAATACACACTAATGTAAATGAGTAACAAACGCAAAAAATGAATGTGCTTACCTCTTTAACGAAGTCATTCATTAATTCTATGTCTGTCAGATAAACTGGCTTCCTGCATTAAATTAAATGCTGTTAATGAAAAGAGATTTTCACAAAGTATTTGACCGTGTAGTAATAATTTCAATTATGAATTCAAGATTTTAAGGGACAGCCTTAAAATATTTCTTCACATCAATGGTAAAAAAAGTTTTTCCATGCTTAAATAAATCCATTATTGGAACATCAGAATCTACAATAAATGATCTTTACGTTCATATCAAACCTGATTTATACTTATTACACCCTAATTAAAGGTTATAATGCGGCTCTTAAAATTTAGCATACCAAAATACGCTGTTATAAAAATCTATTTTTTCGTGTGCCAAAGGTGTACACATTATGCTTAATAATTTAATTTCGTGTTTAAATAAAACTGATTTTTGTAGTTAAAATTAAAATTATATTCCACTATTTAAAGAACTATAATATAAAGCCCATAAGTGTAGGTATTAATGTCCAGGTAATATAGGCTTAATATTAATCAACATCAAGGAAATGCATGGGTATGGTTTCAGAATTCAAGGCTAATAATTAATGTTTTTCAGAGATAACATATGGATTGGAGATAATCAAATTTTTAAATATTTTTCCAGAGAATTTTTATATTTCCATATTTTTGAAATTATTCTCTCATATGCTTAAAATTTAAAAGCTCTTGACAATAGGTAAAATTCAAAAACTAATTCACGTACGAAAGATAATAAAGAAAAAAACACACCTGCATACAGGCCAGCAATTTCAATCCATTAGTGTGTAGTGAAACAATTTCAATCCATTAGTGTGTGTGAAGAAACAGAACAAAAGGTAGTTTTTTAAGTACTAACAAAGAAACTATCATTATATTTAATCCGCTTGAATACGATCTATCAATCAAATGCACTTTTGATTAATTCAGCGGTAAACATAAACTTACATTTCAACCAAAACAGCGGTGAAAATTCTCCATAACGTTCAATCAGTGAAAGTAATTAGTATCAATGATACGATGGTTGGAAGTGAATCGTCCTCCAATTGACGAGGGCCTTTTCCTTGATTAAGGTGTAAGCAATTCCAAACTACTTACTCACTAAATACAAATCAGGAAATTGAAGAGGCACTGCGATTTACGATGGAATAATTGGCGTATGTGCATCAACCTGTGCTTCATGCTTAGAAAAAAAAAATATAATTCCCCGTTTGCTCTTAGATCAATGAACCAAGTGTACGCAAATGCCCCAGAATCAATCCCAGACGCATCCACCACAAATGACCGTAATGGCTGAGGCATAAGCTATTTACGTAGACTTTCCAGTTGGCCGCCCTTATGGCCTACGCGTTAAGATCCCTTAGGCATGCGAATGAAACGCGATGGAGAGCCCGATCCTTTTGACCGTCTGCGGAATCAACTCACCGGGAAAGCCACGGGCGACGAAAATCACATACGTACCTTCTGAATGTGGTCCTACTTGCCTCCATTACAAGCCCGATACCTCTTCTCCCTTTGCAAGCACTCTCTCTCCATCAACTCGAATTTCCCACGACTCAATCTTTCCATTCTCCCCGCTCGACAAAAAGTGCTCTGAGGGAACAACACTTCCAACACCTAACCTCCCCTGCGTTGAAGACGCGCATATCTGTCTCGACTCTCCAGAAAACCCTTTTCCCTCCCTCCCTATTCCTCCAGCTCCAGCACCCTAATCCCCTCTACCTCCTCGCCTCCCTCTCGATTTCCCGTCTCTCACCAAGGGCAACAGAAACAATTGAAAGTGAGTGATGGCATTGAGAGACCTTTATGCATCCCACCACTCCATCATACCTTGCACCCTCCCACTTTTCCACTCGCCCCCACTTCATCATCATATCGTCCTTTCTCTCCCCTTTCTTCGCCTTCACCCTTTACACGGGAGGGAGGGATGCTTTAAGAGGAGATGGAGCCTCGCGATTCGAAAGAGAAATGGCGTCCGGAGTGATTCATGCCCTTTCGCGTGATATTCACCTCATAATACGAAATATTCCTTTTCCTAGTTCCTTATCGCTCCCAACTAATGGCCCTGACTGCGGCCAAAAGATTACTTCCATTCAAGAAAGAACTAGATAACTAGGTACCCCATGTGCATCTTCCTCCACTTCAGTCTACTTTAACATTATAACTCAGTTATTTCACTTCAATATCAACTTATGAACAATTTAAATATCAGAGCAAGTTCGTCTAGAGTAAGAATTTCTAATTCACATCGCCGATGACTTTCGATCGGGAGGGAAGAAATTATTGGAAAGGACGCATTTTTTGGGGATATCAACGCATTGGGAGAAAAAAACCTTTATTTTATAAATTCATATGATAATTAAGAATAACCATAATTGGTTCTGAAAGTTCACGACATCATTAAGAAACAAAAATGTCGACTCCGTGGCCCTCAGTATTCTGAAATCCATAGGGATAGTACAACGTACAAAGTTTGAACCTTCTATGAATTACAGGGAACATTCTTTACTTTGACGTCCTTCATGATTTTCTTGATGAGTTCTCGGTCTTCCTCTATAATTAATCGCGCTTAATTATTCTTCCAAAATCATTTTCATTAGGCTGTTATGACGCAAAATGTGTCCAATAGTAACAAACTGATTAGTACAGAAGTTCCTTTTTTCGCGCACTAAAAGTGGCCATGACAAAAAACTAGAGCAAGACGGCAAGGGAAATCGGTTAAAAAATAATTCAGCTTTGACCTCTACCCCTTCCATTTCCCCCCTCCCCTAATATGGACTAACACCCCTTGTTCACGCCCACACAGCGGTTCGCAGGGGACAGCTAGGAGTGGGGGCTTGAATCAAATCTTAGTCAATTCACTGCAGTACCCTATTGTGGAAGTCATCACACCAACGCCATGCCTACACTGTGGGTCAAGCAAACATGTCGTCTGACAAAGTAAAATATCTGGGAATTACCTTAACCTCAGACCTATCGTGGAGAAAACACATATTATACATATGCGGCACAGCCTTAAAGAAACTAGGATTGATAAAGCGTTAAGTAGGAAGGTCCTCGAATGAAAAAGTGAAAGAGAGGTGCCTACTTCGCTCTGGTTAGGCCACACCTCGAATACACCGCGAGCATTTGGAACCCTGGACAGAAAGATTTAATTTCAAAAATAAATAAAATACAAAGGAAACCAATGCTCTTAATTAAAAACTGCTACGAGCGAATAAAGGGAGTTCAAAGCTCTTAGAGGGATTAGGTTGGGAACCACTTGAGACTCAGAAGCTACACGCTAGGCTTAGATTGCTTGAGAAATTCATAATTGATGTGCCTCAGTGTGACATAGGGAGTATCATTTTGACGCCGCACTACATCTCTTTGCCCGAAAGGAAAGATCAAATAAGAGAGATACATTGCCGAACAGATAGGTACAAAAATTCGTTCTTTCCGGGTCCAATAAGTGACCCTGATAGAAAATGAGATCCACTGAAAACACTCCCAAAATACATCAACCTTTCACCTACCTATAACATTCTTCTTTACACCTTTACGCGGCTGGTGTCCTAACACCCAATGCCACACACCCATGCGGTACCTAGCAGGATAGTATGTAGATGTATGTATGTACATGTATGAGAAGGAAATCGCGAGATCAATTTGAGTGAATCAGCGGTGCTTCGACGCATCAATATTCTCACTGGATTACTTGCAATGAGGGTGGCAGCGCGGATAATTACCCTGAACTAACACTCTCCACCACACACACTTTAGCCGAATCGTTTCACACCCTCCATCCCTTTCCTTCCCTGCCATCTTCTCCTCCCCATCACCTAGCTCCCACCCTCCACCTCTTCTTCAACCCCACCCTCTCCCCACACGGCTCAATCCATCCTCATAACTCGGCCAGAGCAGACCACAGCGCAACTTTGGGGGAGAATCCATCGTCCGAAATTTATAAGGTGATTATGCAAGCCCAAGCCCACAAGGTACCTTAACCAATTTTTGTAACGGGAAAAATAGAGGCAGATGAATAAATAAACCTCATCTTCCTAAGTCGAACGAAGTGTTAATTTTATGAATGAGGCCATCAATTCTCTAAAATTTGCCTGAATCAAACAAGAAGATAAGTACGCAAAGTGCACAATGGGAATGCTGAGGAAATTGAGAAATACTGTTAAAGTGAAAAAATTAAATTGATAAAAAAGAGGATAATTGATAAGCATAGATCGCTGAATGAAACCAAATCCGTCAGCCTTATCTATTAAGCCTTATTTGCGGTCTCCTTTACTAAATGAACAATGTAGTAATTTATGAGAAACTTCAAATTGAGCAATATGACAGTGAACTAGAGATAAATGTTTCCTGTCTTTCCCATGTTCAGTAGTAAATTAATATCGGTAAAGTTGCCAAACTGCAATCGTTACAATCATTTGTGTGGTAACATGGAAGCAAATAGGTGCAACAACGAAGATTACATTTCTCCGCAATCGAACGGAGACCTCTTCGTACTCCAACTTGGTTTCCTAGACTGTGAGCGGTTAAATATCAAATAAAACATGCTCAGGAGAAACATTGTGGCAGGGATGTGACCCTAAAAGGCACTTTACGTTTCGTGCCGTACCTGGGAGGCACCCGAACTCGGAGTCCGAGCCTCGGCGTTGAAGGCGAACTTTTCACCGCGGGTGGTTTATAGCCCCAACTGACCAGTCACACTATAGTTAATAACTTCTTTAAGTAAAACATAAATCACAAAGCTATGTTCGTCTTTGTGTTGCACTAGTCACGCTGATGAAAATGTTTTTTTTATCGCAGTCATACGATAGATATTAACCAATTTACGTGCTTTAGTAATTTAATATACATTAAACTGGCTTGGTTGACTAATGCACGTAAAATGGTCAATATCTATTGTATAACTGTGTTTAAAAAACTATTTTCATCAACGTGAATAGTACAACACAAAGATGAACATAATTGTGCGATTTATGTTTAACTTTAAGAAGTTATAAACTATAGTGTGACTGGTCAGTTGGTGCTATAAACCACCCGCGTTGAAGGGTTCGGTCTCCTTCAAAGCCGAGGCTCGGACTCCGAGTTCGGGTGCCTACCAGGTACGGCACGAAACTTAACGTGCCTTTTCGGGTCACATCCCTGCATTGTGGTAGTATTGAATGAAAAGAATATTATTCCAACATATATACAAACCACAGATTATTTCTTGCTCATGCTGAACTAATCTGTGTGCTTGTGTGATCTTCACACTCACGCTGAAATAATCAGTGTTTTGTATATATAATTTAAAATAAAATTGATTATTATTAAATAACATTTCATAGCTTGCAATAAAAGATAGAATGTGCTTTATTTCAATCGAATTGACTAAAGTGGAATATTTTAAACAGAAATTCATCATTACTCTACAAGAACATCTTGCAGCATGTAATTGGTGACTGCCCCTGACTAATCCTCCACGTCAATGCAAGGGAAATAACCTCTCTTTTTTAATTCCCGGATATTTATTGGTAAACACCATCACTCCTCCAAAGGGAATAACAAAAAAAAAACAAGTTCGATGCGGGATAAGTACTCACAAATGCAAAGTTTAGGTGTCCACACGCCCTGTTTGCAGTGCGCAGGGGAGTATATATCTACATGCAGATGAGTAGTTTTTAATTATTTTTTTATTTACACTGTGCACGGTTCTCCAGAGCTAATCAGGAATATTGCAATCTAGTTCTCATCTCCCCTTAAAAGGATCTTTCCATTCATATGTGCTATTTATTCCCTTCTCTTGTTTCCCAAGCGCACTCACCTCCTTTTCCCCACATCTCCCTCCCACGCTCCCAAAAAGAATTGCACTCATTTTCTCGAGACGTCGGGTGACCGCACTCCTCGAGGCATCCTAACTAGGCTCCTTCTTGAGGCGCTCCCGGCATTATTCCGAGTGGCGAGCCCATAGGACGAGGAGGGAGGGATTCAGTGAAAGGGAGAGGACTAGGAGGAGCTAATATCGATCCATCGAGAGCACTTTCGACCTACCAACACCACCACCCGCCATCCCAGACTCTTCAGTCCCAACATCCTTCACCCGTCCTCACCCCAACCTCTCTTTCTTCACCAATTCTCTTTCTTGCTCTCTTTCCATTCCAGACAAAGAGGAATTCTCACTCGCTTCTCCTTTTATCTTCTCACTTCCTGCCACCCACTCTTACTCTTCAGACGCTCAAGGCCATGTCTCACGGGAGACAGAAATACGGTACCGATGACTGCACATGCTAATATACTTACGAGCTAAGCTATGAGCGGTAAGTCAGGAGTGAGGCATGGTTGATCAGAATTTAGAGCAAACTGGAGTCATCATCAGCAGTCATTAATCTGAAGGTAGGTTTGCGGTGGCTCTCTTATCCACTTTTTAATCTGCTTGCCATTTGATTCCTCCATATTCCTTCTTAACTTGATATAATTGATAAAATAGAGATGCCAAAATGGTTGGTGAAATATATCATTCTTTTTACGCAGCAATAGTTACAATAACTAAAAAAGATTTAGTCACAAAGGCACTCCGTCATCAAGCAATTCACATTCGTCCTTTCCCTCTTCCAATCCCTTACCACTATACTCTCCCTTAATCATTGCTGGTGTCCTTACACCTCATGCCACTCGCCCCTGTTGCGGAACGAATCGCAATATGTATGAGCAATAAATTTAATTATCTTTTCTTCCTTCACTTCTTTCTCTGTCTCCTTCGATAATAGAAAGGTAGGATTTTCTCAGATGGACAGAGATCCAAGTCACCACAAACTAAAAGAATTTTTTTAAGAATAAAAGAAAATCCCTTTGAGCAGAAGTACTTTAAGTATCTTATTTCCCGTGCGCTGTTGATGGTTCTCACTTAAATGGACCAGAACACACATCTTCCAAACACATCGCACTTTTCCTTCTTGTCACTCCCTCAATTTCTTATCCGATGATCCTCCTTTTTTATGACTGGTGTCCTAAAGGCCCTTGGTGCGTCCCGTGGGATGGAATGCAAGTAGTGGATTTCCCCTTTCGCCTCTACCCGCTCAAAAGACTTTAACTTCGTCCTCCCCCAACTCACCCTGCCAAACTCCCTTAGAGTCTTCCACGTCTTTCACGGCTGTCTTCTTAATCTCTGTCTACCCGGCGGTAAAACGTTATTCAGCCCCTCTATCTCCAGCATCTTTCCTCACTTCTGCCAACCAACCCACCCCTCCTCAACACTAGACTTCTCCTAAAAAAAACACACCTCAACCCCAATCCCATCCCTGTCTCCTCCATCCTTCTCGGTACGATTTCTTGGGAAAAATATTTCCAGCCATCACTTCAAAATAGACCTTTCTCATCAGAGGACCTCCATCTGTTAAAACGAGCGGCGATGCGCGAACACGCAGTTTTTTTTCCTCTCTTATTTTTCATCTAATCCGCATCGGTTAGCATTTGCATTTTTATTTGGATGAATTCTTCACTGCGGGGTTTCTACGCGAATCCGATGAAACGGGATTTCATGCGGGGGTGAATGTTTTATGTTTCGGCGACGAACTGTTATGGGCGTGCGGTGAGGCTTTTACCGATTTAGTTTTTTCACGGAGCCTTGTGTACGACCAAACTTGTTTTTTTATTCAATCGACGCAAACGAGTTCAGGCCGCTCGGATGATTAAAATATTCAAAAATACTTTAAAAAGAGTAAGTTCACAGCAAATAATTAGAACACTATTTAATCCAGAATGTTGGTAACATTTGACATACTTGATTCTATATGCATGATTTTATACATATGATTTGATATTTAAGACTACTACTATAAATTATACTTTATAATTTTAAATATGCTGCAGTGATTTATATTTCAATCTCAATATTCAATCGGAAAAAAGTCAAACGTGCGTATATAATAACGAGTAGATATCACCGGTTTTTCAAGCGGATAAATACGGATGCTCGTCAATGATCTAGGATATGATGTGGGCAAGAGGCAAGACTGGTAATGTAGACATGGGAATCATGAGTTAATTTTTGAAAGCTATAGAAATTTTAGGTGACGCACCATGAAGGCAAAAATGCTGGATCAGAAAATCAAAAGGAATAGATTCTCACAACGACTGAATAAAATTATCATATACTCTCGCTCAAAATTGCAAGCGTAGCAAAAAAAAGTTTAAAACCCCAAAAATATCTAAAGGGCTCACTAAAGCGGCAAACTCTTTTGGTAAAATTATGTTCTTTCGCTTGGCACACATATGGTGGTATAGTGGAAGCTCTCAGGGCATTAAGAATAAATGCAGGTGAGGTTACTTTCGAAACTATCATTGTGCATTGCCTATGAAAACAGAATGTGAAGATACAGAAAAAAATATTGTCTAAGGTATAATTTTTAAGAATAGTTTGATAAATGTATCAAAACACATTACTTAATTTAAATTGTGCTTTGAGTGAGCTGCAGAGACTTGTAAGTTCACTTGAAGTCCAGACACGCGCTATCGCGCTACATACCTAGTGTCGGATTAACTCACTTTGGGGGCCTGTAGGCAGTGCAAGGAAAGGGGTCCACGTTAATAAACAAGTCGTAAGAGAAGAAAGGGAAAAAAAATTCTCGGGACCCATAGACAACTGCCTACTTAGCCTTATTAGTAATCCAGCACTGTAATACACCAACAGCTTCAAGTCTAGAGTCAATTAAAAAAGTGTACCAGCTTTATGCAAAGCTAATGAGGAATTATTTACCCTGATACTTAGGTCAGGAGTTTTCATATACAAAATTGACCCTAACTACAGCGGGAATCAGTGACATTTGCTTTAATTAGGTAGACAATAGCCAATAATTGATGATGCACCAGTTTTAACTAAAACCGCTAAAAAGATGAGGAACGATATTTTGAAGCCATTTTAGCTATATGTACCTACATTATAGGTAGGTGCTTAAGTTTGAAAATTTGGAAAATAATTTATTGGAATATAAATTTATTTCTATTTTAATTGCAAGTGATGTTGAGAGAATTAAAGATTTTGAGCTATAGGGGACAATCGGCGCCGAAAAAAAGTAAAATCAAATAGCAAAAGCCGTTAATCGGATACTCTGATTATATTTTAAACAGATAACTGTAAATTTTCCCGTGACACTTCAAAGCTGTATTTTCTGCATTTCCAATTCTTTCATTTATTTACCATGACATTTATTTAACATTCAGTGACATTAATAATGGAATAAAATTACTTTTTAAACCGCACATTATTTTAAACTAGCTGTCATGGGTATTTAATTACCAGAAAAATGAATTAATTCCGTGATAGGTAGCTATTTGATTTCATACATATATGGTAAGGTAGGCGTAACCGATAAAGACTAATTAATGTGACACATATATGAATGTTTTTATCACTATTAGGCCAGTATTGATGCATATACAAACGATAATGCGTGTGTATGGTACCTACAAAGGGAAACTACGCCTAAAAACGTAAACTATATTTTTATTATTATATTATTGTATCATTTCTTGTGACGAACCCGTTTTTTAAGGTTACACTCATTCTTAATAAAAAAACAAACTCATAAAAGTACAGATACGACAAAATAGCAATGCCTTATTAGTTATTATGAATTCAGGAGTTGAAATTCAGCATATATAATACAGTAGTTGGTAACATGAGTTGGTAGCATATAACTGATGCGCTGAGATAAGACAGTCGGACGATTGGGATTAAATGCGCCAATTAGATTAGGTTGGTAGGATGGTGTAGGTATAATCACGTAGGAAATGGAGGAATTGTTATAAAGCAGTCATCAGCATTAATCTACAATTTACGACGGTGCCAGATAGCCCGATCTATATAACTACGGGTGAAGTACTCCACTTAGTACACAAAAGAAGATCAAGATTTCGATGAACATACATTCCAGGGTCGGAATTCAAGATGCATAAAAATTGTCGATAGGTTTTTTTAGAGTAAGCTAAAATAATTTCCTCCGCCTCTCTCCCACACAGCATGTAATATTTTCGCACTAAATAAAATTCATGATTCTGATTCATGTATTGAACGAGCATTGTCACTTATTTAACTAAATGTGAATTAACATTTGCATTTAAATATCGCGTATCAGAATTTGCAACAGAGAAATATAGAAAGTTAAGGAAGCATGGAAAAGGATAGTTTTCCTCCAACATAATCGATCTCCCATAGCAAAAATATATAATGTATCTTCTCGGCTTAGGTAAATAAATTTGTTTCCAATCTATTTCATCGTGCAAAAATACCAAAATACATGAGTAATTCCCTAGTAAATTATGAAGAGAAAGGGATTTTTATATCCTTTTAAGAAACCAGTGATAGAGACAACAAAACATTTGAGAAAAAGATCATTTATTTTGAGAAAAAATATCAAATTAATTTATTTATTAAGCTCAAAATACGGCCAAAGTGATAAAAGAGTTTTTTAAATGTTTCTTTATCAATTTATTCCAGTAATAATGCGACTGTCATCGCTTTAAAGTGTGATTTCCACCATTATTCCATGGACGTTTACTATTCACATTATATACAGCCATGCCTCCGAAAATTTATAATTACAGCAGAAAATGTGCAAGAAGTGAAAGACGATGATAGTAACGAAAACTACAAGAATGAAACTTATTATTTCAATTATATAAATTTGTTAAAATAAATAAAGTTAGGTAAAGCAACAATAATTGCCTTAAATCATCAATAAACAAATTTTGAGGCTTTTAAAACCCTACGCGAATTTTTTCGGAGCGTGAATGCAAAGGAAATTCAATCTGCATATTAGAAGTTTCTCTATCTCATCGCTTCCAGTGCAATTGTTTTGTCTAATGACACGAAAGGCCATTTTTACATAGTGGAGAGGAGCAAAACTTCTCTGCAGCACTAAGAGAGCATGCTTAATGTTGGTGTGACATGCCAGAAACGCTGCTGAATAAACCTTTAGGTGTCGTGGGCGAGATATCAATACTCATCAAATTCGAATAACTAGGTCTGATAATAAAGAAAAAGCTCTCATATTTCCTATAATAGCAAAATATCAGTCTTTTAATACTATAAATTAGGAAATATTTGCCAAAAATACCAGCTGATTTATTAAGAAATGGAGCTGGTATACACTCCAGCAATAATAAAGATCTATTTTTTAACAATTAAGGAATTTCTCACGCATTTCTACGCAAGTGTGTAGTTTGCATTATTTCTCCAATATTATTAAAAATAAATCAATCACAGCAGTTATATTGACAGAATCGCAAATATATCTACAGAAGTGGAGGGTTATCTGCGCACGGAGTGAAATAATAATAATAATAATTTATTCCTTATGATACAAATAATATTTGCCATGTTAAAGCCTTATATATGAAAATTTAGTAAATAACTGAGAATTTTAGTAATTTATAACAAAATTTTAGCCTCAATAATGTTACAATAATAGCTTCATGCTTCTTGCAGTTGCTTTAATTTGTAATAAAATTCTAATATGGTCTCTATTATGACTAGATAAAAATCTCGCTGAAACCACCTTAAAAAGCTGGCCACCTTTCCGAGAGGATGCAAGTGACCTTACTGCCACCACCCAGTGACGTTTGTCGCCGTCCTTGAGAATGGGGAAAAAATAGTATTCTAAAAAAATGGGGCAATCATTCGGCCTTGTGGAACTGGCGGGGAGGAAGTGAGGGAGACGGCGGGGATGAGCGGGTGGGCGGCCGCGGGTATAGCAGTCGAATCCACGGAGTTAAAAATGCCCCTCGGTGAGTCAGCGGAAGGGCGCCCCCGGGGCGCGCGGTGGCGTCGTCGACGGCCCGTAATCCGCATCGGTTGGCGTCGCGTCGCCCGCTCGCTCACTCGCCCTCAAAGCCGGAAGCACATTCTTCACGCGTTTCAAAACGAGAGCTGGGGGCGTAAAAAGGGGAGAGAGAGAGAGAATATATACATGCATACCAGAGAGACACGTGCACATGTATCTCCCTTTCTAGGAAGCATGGATTCGCAGCGGATGGATGCACCATGTTAAGGGTGCAAATCTGCAGCCACCGATCCCTGAAACCTATCTGAAGGGGTAAGTGCCTTAGGTTATCACTTCACCCATTCCCATATGCACCATACCTAAACCAAACTCCCCCGGAAATCGGTCAATTTAATAAGTCTATACCGGGGGCTGGCGGAAATTTCACGGAAATTAAGTAAATTCAGCTGCCGCTTCCCATTCCTTGAAATTTTACCATGCAGTCAAGCCATACAAATATATATGAATCCAATAAAATCCATTTATACCCTTAAGGTGTTTTCATTGAAAGATATTAATTTTGTTTTAACATAATAAAACTAAGAATTCACATCAAAGAAATCATAAAATGGGGTATTATTAAAATAACAATTGAAATTGTTATTTTTTTAAATTTTGTTTTAAAACTACCACATATGTACTACTCGATCGCTATACCCACAATAAATTAGTAAATTCACGAAATTCTTCTTAAGTAATAAAAAAGGAAGGTATTAGAATATTCATTACATTATACAGATGTAACTTTGAAAGAATCAAAATTCCGCTGAGCATCCTATACCAAAATTTAAAATCTTCCGGAATGAACAATTTGCTAGGAGTCAATCCTAGCTTCATCATATGCTAGCATAGGATGGAGAATTAATGGAACCACGAGCTTGATATGCTAGAGAGGCAAAAGGGAAACGAATCCAGTTGAATAAGTTAAGACATTTTTTTAATTATCACCGAAGTATACTCAAACATTGTGCGAAGGTCGTATCATTCTGATATTTTTTTTATCCTCGATTCCATTGGAAACATTAGAGAAACCATAGTTATCATGCCTCTATAATTAACTTGCTTATAAAGCTGGAGCCTAGCATTAAATAGTACGTATGGGTTGATGATTGGTGCTTCAGGAACCGAAAAATGCATTATGAAATTTCCAACAGCTGAAAATTCAATGAAAGAGTAAACAAAATGAAATTATCACCAACGGGCGATTCAAACAAAGTATTACTTTCAAGAACAAACATTTTAGCCAAAATAATACTCGGCGATGATACGGGATGGGACTCGAGCTTACTCGAGAGAGGCGGGCTTTGTGCTTGGCAGGCCACCTTCACTTGAGTCGGCAGGGTGTAGAGCTCTTTTCCTAGCATATTTTCATTTCCCACCCCTGGATCACCTAAAACCAAAAATTCATCCCACAAAGCCGGTTAATGTTTTCACAACTATATTCACGAATAATTCCTGCAAGCTCTCATAATCACACTGCGAATAAGCACGCCAAGTCTGTGAATTTCTGTAAATTAGGTAACTCGGTAAACTCTTGACGAAATGATACCGCTGATACGGTGTTTTCTGCGCACATGCTCTTTTACCATTCCCCTGCCAGAGATTAATTGAAAAGAAAACGTGATTGTAGTCTGTCAACTTCACCAACAGTCAAATGAGATTAGGAGGTATGTATAAAACATATCGTGCATTTGAACGAACTGATGATGCAATTTCATTTTAGGGCAGATGCAAAAATATCCCGTAAAAACTTTTTTCAATCAGCTTTTCCAATTAGATAAAAAAATCAGGGAACTGCTACTTTGGCATTTCTAAATGCATTACCGTAATCCAGTATGTTTATTCATGTATATCATTCTGTTAAAGCCGTCAGCCAATTAGCGCCATATTCATGAAGTTTTCCAACTCGTGTGACATTGAGGCATAAGTGTTGATGAAACTTGTTTCAAAGATATGAACTCCATGATTAAATTCATGAAAACGTTTACCGTAGGACAAAGGTTTTACACCATTAAAATGTTCCTTGTTAATTTTCTAAGTACTACATCAAAATTTCCCAGAGTAATTGAATTCTTGCGCGCATCCCTTATTTGCCAAGCATGTAACCGTAAGGGTTAGCATACCACAGCTTGAGTACCGCTATTTCAGATCAGAATCTAGCCGTCACGCACCTCACTGTAACTTCCATCTTCTCAAACCCACGTCGACCACCCCTGTTTTGTTCTCGAGAAGGAGGAAGTTGCGCAACGCTTGAAACGGAGGAATACGGGGAAGGAAACACTGATTCATGTCTCGCAAGGCTTCGGGACAACGCAATGTGAAACAGTTCCTGGAAAACGCACCCACGCGCTCCTTTTGTGACAGTCCCACCACTCGCTAAATCCTCACGCCTTCCGCCTTGTGGCGTCGATTTGAATGGCTAATTATAAGATTTTGACGGAAGATGGAGCTGTTTCCAAATTATATTCAAACAATTCTCTTTTGGATTCATGATTTGTACAGTGATTTATGACTGCTGTAAATAAATCAGTTGGTTTCGCTCCACAAAATTTCATTCTGTCACCATATCAAGCAAACTGCCAGATACTCCTCACTTATAATGCTTCGATAAAAACACCTTTTACTGAAAAACATTTAGCTGTCGCTATAGATTAGAATATTGTGGATAAATAGTCTTCACTAATCGACTACAGTTTCGCCGGCATTCCTATAGGGATCTTCAGGTCCGAAGTAAGTCTGCAGAGTTTTTGGCCACCAAAAACCCTGCAGACTTACTTCGGACTTGAATATTCTGACTGGAAATTGTCGTCCATAAGGATGAACCAACGCGGGAAGAACCCGAAAACCCTCGAGTCATCTAATAATCACTGCAGAAGTCTTCGTAGCAACAGTCTGCTGTAAAATTTCCGTTTTGAAAATGGAAATTTATCAACGAATAATAAATCATAAAATTTAACTTTACAGAGCTAAATTTCACATTTATATATTTAAAGAAATACATTCTTGCTATTATGTTTTTCTTTGAAAAAATACTGTGTAAGAAGATAAATTGGTAAGTAATGGGAGATTGGAATGTAGTGGTTGGAGAGGGAAAGGATGGGAACACAGTAGGAGAGTTCGGGCTGGGGAAACGGAACGAGAGAGGAGAAAGACTTGTGGAATTCTGCAGTGAGAAGAACTTGGTGGTGGCAAACACCCTCTTCATGCAACACCGACGGAGAAGATACACATGGAAGAAGCCAGGAGACAGAGCCAGATACCAGATTGACTACATTCTGGTAATGCGAAGGTACTAGAACCAAGTGAAGCATTGCAAGACTTACCCTGGGTCGGATATCAACAGTGACCACAATCTAGTAGTAATGGAGAGTCAACTGAGATACAAGAAGGTAAGAAGGACGAAACGAGAACAAAGATGGAACCTAAATCCACTGCAAGAGGAGGAAAAGAGAAGAACATTTGCTACTGGTATTGATGAGAAGGTGAAAATAGCAAAGGAATCCAGCCAAAGTGTAGTAGAGAGATGGAATAGCCTCAAGAAGGCCATCACAGAAGTAGCAGAGGTACAACTAGCAAGCAAGCCGGTCGAAATTAAGAAACCTTTGATGACAGAGCACATCATAGCCCTCATTGAAGAAAGAAGAAAGTATAAGAATGGAAGAAATGAAACAGAAGAAGTACTGTATAAGAGGTTAAGGAATCGAGTTATCAGAGAATCGAAAAAGGCCAAAGAGAAATGGATTGAAAGCTGCTGCGAGAACATCAACGAAAATATGATGAAGGGGAACTCAGAAACGGCATACAATCTAATCAAGAGGCACTTCGGAGAAAGGAAACCAAGATGCAAAAACATCAGAGATTCGGATGGGAAACTGCTAATGGAAGATAGAGAAATCGGCAATAGATGGAAAGAGAACATTGAAGAGCTATACCGAGGCTCGATCCCCCTAGGAGAAGCATTCATTAATGACCAGAACCAAATGGAGGAAGATAACCGTGGACCAGTGATGCTAAGGAGCGAATTGGAGGGAGCAGTAAGAGACCTGAAGAATGGAAAGGCGCCCGGAGAAGATAAAATCAGCGGAGAAGTAATCAAAACATTTGGTGAAAAATCACTAGGCGCACTATATGGAATAATCCAAGATTGCTACGAATCCGGAAAGCTGTCAGAAGACTTCAAGAGGAGCTCAATGGTGAACATACCGAAGAGAGCAAGGGCTGAGAAATATGAGGAGCACCGAACCTTGAGTCTAGAGTCACATGCCTCCAAAATCCTTACTCAGATATTAGGCAGAAGAATTGAAGGAAAAATTGAAGAAAACCTGTCAGAAAACCAATTTGCATTAAGGAAGAATAGGGGGACAAGGGAGGCAATAGAGAGACTACTACTGGTAGAGAAAATGATCCACGTGAGCAAGACATTGTAATATAGCCTTCGTGGACTTAAAAAAGGCATTCGATAATGTCAAATGGAATAAAATGTTCAATACTATGGAAAAACTTGGCTTGAACTACAATGACAGATGAATCATCTACCAGCTCTGCAAGGACCAGTTGGCCACAATACGCACGCAAGATGGAAGAAATATGGAGACAAAAATTAACAAAGGGGTCCGAAAAGGATGTAACCTGTCAACAGAACTCTTCAATATGTACATGGAGGAAACAATAAAAGAAATAGAATAACAAGGAATTAAAGAAATCAAAGTGAATGGAGAAGAAATCAACATGCTACGCTTCGCTGATGATATTGCCATCGTAGCAGAAAATGAGGAAGACCAACAGAACTCACTGAACAGAATTGAAAAAGTCTTCCAGGAATACAACATGAAAGTAAATAAGAAGAAAAGCAAGATACTTGTGTGCGTAAGACAGAACGTAGTGGCCGACGTCCACCTCAAAGGAGAAAGATTGGAGCAAGTGGAATCATTCACCTACCTCGAGAGCACCATTACCTGGGATGGATAAAGCACGATAGACATCAAGCGTCGAATAGTCCAAGCAAAGACGGCATTCATGGCCAAAAGGCCGCTACTCTGCTCGAAGAGCATAAGACTGGAGACAAGACGTGAAAACATTCGTGTGGGCAGTGGCACTCTACGGATCAGAAGCATGGGCCATTAAAAAACTGACCAGGAAAGAAGAGAAGTCTTCGAGACCTGGTGCTGGAGGAGGATGCTAAAGATCAAATGGACGGATAGGGTGAGAAACGAGGAGGTATACAGAAGAATTGGAGAGGAAAGGGCACTGTGGAGCACCATACGCCAAAGAAGAACACGGTGGTTTGGCCATGTTATGAGACACAACAATTACATAGGAAGCATAATGGAGGGAACAATTGAAGGGAAAATCCCTAGAGGAAGACGAAGAGACAAGTACTTGGGGCAAGTTAAGAGGGATACGGGAAAGAAGAACCATAGTGAAGTGAAGGGACTGGCATGGGATATGGCGAAATGTAGGGCTGCAGTATACCAATCCTAGGATTGTAATACTATGATGAAGAACATAAATACATAATATTCAATTGAGTGTTATTCAGGGCAAAACATAAGCAACTACCGAGTCATGATTAATATTACGGATGGTTAAGAAAACGTTTTACAATTATTCCCATGAACTAAGCGTTAGGGGGTTGAGTTATTGGTACCATTGGAAAATCATGGAAGTTAATTGAATCAGGCTGCTAAGAGAAAATGAGGGCATGTTTCCCTTACTGAGAGTGAAAAAACAATCAAAGGGTATAAATAGACGAATATTGAATGCAGATGAAACATTTACGCACATAAGAGGTACTTGGTTGACATTTAATAATAACGTTTGCTTTGTCACGTGGATTGAATGGACGAGAGTTAAACGCCTAACAGGAACAGATGTTTTATGAATGAACGGAGACGATGTCGACATAGTGATAGAGAAAGTGGGTAACAACGATGAATGCGGTTGAAGAGAACAAACTTTGATACAAAACAACGAAAGCCTGAGGAGCAAAAGGATAAGGATAAATCGATATGATTGAGATTAAAGGGATGTACTCAGGAAGAAGAAAAATGCGTCATGAGTACAGAAGAGTAAAGCAAACTTCGCGTTTCCTCTAAGATGCAATATATTTTTTAAACGCCAATTCATGGCAGGACATAAACTAATCTACTGTAGAAATTTTGAGACGGTGGGTATATTTTGAAAGTAAGTATGTAACAAATCATATCAGTGAACCGGAATAAATCCACTGTACAGCAGTCTAACCTGTAAATAGGTTATTAGTTCACGATTCTTTCCATGCTCAATGGATATGCCATACAATTATATCTTTAATAAAAATAGGGTCAAGAATTAAAAAGTAAATAGCTTCAATATTTAGAGTAACTCTTGGGATACGGATTAAAAGGTAACATCGAAATGGATGAAAAATTTCATTTTTCTTTTAGTTGAATTGACAGCAAATAGCATCTGCACTCAATCTACACATTTTTGCAGTAAGTGTCCAAGAGCTAGAAACAAGTAAGAAAACAGCTTGAACAGAGCCAAAGCACTCAATGTGATTGCACAATAAGTAGCGGTCTAAAATGTCAGCTTTCTCCCCATTCAGTAATCATTATTATCATTTACTTATCACTTAATTATTTTAAACTGAAGATTTAGCACTACATTTACTGTTTCAGGCCTAGAAATGTGTAATCGATCCAGCAAGTCGGGAAATGAGAACCACTTATACCGTAGAATCTACATAGCTGGTGCTCATTTCCCTACTTAAAGGTTTTTTGCCTCCACGTCAACATTTGTCATCTAATGCAAAATATCTTACGCCATGAGTATCATTCCTAATCATAAATCCTCTTCCATGAGGTGAAGTAGCTTTTTAATTGTGAATACTTGTATCTCAAAGGTGTGTCCATCCGTCTGCTTCTCCATTCCCAAACATAATTCAATGTGAACCAATGCTTTTTACCCTTCAACCTATGGTTATCTGTTTGCTAAAAAAGCATTATTACTTATTACCATTGATTTAAAAAGTTCAAAGTGATACGACAGTACTTTGGCACTTTTAGGGACCGATAGTCCGAAAAAGGTGCTTAATTGACATTGTGCTGACTTGATTCCATGCTTAAGTAAAAGTTTGGCATGCATTATTAGAATCAAAAATACTTATTATTTTCACTTACTTTGGTGTTCGATTTTATTTTGCAATGGTATTTATTTTGTATAGCATCAACCATTGTAATAGCCTTCGAGGTCGTTCAATGAATTAAATACATAAATAGATTTTACCACTTGAGTAGTCTAGAGAACCGAGGGGGGTGCGGGAATTTCCGCTGACGACATGCTCGCTCCGTGGCATTCAACCGAGTGAGAATTGTTGAAAAATGAAACGTGATTGATAGAGTACTGTCCACTTTATTTTAAATTTACAACATATGTTTCGGCTTTTTTACTTACTCATCATCAGAAACAAGCAATTGTACCTGAAGAAGCCTAAGTAAAAAAGCCGAAACCCGTGTTGTAAATTCAAAATAAAGTGGACAGTACCATATCGATTACGTTTAATTTTAGATAATGCCGTTCCACCACATCTCGCCGGACACTGTTGAGAATCGGTTATTATTTTCAGGAGAGGATGGCATCACTTATTAATGCACGTTTGCGTCACCGTGCGTTTCAGGATGTCGCTACGAGAGGGTCACGTGAATAGGCGGAGTCGCAGCACTGCAAGACGCCGAAAGAAGGGAAGGGTGAAGAAATCCACGTCGTTCTCTCTCCCTCTCTTGGTTGAGAGGGTGAAGAGCTCTTCATCAACTTGCCGTTGAATCCGGTTGAGCGCTAATTGGAAACGTGTGCGCTCTCCCCGCTTCGTAAAAATACGGAGAGCGGATTCGCGCGCGCGCGGGGATATGACCGCGTCGAGAGAAATGCAATTACTCCGGAGGCGCACACGTGTTGCGGCGCAGAGATTTGCGTTTCTGATCCTCCCTCGCCTTTGCTTTCCTCAGCCACTTGTTCCCTCGAATTTACTACGCTGGCCTCAACGAATTCTTTCCGGGTACGTAAAACTTCTTTATTTATTCCCTTCATTCTTCGGCATTCAACGCTGCATAAACAGCACAGGGTTATACATAGACATGTAAAGAAAAGGTAAAGTTATCACTTTCAAACTATGTAATTTTAAAAAATAATTACACAGGCATGATTACCGGGACTTGGAGTCGTTCGGGTTGACTACGTGGCTTCGTGGGAGGAGAGATTTTTGCACTAAATTAAGGATTTTTATAAATAAAAAAGTAAATAAAGCAGTAAAGCAGGGGATTTATTTTTATAAAATTAATGCACCTCAAAGGGCAATTTTCCCGCCCTGAGGCGTAAGTAATTAAAAAAAAGGGAAAATCGATCCATAGTAATAGGCGCGTCCTTCATACCGTACGAAGAAATCACATTGACATTAATTTCGTTTAAATGGTTATTGACCACTTAATTAATGTATGCGTTAAATTATAGAGGGTTGGCCATGTCTTTTTTTAAAATATCAACTTCCTTTTTTTGCCAACGTTTCCCCTTTTAATCAAAGCATCATCAGGGCTACAGCATAATTCAAGGAAAACAGTAAATAAAAATTATAATAATACAAAGATAAAAAAGTTTACACTCATAAATTCAAAGTAAGTTGAGATTTTTTTAAAAAAGACATGACCAACTCTCTATAATTTAACGCATACATATGCATTAATATTATTATGTAATAGAGTTTCCTAATTCCTGTAATTTTGAGGCCTACAGAAATAGTGAGTTGGGAATCGAATTCATCTCGTGTGTATAAAATCATTTTACTCATAGAACTTTCGGGTTCCACTCCAGGTAGGATTTTCAAGCAGATGGGTATACTGCAAAAACACATTCAAAGCATTAGTGACCACTTAGAGTGACTGAATGATAGATTCCATTTGCGAGTTCAATTATTCAAAGTGTAAATTAGGGCTAAACCATGACTATAAGCTAGAGAAAATAAAACTATGGTACCATAGAGCAAACCCCTTTCCAGAAAAATCCAATGACCCATCCCAAATTTCATTGAAAGCATATGCTAGGTTCATAACCAGAGGGCATTTTGATTCCCCTCCATTCGACTCAAAATATCATATATGCAAAATATACATCTAGCACAAAAAACAGCATAATCTAGAGCTCAATCTTAACTCAAGAGGCTTATTCTAACGTTAAATAGACATTTGAAATAAATCCAATTAAAACCACACATTACCTGCCTTTCATATGGAGCTTGCGTAATTCAGGAACTCTTGATGAACAATGTGTTCAACTGTGTTGCTCTGATGTTACAAGCGAGAATGACGCTGGTTTCAATATGTAGACAAGACCATCTGGATAGCAATTGACACAAAATATTTTTAATAACTTCAATAGAGGTGGCGAAGCGACTTTGTAACTATGTGGGCAACAAAATTCACGTTGGACATAAATGGGTTAATTAAGCGGATAACTCAGCCGTCGTATGTAATTGGGAAAGGTCTTATAAGAAGTCATTGAGATTATAATAGAAAATTATCATCAGATGGAGCATCGGCATTCCATGGAAACCTTCACTTAGGCCCACTTATATAAATAACCAACATTTTCCTCACTCCGCTGGACTTGGTACTTGGACCTGATGACTGGATGAGTAAACTATGAAACATTAATGCCTTAATATCCTACCCGGTTTGTGACCATAGAAATCTATGAGAAATCTAATAGTCGGGTCAGCGGCTCATCCAATATCATTTTAGCTTCGTTAATATTATTTTTATGTTTTCCCAAAATGTAATCAAAATTATATTTACTGCTTCCATGGAGCAATCTTCTCGATTTTCTGACGAATTTTTTATCGGGGTTCGGGAGCTAGTTGTCGTTCATCACGAAAGGAAATTGACAGGAAGGAATACCCGCCCAAAAATATAGGACATTGCTAATGAGATAAGAAAAAGTCACTATTGCCATAAAATCTACCTATGCCATCTTTCTTTTCTCGGACGAAAGGGCAAAATACAACATTCAAGTATTCCAAGGTTAAAACATATATTTCAGATTGCTAAATGAAATAATATTCTCTAACACTATTTATTATCACAAGAAAACGTAAGCTTTTAGGTTTTACGCCTGTTACTCACGGAAATCAACGCTTTGATAAATGAAGACTTTAAATGAATAAGCATAAAAATATAATGACATAATCCAAATCGGAAACCCGATAAAAGGTCAGCAGTTCACTATTTCTGTGATTTAACCACTCGTATTTAGGTGAAAAAATCGTGAAAATTATATTTCGGTGCCGGTACCTATAACCGCGGAAATTCTACAAGGCGCAAAAACCACGCTGGAGACATAAAATAGACCTGCGATGGTATTTTTTACACGATGAAAGTTGTTATAATACCATAGCACGCGTTCCGTTACAGAGTACTTACAAAAGCTTCGATGAAATCCCACATTCTTTTCCAGTTTTTCGTTCGTTCAAATCACAATGGTAGGTTTCTAAATCTAGTACCTACTTATTACTGAATAAATCAGCTCATTCAAAACTTATCGTCCGACCCCATGCGTCATAAAAAAAATATTTTTATATCGTTTCGGAGCATTTTCGCAATCACTGTAGTCTCGTAATTTCCCTCTCTGACGAAATTATATGACGAATATATATTAATGTGTCCATTCTAATCTTGAAAGCACACGAACCTTATGAAACTGAACATAATTAGTTCAGAACCAAATGCATTAAAGCAGCGTCCATTACTGCTGAATAAATGATAAAATGTGAAAGCTAATTGAATCTAACAGTAAAACCATATGAAGTTATATGGTTCTTAAAATTTTCAAGCATCATAAAATATTTACAACCAGCCATAACGTTATACTCTAACCATTCAATATGCAACGCCAGAGAGGCCGACTGAATAGTTAATGGAATGGTATATTGAGCGGCTATGCCGAGATGAAAGTTTACCGAAATCGTAATGAATAATATATTGTCAGATACGTATAGAAAAGGTAGTTTGTGCCCAGAATCGCACTGATGTAAAAAAATTCCCCTTATCATACTAGGTCATAATGCAAAATTTGACTGTTACTACTCCAGTATAGACGAAATATTAAAAGGAATATTTAAAATAATTTTCGAGCAAATTGACAGCGAAATATTTAGTCATATACCATACCTAACCACAGAGAATAGGGCAGGCAGCAGTTCCACCAACCAGAATTTGTTGCAAAAGTCGTGTAAAACGCTCCGAAAATATCTGACATGGCTATTGCGTATAATATTCTCTTGAGTCTGCCGCATCACAGTGATGAGGAAAATTAGATGTTGATTACACGTTCATCCTTAAGGAAACAACTTTGCGTTCACAGATATGATCAAATGGTATCCGAAATCAAGTAAAGTATCAAGTTAATCGTTCCAGTGTCAATATATTCTATTCGTTGTTCATCATATCGACCTCAAATTTTCTTAAACAAGGAATTAATATCGAGTTTAGGTGAAAAGTTAACATTAGTTTTTCTTTTCCAACGTTTCGGAAATTAATTTATTCCATCTTCAGGGCTTAGAACACATTTATTGAGTCATTCAACATCAGGCCATTTTTGTCATTAATAAATTTCCGAAACGCTGGCAAAGAATAGCTGATTTTTAGTTTTGACCTAAACTCGATATTGCCTCCCTGTATAGCAAAATATTCTACCCCAGGGCATAGGCGTATCCAGGGGGGGGGGGGGTTTGGGGGTTGAACCACCCCCTCCCCGCCCCATTGATAAAAGAAAAAAAAATAAAACATGCTCATAGTACACCTTTAGATAATCTTCCATAACATAATAGAACACCTTCAAAAAGTCATTTTAAGATGCATATTTTTCAAAATTCCCCGACCCTCCGTTTTACATGGTGGGTATTCCAAACCCTACATACTCCCCAGTGGTGACCCCCTCCCCCCCTTCAGACGCTTCTAGATACGCCAATGCCCTAGAGGAGAGGAACAATAATTTATAAATGCCTCTCCTGATAGAAAGTTTGTCACTAGCTCATTAAGAGACGCATGTTTTTGTTCCGAAACGCTCTGTTATGGACGCTAGTTTATCCTACGTTTCGTTTTGCCTTACATATCAGTTGAGATAGGAGATGCCTGTGGCGATGCAACAAATTTGTGCACACGAAGCACCTTTCCACAACTCTGAAAGTACGAGAGATATTTAATCTGGCAATGTGACATTCGTAAGAGGAAAAATGAATTAGTGAATGAATTTATTATTTAGAATAATAACCAAAATGGTGGCAAAATAAGGGGATAAAACCACGCCTCGTCGCCAGGGTTGAAGTATAGTGGAAGCAATGGAAGTTGATGTTTCAATCAATATACACGAATGGTTGTCACAGAAACCACCCGTCTCAGTTATTCACCAATTGTGAAAAATAAATTATAAAGTGGGTTACTGCAGCGATTTTAACTGTCGAAGTGATACCGGAAGTGAAATTTATTATGATATAGTCCGTTCCACATTTTTTTTACAGTATTAGGGATCTTATGGACATTTGTTTCCTGTGTAAATTTCCTGGCCGGAGTTGGGATTTTGCCAATAGCAGCAGGAAAATTAACCTAGTATCATTGCCGTATACTTAATGTCCATATAGGAGTCTTCCAAATTTTACATTCCATTCCCTAAAGCAACTGAAATGAATTTAACTCGGTTTTGGAAATGTTTTCCTCCAAGGCTTATATGTGAGCACACGGGGAACGTGCAACGCCGGGGAAATGCGAGTTAGTAACTCAAATACCCAACTGCAACCGGAAGCTTCGAAAAAAGAATATCGTGAAGGAAACTTTCACGTACTATTTGAGACACTTAGAAATATTGAAGGATTTTAATGTACCAGGGCTGACGAAAAATGGCGACTAGCTTTGATGGAATTAATTACATTAAGCTAGTTTGAGCAAGATTTCACTAAAAATTCAAACAATTTGACCTCATTATAAAAGAATATCTCATATTTCTAATTATAACAAAATATCACCCACAAACTAAACAGTTTTTTTAAAGATATTCGCCTAAAAAATGAAGCTGTTTTCCATGAGAAATGATACGGCTGAGCGCTCCAAAGTGATATTTCTTTTTACATATGAAAGTTCTGACGCACAGATCGTGTCATCAAATAAAAGTATGTACTTCGTCAGTTTTTTCAGTCATTTTTTAAATAAATTTAATTATCACCACCATACTTTTTATG
Organism: Pyrrhosoma nymphula; assembly: GCA_963573305.1. Classification (NCBI taxonomy): domain Eukaryota; kingdom Metazoa; phylum Arthropoda; class Insecta; order Odonata; family Coenagrionidae; genus Pyrrhosoma; species Pyrrhosoma nymphula. Next base: position 136,942,350 of record OY754330.1, read on the forward strand.
AAATAACAAAAACATGCTTTGGTAATGAAGACGTTTTTAGCATAGATACGGCGTAAAATGAGTTGAATTATAGCCTCGAATACGTATTATTACGTGAATTACGGAAATGTTCGGTCAAATGTTAGACTAGATTTACAAATTAGATTTTAGTTAAAGCTAGAGTTTAGTTAGATGTAAGTTAGATTTCATAAAATATTAGCGTCATTTATATAACTTAATTTATTTCACGCTTCTTAAAGCTGATTAATTTAGAAGCTAAAATTATTATATGGTCTTCATTATGGCTTAAGAAAAATCTCGCCTCAGCAACCAATGATTTGAAGGTTTTCAATCAATAGATATGGTCCGAGCTAGACCCTACGGGGTATGAAATTCACGTGGAAATGGCGGTAGTGTATATCTGTCCCTGCTGTCACTTGCAATATGCCGGAAAACAATGGTAATTATAACCTCTAAAATATATGTCAAAGAGCATAAAGAAATGATGATGATAAAGGCTCTTTGTACAACAAAAAAAACACGGAGTATTCTTGATACACCCATCGGATTTTTATATCGTGAATGCAAAATTACATACGTTACTCTCGTTATTGTGAGATTCTTTTTTTATGTTTGTGAGAAAGAAAGTTGAAATGAAAGAAAGAAAATTACGCTTTATATAACAATTATTCATTGAAGTCATTAGTACTAATGGCTAACCTATGAACAATTGGTCGATGGTAACTAATATTTTCTCATTTCCAATATTAATTTTATATTTACTGTGTTATAAACGTCTAACTCACGTTCTCAGCTCTCCGTACACACCTCGATCACTAAAATCGACCGACTCCTTCCGGAGATAAAGCTGAACTGAGAGCGCGCCCGCGCCGTTCCCACACAAGCCCAAATTTAGACCCCCACGATCAGCGCTGTGACGTCGCCTTGCAATCCTCCCTCCACTCGCGACAAACCATTTCCGATAGTCGACAAAACGGGCTATCCAGTCGTAGTTTTAGAGATTCTGTAATCCCTATAGTTTTTGCACACGACGTCCTCTGAAGTACACAAATATTGGTCGAGGCAAAACCTTTCATGACACCGAGAACGAAGCATAAGATGCTCATTCGCATCCACATCAAAATGCTTACTAACAATATCTAATAGTACTTTTTTAAGAAAATGGCATACTTATATTTTGAAATTGTTCTTTGGAAAAGTTATAAATCACTTGGTGATGCAATCACCTCTCCGTTACATGCTTGAGGCATTTTATTTGGAACTTGAATGAAACAACGGTCAGTGTCACACTCACGGAATAAGTTTCATATAAAGTAAGCTAAAAGGATAACTACCGTTATCATCAAAGGTACTCGATTACTTCCACCACTTGACACTTAATTCTACAAACGAAGTGCTTATACATTGTGAACGTGGGTCTCAAGAAAGTCTTCCAGTCAGTATCTCCCTCCTGTGTTTGTTATCTGGATCGAAGAAATAAGGGATTTTTTTTCTGGAGTGTATTTCGTGTTTAATGGTCTCTAGTAGATAGAAACTGGCTTGTCAGATCGAGGCAAGGTCTTCAGTATGAGAATGAAAGGTGAAATGAAGTTCGAAAAGAGGCATGAACCTGGGCCGTCAACATAGTAGTGACTTAACATGTTGTTCCCCAACGAGATTTATTGTAGTGACTTCAAAAATTTCGTGTATATTACCTTAAGACATTATTTTTATAATTGAAAACAGTATTGAATGGAAGGATGTGAAAAGATGTTCTTTTAGCGATGAGACATTCCCAGGATTGCAAAAAAATCGGTTCAATTGTTAAAGATTTTCAAGCTAACATTTTTCAGCATCGTCTTATTAAATCATCCTTACGAAGACTTGGGTTGTGAGTTGCTTTCTCCAGTATTTTAGACCCATATTACTTATAAATAGACATGCCTTTCCAAAGGCGTCATCTGTTTGAAAATTGATGCTTCAACATTCAGTATTCTCCACATGAATTTTCAAAATGGCCCATATTTCGTGAGTTCACTAAATAATTCGCAAGTATCGAATTCGATTTTCAACTGCAGGGCATAAAAGTTTGCTACACCATCACTCCTCCACGATCAATTTTCTTTGGTCTTTTGGTAAATCTTGCACAAGATACTTGAAGATGGCCGATCACAAAGCTGCAGGCATGATCTACTTCAATCGTTTAGGGGACGTATCGTTTTCCATTTATGTTCTCACACATTAGGGTAGCATATAAAACGCTCTTGAATGGTGCTATGGAATTTACACACACACCTTTAAATGTGTAGGTGACCAATGACGCCAATTCTTGAATTAATTGGCACTCGGTCAACATGTTAGCATGTCATTGCGCGTGATGGAGAATTCAGCCAATATTGCTCAGTTCTTTATGAAGAGACAGCCTTCCGAAAGTGCGTTGATGCAGGGATTACAGGACAAAGAGTAATGCTAACTACTTTCGATACTAACTTGGACTACCTTCGCTCTTTTAGGATTTGTACAACGTATTAATGCAAGGCAAGCGTCGTCTCCAGAAGAATCCTCAAGTTCCAGCATTTGTACGTCAGATACTATTGGAACTAATTGGATGTTGTGACCAAAGTGTAAACGCTAAAAGAACATAAAATATAAAAATCAAATCGTGTGGTAATATTTGCTCAATCTACGCCAACTAATTCACTAGAAGTCGCGTATATCTTACAATGTGACAGCCAAGCTTACCTACAATTTTGTTTACGGACAAAAGCTTACAAGTACAAGGGATATAGATATAACAAACAGTTTTTCGATTGTAAATGGATTAATTAAACCAAAATGTGCCCGTGCAGCAATTTTTTTCTCTTCATCAGCATAACTAGAAATTTTTATCGCCAGTCGATGAAATTATTCTTACTTTATTCAAATGAAAACGATATTTTGAGTGGTAGCAGTAGTAGTAGACATTATGAGATTTTTAATAAAATGCAGCTCTTAACTCATTTCTCCCTTGAACAACAGCCTAAAAATAGCAATGCGGACGAACGTTTGTGCTTTCCATGGTTTATTATCGATAACGTACATTACATACCACCGTTTTCAACCACTCTGCCACGATCAATGTTTCGAGCGCAATCTCAGAGCAGCATAATGCACCCAAGTGCTAATGATCGTAAAATCGTCAAATAATCAACGTCAAAAATTAATATTTTTTAATAATACACTTGAAAAAATATTTGAACAAACCAAAAGGGTTTTCAAGTAGCCTGTTCTCATAATTCAGAGCGCATTCACCACAGTATGAGAAGAGTTACAATCAGAGACAGGTTCGTATTTATGATACTAAATCCTCTTTTTATAAATTAAGGGAGTGGTTCTTAGGACCGGCTGAACATATTAAATTTCATAGGTTGGGAAAAACGGCTTCCAGAACTTGACGGCGAAAAGGCTGGTAAATCGATCACATATCATCGCTTGGATGTCAAATACACGGATGCTTGAAATTTACGACACCAATGCCTCATGCGCATTTTAATGATACCGACTCAACCTTTCTCCTTCGTTTCCTCGAGGAGATGGGAGCAGACAATAAACAAAATCATCCATTCTCTCTTCCCTTCTCTGTCGCTCCTTGCCTGCCTGCATTTCCCCACTGGCCGACCGACAATTCTCACGCTTCTTTACGATTCTGAGAATGAAATTTCATCGAAATGCGAGAAAGAAGAAGAGGAGGCCGTTACTCATCGCTTCACCGCGAGATGGGTGCTCCAGTCCCACATCCACACACACACACACACACACACACACACACACACACACACACACACACTCATGCACAGACACCCAGCACTCCTCGTACGATATCTCGAGAACCATCCGTTTCGATTACTCCTCGCACAGCGAGACCGACATTAAGTCAAGAGCAGAAAACGGGCGAAAACCACAGACGCGATCGCGGAAATATGACCGTGCGAATTTTTATGCTCGCAGAGCCACTCTCGGGCTACGTACATCACGTAAAAAAAGAGCAAGCCTTCAGGTAAGGCTGTATTTGAATTGGGTAATACATTTCCTCGAATGTAATGCAGGTGCAAGATTTTTCTAAAGTGGTTCCATATGGAAATCGTATATCACCTAACCGAATTTACAACAGCTCCTTCAACTGGGTTGAAATGGCTAATTCGAAGAGAGTAGCATACCGCGCTCGCAAGGAATCTTCAGCGCCGACTAGGTAGTTATACGCATATGTTTTATAGATAAAAACACAAGACTTAGGCTTCACAAGTCACGTATGAATGATTGAAGACGAGAAAATTGATTCCTTTTCAACAAAATAGGGCAGATGTTGTTAAATTAATACCTACCGTTAAATTCCTTATAAGTTAGCATACTCCCCCATGAAAAAAGATTGATAAAATTTAATTACATGAGCAATACATCACATCATATTCTAAATACAGAAACAATGTCATTGACTAAAATTGCTCCTCTAAATGGCCTATGATATGAATATTCCGTAATCGATATCTGTTTAACTTAGAGCAGCACCATGGAAAGCAAAATTCGCTTTCTGTTCTCAATTAGCTATGAAAAATTCAACAGCTCTACAACAGAACAGCGAGTACTTACAATTGTCATTTGATAGAAGAAGGAGGGCTTACAACAGATTTAAATAAAATTGTATTCATTACGTAAAAGCGATATTTTAGTACGAAATAGATTATATTGTAATATTATGTTTTGGGATTATATTGATATAAGACTAAAATGTATCAAAACAACGAAGCCATAAAAGCTTATACAAATGAGAGAAAAATTAAAACCTTTCAGTGGACATATAATTAATCTGAGGAAAATGTATTGACCCTTGGAAATAATATGTGGTTCTTAAGCCCTTGTACACTTATGTGAACTCAAACTGCGATTATTACAAGTTACACAGTATAACTAGCATTTAATTAGCAGTGGGCTATGCTCATTGATGGAAGTTGATTCTATGAAAATGTTCTGAGGATCAAACAACTCCAAGCTACAGCAGTACAAATACAAACCACGCAGCTGTTATGTTACGTGCAAGAGAGTGAAAATGTAGGTTTGCATCAATGCGAGCATGTACTTTAAGGATTTTACAACTATAACCTAATTATGATGAAGAATCTACATGGAGGAAATCACGAAAGCAGTACGATGCTATCTCATCATCGTTTGTCCTTGGTCGCTTTGTCAGCTGTTATGATTGTTATGGTTGATCGGCATCAGCACTTACTCCTCCCTTTCAATAGGTGTTTCCGGTTGGTTATGCCAGATGGCAACGTATACGTGAGGTCATTTGCGCCATTGAGGAATGATAGGAACGTTGGTATGTGAATTATAATACGGGAAACGGAGGAAGAGTGAAAAGTAACCCGGAATCAGCCTTCTAATAAAAGGTGCAAAGGGGTCCACAGTTAAACGTCCATTCCGATATGCAGAGTACTAGAAATAAAGTACTTCTTGATGGCAGTGAATTAGATTTACACGGAAAATAAAAACTTTACTTCGAAAAATCCATAAATGAAAGTAAAGGAAAAACTAAAAACAAGAACACAAATGCATGGAGAAAAATTCAGCATACTACCCTTTGCTAATGACATAGTAACTCTTGCTGAGAAGAAAAAGAAAAAAATGCTGAACCGTAAGGAAAAAGAACTGAAGAAATATAACTTGAAGATTAATTTTAAGAAAACCAAGGCTATAGTTTGTTGACGAAATCAAGAAGAGAGATTGTCGCCTTTGCTTTTTAACATATATACCGAGGAAATGGTAAGAGAGGTATGGGAAAAGCTAGATATGGGAATCAAAGTAGGAGGCCAGCCGATAAAGTCAGTTAGATTCGTGAACGACCAGGCGTTGGACAGTAGACCATCGAAGGGCTTGTAAGCTCCAGTAGATGCATTAGAAAAGCAGTACGGGATATACAGAATAAAGATAAATAATAAGAAAACCAAAATAATGAGATTCTCTAGGATATATAAATTGAGGCTGGTCATAAAAGTAGGAGAGTACAAACTGGAGAAAGTAGAGTAATTTAATTACTTGGGCAGTACAGTAGAAGAAAATAGAAATAGTAAAATTGAGGAGAATAGCGCTAGCGAAGGAAGCGTTCAGTCATAGGAGGGAGCTGTTGATGGGGACCTTGGGCAAGAATATAAATAAGAGGCTGGGGATGTGCTTGATTTGAATTGTCACGTTGTATGGGATAGAAACGTGGACTCTGAGAAAGGAGGACGAGAAAAGGTAGCAGATGTTCGAGATGTGGGTGTGGAGGAGGATGGAGAAGGTGCGATGGACGGAAAGGAAGAACGAGGAAGTACTCGGTATGGTGAGTGAGGTGTGGGGTGGGGGAGGAAAGGAAACTTCTAGATGAGATTAGGAAAAGACAAGATAGGTGTTTGGAGTGGGTAATGAGGGGTGATGAGTTAATTAAGGATGTAATCGAGGGGAGGATGTCGGGTAAGCGGGGAAGGGGAAGAAAGAAAATAGGTTTTGTGGACGAGATAAAGAAGGGTATGAAGAGTGCTGAGATGAAAAAATAAATATTCCACATATAAAAACCTCGAGGGTTTTTATTTAATTTCATTGTAACCGATCTTAACCGGTATATCACCTAATAGTGATAATAATATATCCTGTCCGCATTTTATAATTAATACATGGAAAAAACAAGTGGTGTACCATGATATACTCCAGCGAAACCATGAGATAATCTGTTATTTGGTCATAGGATTGTTATCACTTTTTGAGAATCGACCCACTAAATTGATGAAACCTTGAAATATTATAATAACAATATTTTTTCATTCAAAATTTTACAATTTTGACTAGGATGGTACGAGTAAATTGGTGCCGTATAGGTAACCCAGAGAGAATGCTGTTTTGGTAGTACCCTCAAGATTAAATTTGCAAAAGCAGAGGATGTTGCAAATACATGCTTTTCAATAACATTTTACAAAAAGTGATTTTCAATTTCTATGCGTTCACATCCTAAAGAAATTAATCATTAAAATATATATTGTCAGGAGATGATAGATCTGTATTTTTTATTACTTTAAATAATAGATGTTATTTATATCATGAACCGACGTTTCCCAAATTAATTTTGCTTCCTCAGGACGCTACGAGTATGTGTTACATGATTCATGTGTTTCTCACCTGCAAAAATACTTGTAAAGCACAACAAATCATGCTCCAAGTGGCTTTAGGAAGAAAAAATTGCAATATGTGGGTTAGTGGAGTATATAACTTGCAATATTTAAAGAATATAAAAAACGAAGACCTATCATCTTCTGACTAGATAAATATAAAAACAATAGGTAGAGAAACACTTAGCATCTGAAAATAAATCATCTTCTGAAATTTGATTGGGAACAATATATGTAACAGTTTTTTATTGACATAAAAATTTTTAGCAACATTTTAGTGGAAGAAATAATTATTTGCAATTTTCAACTTTTAAAGTAAGTTTTTAATGCAAAACCGGTTTCAAAGTGCTAAGGTAAGCATATTGCAACTGGTCACGAATCAAAAACTTATTTGAAAAAAGAGAAAATTTGCTAGTAATTCTTTATTTCATTATGTCTTAGTTCCTCCTCCTCTGTCCTGAAACGAGATCAATAACATTTTTAGCTCTACACGCAAACAATCATTTGATTTCACCATCAATAATTATCATGGTGTTTCAAGAATTGACCCCCAGGATTCTAACCACCACACCACTCCCGATCTGCGGCATAATCGCCAGGCCAAAGCGCCAAAAACTGTCGCGGGATCACACAAAGAGCAAGCAAGGAAGCTCTGGGGAAATTTTGTGATCCGATGCTCACTCAGGCCCCCCCTTCCAAAAACCTCATCTGTGTGTCGTGCCCATTCTCTCACGCAACCTCCCCATCGGCCCGGGCCCAAAAATGGACTCTCAGGGCCGGGAATTCAATAAAATCCCTCCCCTCCCCCCCCTGCATACAGGCGAGGGACTGCTCTTAGCTAGCATTCTCGCGCTCGTTCGCTTTCTCCCTTTTTGCACTTCCATTTTACGCGCGTGCCTTCTTCCCCTTCCCTAATTTCATTTCCCTTCTTCTTTGAAGCACTCACTCCTTCCCCCATCCCATCTTTTCCCCCGCCACCCCCGCATACACTTCCACCTCTTCGCGTAAAAGCGGCGAATGAAAGTCGTTTCCCTCTCCTTGTCTTCCACTCCCGTTTTCAAATTCCTCCTCCTTTCAACGGAAAAAAAGAAAAATTCAGATAAAGGAAATGGAAACATAACGGCTGTCACTTGAATAATGTTTTCAGGTTCAATTTTCCGCATTCTCGAAATCTCGAGATCGCTCTTGGACAACCTTCCCCCTCATTTCTCCAGCTTCGCCACCTTTCCGTCGCTTCCCCCCCTCCTCGCTGTTTTATTCCTCCGTGTTGGCCATTCTGGATTGTTGTACTTACGTTTAATTAGTGAACAAATGAGGAGTTTTGCGAACTGCAACGTCATTTGAATTTACACGGGATAACACGGTAGTCCTCAGGGATTGCTCCTATGCTCTATTGTGTCAGCGAAAAGCAAATGTGTTTCATGCACTCCTATCTGAAATATCTCTCCAGAGTAATATATTTGCTCTATTTTATGATTTACAATACCGCAAAATTGAGACTACAGTTCATTGAATATCCATAGATACTTGAACAGACTTTAATGATATCAAAACTTGGGACTATACTCCATCATTAATCCCAGATTTTCACTCGGAGCTTGCATAAGGAGAACATTAATTATTATGGAAGAAAAGAGGAATTAGGGTTCAATTATAATAAGTGGTTCGGTAACATATAAATAAATTGAAACGCATATCGAGGCATTCACATTGATTTCGACTTGAACATAGCACGAAGTAACCAAGAACATTTGTTCACATAAGATATTTTACGGAAATGCACTTTGAAAGTTGGATTTTTCCTCTTCTACTTCATTGTTGAGAAAGGTAGGAGAAAAATAATGCTGTCCCTCGCCCATTTCTATTTTTTCATGGAATTCACGGCGTAGTTTACAACAAAGTTGTAGGCTGTTTCAAAGTATTCCATGCTTGGTAAAGTTCGATAACTCTTCGTTAATGACAGCGTGATAGGTAGGCAACCTGCTTTTTATTATTTAATTGGAATTATGAATTATTTATGCTTTCAAAAAAAATTAAAAATTTTTTTGTAAACAAAATATTACTTACTATTTTTTTACAGTAATAGCTAAGTAAATGTGATTCTAAAAATCACGCACCTCGTTTATACCTCGTTAAAAACACATTTTTTAACAGATATTAATTTATTCATAGTGATTACTTTTATCAAAATGGAGCAGGTGCATATTATCTCTATCCAAATCCAATTACTGTGCATAACTAATAGACCCTTTCGGCCAGGTTCTTTGGCTTCTCTAGCAGGACTAGCAAAATGTAGATCTTAAATCATGAATACCATTTATATCGTAATTAACTGCAGAAATTCCAGGGTAAACTAAATATGAATATCAAAGGAAAGAAATCACAAAAAATAAACCATGTCTGTGTGTTTCTGGTTTACGAGCTTAATTGCATGCTGCAACAGCATTCCTTTGCGTTAGTCATTAGCCTATAGCTATCACACCTAAGAAAACTATTCAAAGTATAATTATGTTCATGTAATAATAAGTAAAATGCCTCGTATTAGTGAATTTGGTATCATTTAATATTTATGCTTGCACTGATTAATTCGAATAAATATTTTGGCCTTCCGAAATTGGGATTTAAATGTAGGAGAAGCGTACTTCAGCAATGCCAATATCAATGTATCTCGCCATCTTGCAGAGCGGGAATTCTTAATCATCCTTCATCACCCGGGATCATATAAGGGCATTAGTGTTGTGGCTACAGTACTGACTTCCTATCCCGAAGGCACCTAGAATATCTACCGAGAGTCCGAATTGATTTCTCCTTGTGCTATTATATGCAATGATTATTGAACGCATTCACCATAGACTTAGCAAGGTCCTAAAGAGAAAGCATGAAATAATTGTCGTGAAGAGTTTCTTTTTGACAGTTGCATATGTGTGGAAGCAGTAAGAATTTTTGTAAATTGTTTATTCGGATCTAACTATAAGAAATGATAAATGGGCTGGAAAAGGAGGCAATTCGTATTTCAAGATAATATCAGAAAATCTGCAAACCCAACTAGTTTTTAAAGGTGAGATATAGTCTTTATGTTTCTGTCTTTTTCACTCGAGGTAAACATGCTGCAAATACTACACATCTGTGTCATTAGTAAATACCAAAGCACAGTAATAAAAAAACCAAGCGTATCTCTACTTCATACACTGAACCTGCTGTTCGTGTCATCCGGTTGACATCATGCGCAGTAAATTACTCATTTTGGTCAATGGAACTTCCTACCCTGTATCAGTGGTACCATGTGGACAGGGGTAGCGCAGATGCAGAACTATGCCCTGCAAATAGCGACACACGTCGAGGCATCACTTAACTTGCCACTTCCATAGACGTCAACTTCCCATTGTAAATCCGAGTTTAAAAAAACATTCAAGAATGGTTGTCCTATCACCAATCCATCAGCGGCACCCGTCGATTCGATTCATCGATCGACAGAATCTCGAAATATATTAACGAGGCTCGAGCAGCAAGCAGCGCGAACTTCCCCTTGCAAGCGCTGACTTTTAACGAGACGAATGGTTTCTCTCTCGCGGGGATAAGGCCTGGCGCTTGCGCTCTCGAGACTTTCCCCGGCCGTATTAACTCGCACATTATAGCGCCGTCACTCCGAGGGGAACAATGCCCCGGAGTCGACTCCAAGGACCCAACTTCGGGCCTCCCCGTTTCAAAAAGGGCATTCCGCGTCGCGGGGCGAGCGAAAGTGAGCGAATAACGAATCACACTCCTTTCCATTTCAATTACAAACGGAATGCTTTTTTCCCCTTTCCCTTCCTTATAGGGAATGGGAAACGGAGGGTTGGGTGGTAGAGTGTGTTGGAACGGGATTAAGGGTTCAAGGGTGAACGTGAAAAGTGTGCGCCTCGCTTGTGAGCCATTCAACCGACCCTACAAAATATATCCACTCTCTCCACACGCTGCATCATTTTCCTCCTGTTCACTATATATTTTTTTGCCCGCCTTTCCTCCCTTCTGTTACATCGAGTCGTTAATCCCTTCCTAATCTCTTCCTTCTTGTTCCCGCACTCGTTCACGGATCCGAGCCTCTCTTGCCTCCCAATGCTCCTCTGTGGAACTTACCGGATAACTCCACCTCTCCCCCTATTCACCTCGTTAATTCCTCCCCATCTCATCCCTCCCCCTTTCCTGGGTCCAATAATCATACAAGAGTACAACCTCAATGTTTAATTTCTCAATCGGAAGATGTTATCCGATATAACTTCCTCTTCGATTGAAAATGTTTTTCCATGCAAATTAGTGCTATTTACGAGGGAGAATAGCGACCTCCTTAAAACATCACCAAATGGTACACATTTTCTTAATTCATTACGTAATAAATTGGAATGAAAATAATCATTGAGAAAAGGCCAGCACACTATCCATTTTTTCCTATAAAACCTCTAACTTTTTGACACTTTTTCTTTTCCTTTTGGCAAAGTTTCTGCACCCTTGCTGCTAGTTGAACCTCGTACATTTTGAAAATGAAAGTACTCCTAAGTTTCATGGCACTTTATCTCGATAGGAGTATGAATTGTTTTATAGTAAACATTTTCTTATTATTTATGACGTCCACAGACAGCTATCGAAATATTACTATCTCTAGTCATTCAATCCTTTGATTGGTTAACTCCAGCACTCTACTCCACCGTCTCCCGCAAACTTCTCAATCTCCTTGTAGCTCTCTTCTGTTTCATATTCAGTTAGCCGGCCTATGTGTTTGTCCCTCCTTAGCCTATTCCTCACTATTATGTCTTCCTGATCTTTCATGATAGCACACGAATGAAATACGTACCAAAGGTTGGGGCTGGAATAGTGTTGTGCAGAGAAACAATTAGGCCTTCAGGCAATGAGATTTGGGAAAGGCGACATGAAAATCGATTGGAAAAACAAGAATCAACATCATACACCAAAGCAGTATCACCTACAGGGAAAGAGAGAAGGATAAACAGATGGAGAGATTACTTATACAGGGGGTGATGCCTGATTTAAGAATGTAATAGGGAAACGAGGTAGGCTTAGCGAAGATCGTTGTGAAATAAAATATTTGGCAGAGTCGACTCAATAATATTTGAAAACACACATGCATACGTATCACGTCAATCGATTACAGGGGGGTGATGGCTGATTTAAGAATGTAAAAGAGAAATGAGGTAGGCTGAGCGAAGATAGTTGTGAAATAAAATATTTGGCAGAGTCGACTCAATAATATTTGAAAACACACATGAAGAACTATCACGTCAATCGCTTTCGGAGTAGGCACAACATCATCATCAACATCTGAGTAATCTATCGGTTAAAGGTAGGCTATGATGAAAGTCAGAGAACATCCAACGAACTCTTACATAATAGAGATTAATTAATTGGTACTTAAAAAGTAAAGCTAAAAGAGTAAATCTAAAGTACCTACGGAACTTGGTCTGTTTTAATAATTTCTCCCATGTTGCCCATGTCCATGAAAACCTCTTTTGCATTCATGAAATGCTTCATGTAGGTGCACACTCTCATTTTTAAGACTCCGAATATTACTCCTCTTGAGAGTTTCTTCCACAAAATTCACACCTGATTTTCTCGGTGCACCTATTTCTGTCATATTTGAAACGGCTTAAGAGTTGGAATATAATATATATTTGCCTTTATCTTTTCAATTATTTCTAAATTCGAAGATGTAAATGAAATTATCTCTATAAAACCCTCATATCATTTTTAGTGGATGGATTAAATGATTGTCGATTAAATCTACTTGATACCACGGGCAACATTTCACATCAGACATATCATTACGCATCTTCGCTAAATCCGTACAATACCAATACTTAATCACACGACTTAAAGGGTCGTACTACACGACTTGTTGAATGCAAAAAAAATATCATGAAAATCGTCCGCAACGTAACACACTGACCGCCTACGGGCAATAACAGGGTCAACGGACGTCACAGGACAGAGGAGCCAACTTTACTCATATGTGGATATGTATACAAACCGAGATGCACATTTATTCAGTGAGTTTTCATATTTTCTGCTCATTTAAAATAGCAACAAATATTCAAAATCTATCAGCCGATGAAGCACGTTTTATTGATTTTCATGCCGACTTTCACGTAGTTTCAATGCCGAAGATGTAAGGATTTAAAGAAGGGCTTTAATCTTGAAAGCTAAATGCTAGGAGAGAAATATGTGAGCGATGAGCTAAGCTCTATTTGCCCATGCCATATCAAAGGGTAAATTCAAATAGGGCGCCCAAATTCCAAATGGAACTTCATGGATCTTTCAACTTCAACTCGTCTTACCAAGAGATTTCTACCAGTTAAAATTGCTGATCACATATTTGGTAGAAAAACCGCTTGAATTAGGTGTCAATGGAAGTGATAAGAGGTAGTCCCATGTGGCGAGAGAATTCACGAACTGCTCGAACGATGTGGCAAAGGTTTGAAAGGTGATGGCGACTAAGAGGATACATGAAATTTAATGCACAGTAATAATGTCACAAAACATTACGAAAAAATTGTTTTTCGACATTAATAAGTCCTAATTTCTGGACCACGCATTCTTTGGCATTCAATCAAAATAAATCTTAACAATCTCGCCAAATTAAGCTCCCGTGCGTATCCAAAAAGCCTATGCATACATAAATAAAGTAATTTGAGATTCATCAAATGCGAGTTATTCCACTGACTTCATTTCCCGTTAATTCCTTTGTCCAGACAAGTTAAAATTGGGATGCAGCAGAGCGGAAGGTTCTGAGAAATCCCCGACATCACTTAAGTCCCAAGCGCTCTCATTTCATTTGGATACACATGGTAGGAGATTTTCAAGCATCGTCATTTTCATTTTTCTTCACTGAGTGAAGGTTTACTGAATGACACCAGAAGTCTTTGTTTTTTTCTGGTCAAAATGTTATTTCTATTTTAGAAAACCAACGAAATAAGTGTATCCGGATGATTTCTTTTCATGATCTCATATTTTAATATAACTATTGCTTTTTTCTTCTGGTGAATAATAAGAATATTAAAAGTATACACAAATATGCGATTATCTTTTGAAAATTACGAATCATTGACAATCTTTTACATTATTTTTCGTGAGGAAAGTTATATATATACATATATATATATATATATAAAACTTCCAGGAGAATCACTCGGGTGATAAATAAACAGAATGCCAAGAGGGTGGCCGATATAAAATATAAACACGGAAAAAAGAACACTTACAGATAAAAACTTCCGATATTTCGGTGAAGAGTAGCTCCACCTTTCTCAAGGTTTAAAGTAGGAATGAAGAAAAGGAGAGAGATTGAGGTATGGGAGGGGAAAGAGGGGGAGGAGACGAAGGTGTAAGAGGGGAAGGAGGGGAAAGAGGGAGAGAGGAAGGTGTAAGAGGGGAAGGAGGGGAAAGAGGGAGAGAGGAAGGTGTAAGAGGGGAAGGAGGGGAAAGACGAAGAGCGGGGAGAGGGCGTGGAGGAAGCAGGGAGAGATGAGATGAGGGGGAGGGAGAAACTAGTGTGATTTATTGAGTCCAGGGGGCGAGAAAGCCTGGTGGATTAAAATACAAGAAGATTCAAGATCTTTGAGCTGAAGGGGAGAGGAAGAAGGGGGAAGGGAAGCAAGTAGACCGACTTTAAAAGTGTTATTGAAAGTGGAGTTGTGGGAGGAGACGTGAATGGCGACAGGGAGAGAAACAGAGAGGGAGGGGCAATCGTTACAAGACGAGCGGTGCCCATTCATTCTAATATTGAGAGGAGTGGTGGATAAGCCAATATAGAAAGAAGGGCAGTATTGACAGAGGAGGATGTAGACAATGTTAGGCGTGGTGCAGGAGGGTGAGAGGACAGAAGGGAGGGGAAAAGCGAGGAACTTGTCCGGCAAGGGCTGGGTGATGAGGATGGGGCAAGTTTTACATCGCGGGCGGTTGCAAGGGGTGGGAAGGGATTTGGTGGGTTTGAGTGATTTGGACAGGGGTTTGGTAATATTGAAAATGGCGGATAGATTGGGGGGGCGTCTGAAGCTGAGAGAGGGACATTGGGGGAATATTTTAGAAGTGGTTAGGTTGTCCGACAGGATAGGGTAGAGGTTTTTAATAATACGCCTAATGGAGTCCACACCTGGGAAGTAGTCTCGCCCCCTGGACTCAATAAATCACACTAGTTTCTCCCTCCCCCTCATCTCATCTCTCCCTGCTTCCTCCACGCCCTCTCCCCGCTCTTCGTCTTTCCCCTCCTTCCCCTCTTACACCTTCCTCTCTCCCTCTTTCCCCTCCTTCCCCTCTTACACCTTCGTCTCCCCCTCTTTCCCCTCCCATACCTCAATCTCTCTCCTTTTCTTCATTCCTACTTTAAACCTTGAGAAAGGTGGAGCTACTCTTCACCGAAATATCGAAGTTTTTATCTGTAAGTGTTCTTTTTTCCGTGTTTATATTTTTTATCGGCCACCCTCTTGGCATTCTGTTTATATATATATATATATATATATATATATATATATATATATATATATATATATATATATATATATATATATTCTTTATTTTTTTCATTCCAGATTATGAAGAAAAGCAAAAAATCACCATGATGCTCAGGAGCTACTTTTCTTATAATAATATATTTTATTTAGTGGATTTTTTAGGAATTATTCCTAAAAACATATTATAATAAATACATAACCTTCAGTTCTGTGAATTACTTGCTTCTACTGATGAAAATGGAATACACATTGACACGCAGTTTACAAATATGTGATGAATCCATAGCATTTAATGTAAAGTGTCAGGGGTATCATGACTCTTATTGAGGCGAATATGTAATTTTATTGCAAAATAATTATTTATCAGCGTTTAAAGTAAGCATTAAATATCTCTAAAGTAAAAACTATCAATAATACCGATTGCGGCAGTTCAAATATAACCTCAGACATTGCTATTGATCACGCCTTATAGTTTAGGCCTAAGGGTAGAAAACGCGAAATTACCTTAGCATGTAGAGGGCTAAAAATTCAACATCTCTGTAGCGCTTCTGATAAAAATTCCAATATTTTAATATTTTATATGGTTAACTATACCTTTATAAGTTGGGTGCACTCATGGTTTACGAATTTAAACGAGTATTTAATGGTTTAAATATACTCTGACAAAATAACGTTCAGTGCGACTTGAATATCAATTGAGAAATAACACCAAAATGGAATCTGTGTTAATAATGTGTTGTGTGTCAAAATATTTACAACATTTAACTAGTTCTATGGAACATCGAACAAATGGTCAATGCATTGGGGGAAAGGGGTTTTAACATGTCATATAGAGGAATAGACAAAGGAAGTCATTTGATATTTGACCTGGATAACTATTGAATAAGTTCTTATCGGAATTCTGCAACACCGTTGTGTTTAGCCCATCTTCATATAGCCACGGTCTCGATCATACACTATCTCAATTTTGGATTTGACTAAATTGTGAAGATTTTCTCGCCAAATGAAGACGATTGTCTGTCTGTTCTGTACTTTAATAGCCTTTCACTTTCCGTCATGCACCGATTTCCGGCACCTTACGTATCCCGTAGGCAACACAACCCGTCCCACGATTCCCATCTCCACCTTAGGGATCTCAAATCCCTTGAAGATGCAGGAGTCTCGTGATGAATCCAATACGATTTACTCTGATGTCGATCTTCTATTCGAATGATAAGGGCCCAGGATATCTATTCCATTGCCCGACCACTTCCACCGGGATCAGGCATTAGGAACAGATTTAACAGATCAGATCCGACTAGAACGCTGATATATCCTCAACAACTACCTGGACAATTTGTGACGATTAAGGAGAGAAGTACATTAATCCTCCCATTCAACGTCTTAGATATTTTATGATTCAAATGCACTTTTTTTAAACTCTTGATTGACGTCGGGGAAGTCAACGTCATCCTACGTAAAGGAATGCAGAATTTTTATCATCAGCTTTGTTAAACACCAAATAAACTTACAGAACGAATACGATTGATTGTAAAAATGTAACAAACACCCCAACATTTTCAAAGAAAACAAGATTTGATACTTCAAGAAGTAAAACAAAGATGCCCATGTTAGTTAGTCAGCCTATGTTAATATTTTGTTAACATAGGCTGTGAAGGTAATAAAAAAACTAAACAAAGAATAAAACACAGCTGCAGCAAAAGGATATGAAGAGAAAATCACAAAAAAATTAAAACGTGCATTGCATCATCCTACGTTTTCAACTCTCGTTTTCTAACCGACTGGTTTCATTTCCGAAACACCTTTCTTATGCCATACCACCCAAAAAACGTAAATGGCAAGATCTCTGACGCCATTCGCCTTCCCCAATGACTACAATTACCCCTACTTCCCTTCCTTGTCCTCTTTTTCCTCCTTTCACTAGATCCACCTCCACTTCGATCCTCCTTACTTAACTCTTCCGTTCAGTCAGCCTCCCTCCTCCGCCACCCCCTCCTTTCTCGAGACCACTCCCCATCCAACATTCCCATCCTGCCTGCGCCCATTTCCGCCTCTTAAAATCCTTCCTTCTCCAACCCTCAACCCCCTCTGTAACGACTCCCCGCACTGCTTTAACGCCAGAGAAGAATTGGGGGAAAATGTGGAAAGGAGTAAGAGTGGGGAGAGGAGGTGGAGGAGTCGAGAGGTGGTCCCTTTCTTCGGAGGGCCCCTCAGCGCGCGCGGGAGCATTGGAAAGGAGAATGGGGTCTTCGATACATCGACGCGGGGAGGTGAAGTGAATCATGGCGGAGGCCGGAAATGGCGTCGTAAAAGCTCCAAGTCTGGACATGGCGAGGACCTGAGATTTGAAGCGCGAGATTAAATGGGTACCTCAATGGGTTTGGTCCAGTCGTCACCCCGCAAACGAAGTATGTACCTCACTCGCGTGAAATATTGATGTGCTTTTAAGCTTTCCAATCAGGAATAGAATATATATTTAGTCAGAGAGCTCAAATACTTCCTTTCCAGGAGCTTTTTGGGCGTTTTACTGGGCATTTACAAAAAATTGAATAGGATTTTTTTTTTAATTTTATCGTAATGCGTTGAATAAAATTTAATTATCAAGGGGTTTACAAAGAGAATTTCTTAACACTTTGGGGCAAATATTTGTACATTGTAATGATATTTTTTGTGTCTTAAAAGGCTTTAATACTTCGTCCGGGTTTTAAAAAGTTCAATATTTTTAAAAACTGATGTTCAAAACATTTCATATATTTATTATGGATTAGAGTAGCGGAGACATTTCCTAGAACTTTCGAACACTACTTTGGTGTCTTGTGGAGAGCACTTCAAGAGATGGGAGACCGAACAAGTCCGTCGGACGGAATATTGGTATCATTAATAACATAAATTAATAAGGCATAAGTCATGCTAAAATGTGGTACATAAGTATTCACAAATAAAATTCCAGATTTATTCTTGTTCCTCATTCCTCTCTTTTTTCTTTTTCCTTTCTCAACGCGGGCACATGCTCTCTCTAATGCAGTTTTTTCCTAGCTTTGCAACGAAAAAATTTTAAAATATTTGTATTGAAAGATTTTATGCATCATAAGAATGGTAACCGTGATTCTAAATTAAAATTCCTTCGTGTCAAAAAACAGCAATAGAAACATTTAGGACGAGACTTGCGACGGAAATCGCCTGCTAGGAAGGAGAGGTTATTTTTCTTGCAGAAGTTGCTAGTTCCGCTTTTTTCTCTCGCAAGGCTGTCTCTAACACTGCTTCACTTAGAGAACCCTTAGTCGAGCCAAATGCTTGCGCTGCAAACGCTCTCTGTTTTTTTTTTCTCGCTGAGCCATCCCTCGCCACGCTTTTCTCTTCACCGCCCGTTCCTGCGAAGATGAATAACGCATGGCGCGCATCACCCTCACTCCCGCGTCCCTTTGAGTTGAGGACTAAAGTGATGAAGGGTAGAAGGAGACTGACAACATGTGTTAGAATTAGCGCTGGTGAAAGAGGAGGAATTCACAGAATTTACGACGGCTTACATCGCTGACGGTGGAAGAGGCGTATTCTATGTTGCCATTTAGGAATAAAAACTTTCGTAAAACTCAAAGCAATAATTTATATACATATTTTGAGTTGTGATTATAACGTAAATATTCCTTTGAAAAGGCATAAGCTCATCGCATCAAATTTGAATTAAATTTATGTTTTTTTATACTAGATGGTGTTTTTTATACTAAATACGTTTCATTCTATAGTACATCCATAAAGTTAGATTTTATGATAAAGACCAACAGTCAGTTCTAATTTAGGTAGCAGGTACTTAAAGTTTATCACTACACCAATAGCTAGAAATGAACTTTCTGCAGACTATTTTTGTTACAACGTAGCACCATCTTCAATTCTCAGAGGACTCTTGAATGTAGCTAAATGAGACGAAAATAATTCAGCAGTAAGAGGGAGCTAATTTTGAAATATCTCTCATCATCTCTTGGAATATTTCTGTACATTATAAAACCGAAATATAGCTAGTTAATCACATGTTCATTGGATAACTAGTCAAAGACAAACATGTAAATAAGATACATTTAGCAGTGAGTATTTAGATCGTAGTTTATAGAAATGAGTTTTAGCATTTTTAGTAGCAGTAAGGTTTTATTCCTGGTACATTCACATGTGATAACATTATTTATTGGTTTTGGAAATGAATATTTAGCCTGTCATCGCAATGCTCCTTCGATAATCATCAGAAAAATACTACTGCGAGCAGCTGAGGTCATAAGTAGCATGAACAAAATATAACGACTAGGTGGAGAATTTTTTCGCTTCTATCATCTTAAGGATATACCTTGGACAACCGGGCCGAAAAAATCCTGAGAATTCTACACCAATAAAAATTGGGGCGAAATAGGAACGATGAAACAAAAAAAGCCCATCCCCACCAAGACAATTCTTCACATTGAGGGCACTTTGTCCTCCAATGGAATGGGAGCTATGCGCCCGCATCATCCTCTTCCTTCCCCGGCGATTTCCCTCCGCCCTACCCCGAAGGGGAAAAATGGATTGGTCACGAAGGGGAGGGATGGAGAGAAGTGGGAGTTATCCACTTGGGCGTGCGAGTCCATTCCGTGGAATCTGTTCCGTGCCATTGCGCTCGTCCGAATCGACCCCTTTTACAATCCGCGAATCCAATTCCTCAACTCACCCGCCTCTTCCGCCTTTCCTCCCACTCCCTCACACAGCGACATCACAATGTTTTCCTCCATTCCACCCTCACCTATCCCTACTGCCCTTATAGCCCAGTCAATGAATAATACCTACTAAAAAATATCAAACTTGGGAAATAATTAGGGCAAAGCTGAATTTTACCCCATTGATAAGATTATTAGAGGCAAATGTTTAGAAAAGCCCGAAAATCCCCCCAGCCCACTGAACGGTTCTAAATGCCAATATTTACGGAACACCTCTGTTACTAATTATCAGATCAAGTTCAACTTTTTTATGTTTGGTTTGTTATTAAATTGTTTAAAATAGTGTTACCTTTCATGTTTACGTTAAACCTAATAGTTTTGATAAATTTAAGAAAATATTAGGAAAAAGTAGTTTTTTTGCATTGAAACTAATGATTTTTGAACTACATGTTTTTTTTTTATATTATGTAAAGTGTAAATACACATATTATGTAAAGACACTTCCTATGAAAGTTATAGCCAACATGTTTTTGAATTTACTTGTATACAGTTTAATTATTTGCATGTAGTGCAAATGTTGGAGAGGATGAGAAAGAAAAACGGTTCGGTGTGCCTCTGGTAGTAGTCTATCAATGGGGTAATATTCAGCTTTACCCTAATTATTTCCGATCCAAAACCTTTATTGACGGCTATTACACTAGCACTTCTTCTCTGGTCTAGCCCAACAAATTATATCCCTCACCACCATCCGCCCACAATTTTTATATCACTGCCTCCCGGCATTAGTTAGGGAAAGTGAGATTCCCTGTGCTCATTTATGCCTTAGGAGGGTGATGACTCAACCAACTGGCCTACTCTTAGCGAAAATGCGGTAATTCCCGACTCTTATCGCAGCTCAAGTTTACTTATTTTTAAAAATTCGATTCCTCTTTTGGGCCCAGTAACTCCTTTATTAATTATTAAAATGGACCGTACCTAATTGTGCAGATGAGTAAAGACACAGGACTCTATGTAGAATACGATTACTCGTATCTGTACCGCGTAGCCATGCCACGATGGAGCAACAAAAATGTTAAAGTGAAACTTTTACAACTCACGCGGATAATCTTCACTCCACTTTAAACAAAACAATGATGGACTCTCAAAAAAATGATAGACTCGACACCATGAACATAAATAGGAAAAAAACGTTTTTTCCTGCAACATAGCCCGTCCTTGAATGTTTATCTACAGTCTAGATACCTTAAGTAACACGTATCTCGCGTAAGATCTTACCTTTTGCTGTGCCTGCCGAACTAATAGAATTTCAGTACATTCAGCTTAAGTTGATGCGTCACTTATATCTAAGGAAGTCCTGGATTCTGGGACAAATCATTGATATTTTAGGACAATGTATTTAGGCAATTCCTATTCTACGACAGTTAAAGTTTTCTTTCAGGACTGAAGGAATGTTAAAATTTCTCCCTCCGATTTTACTATAGTCACTAATTGTGCGTTGAAAGTAGGAATTTTGTTACCAATTGGTTTGCATTGTATTAGTCTGGGTTTGTTAATTTTATCAGCCCTGGAAATTTTACACGGGGTTAAAATTATAACAATAATTGCATCCTCGTTAAACTCCCACGATCCAAATTTTTCCAGTAATCATAGCCTAACGTGTAGCATCCCAGTCCTTAGCTGCTTCCCACCCTTTATTCCACCAAACAGCTGTGTTACAATCTCTGGTTGCCCCTAGCACATTTTAACGAAGCGTGCGGCATTCACATATATTTTATTCCGCTTAAGCATTAAATTTTTCTATTCAGAGTCCCAAGTGCTTGAAA
The DNA here is from genome assembly GCA_963573305.1 of Pyrrhosoma nymphula. Taxonomy (NCBI): domain Eukaryota; kingdom Metazoa; phylum Arthropoda; class Insecta; order Odonata; family Coenagrionidae; genus Pyrrhosoma; species Pyrrhosoma nymphula. The sequence goes on from OY754330.1 coordinate 136,964,504, forward strand.
CACACTCGAGATGTGACGCAACTACATCGAAGAAGCAATTGTCTTTCATATTTTAATCCGAGAACCTTTCAATCATTCGCTTGATAAATTGTAGTCTGGTTTAAAGTGGTTGGAGCGACTTTTTTGCATTCACAGATTCGCATTAAAATTTGCATGCTTCTTCTCATTAGTGATACCTATTTTTAAAAGCGAAAACATTTCCTCGTTTTTTGAAAAATTCAATGCTTTTTGAACGCGTAGTCTTATGGCACATGACATATAACTCGTATCGATTCGATTTCAGGTGTACGGATTTTCTCCTAAACACTATATAATTAATTTTATATTAATATAATTGTTTCCAGCACACATAAGAATGATATGCTGACTCCAATACTCGAGAAAAGTATAATTCAATATCATTTCGTCAAGATTTCGAATACCGCCCAATAGTCAAAACCTGATTTAATTTAGAAAAAATGTTAACATATATTTCTTGTATCATTTCCAAAACTGTCTGTATGGTGAGTTGAAAATCATAATCAGATGCAATTGAATGAAATGAGGTCCTAGTATTTTTTCAACTTACTTAAAAAATTATTCAAATATGCACACAATGACCCTTGATTACCGTTGCAGCCACCTTAATGCAGCACCGTAAATATCTCGTACCTATGTGTTTTCCAAACATATAGCCCTAATTTATGGTAATTTCCTGAAAATGGTAAATTTACTGCAGCATGTTCATTAAAATTAATATAGAGTCCCCACTCAAGACACGTCAAATTTTGTAGTGATTTCTAGGTAGAAGACCGAATATCAACACCATGGAGAAGGCACAATAATTCGCAGTTTTTGCAATAATTCCCTAAATGCCATTCCATTTCATTGAAGAATGCGTTTAATTCGCAAATAACCTAACCTGCACACGTGTGGTGTGAAAACATTTCATGCAAAGAAAAACTCCTCTGTTTCATTCTCTCAGCAACGAAAATATAAATCGTGAAATCCATCTTTAATCTCAAAAGTCTTTCTCATAGATTTGTTACATAAAGCGTTCCAAACCAGTTATTAATGCAGCTCGCAATTTCGAAAATATTTTAAGAAACTGCAAACCATTAATTCGAGAGTGAAAGATGCAATATCTCGAAAAGATTCACGCTCACGATTCGATTGAAAATTAAATGCTCTGAGGAGCGACTTCGTTATTTCTGCTTGAAATAGCTGTATCAATTTGAATTAAATTTGAACGCTATGAGACACATTTCCTTGCTCATTTAAAAGTTCGCACGACCAAAACGTCAAGCCATTCGTTGGAAAAATTTAACGAACAGTCACCGAGGTATATATTGGATATAACCGATTGAATAATCTACCTATATAATACACCTTATCTAACCTATGTCAATATAATATCTGCCAATCGCAGAAACACATATTTATTCTTAAGTTTGAATTCACACGCTTCTTTGCTCCTCCCAATTGTTGCCCAGATTCATCTTCCACCAGCCCCGCTCTCCCTATCTCCAGCTCCCTTCCCTATAACAGCCTTCCTCCTCCTCCACCAATGAGAGCCGCTCGACCCCAAAGGGCAGAGCCAATGGAGCGTGCAAAGGAGGAAATTTCCGATGGAAATCCTTAGAAAGAGGAGCAGGGTGGGAGGCTGTGTGCGTTTGGATTTTAGGACGGTGAAGAATCTCTCCAGTCGAGTATTTACTCTCAGGCCATTTTCACTTTTTTTCTCACCCGCCGGGATCTATTTGCTTTAAATTGACGAGAAAATTCTCAATAATCAATGGAAGAGTCCTAGTCACACCCATCACAGCATCCGTATGCTGGAACACTTATAGATATTGATGACCTATCATTAGAAGGATATTATTTATCATGATGATTAATTTTACTCATATTTTCCTTCTTAACATTTATTTAAAATCAAACATGATGACAAAAGTTGGTGGTGGGGAAAAGACTTTTCCGGCCAACCCAAAGGTAGCGAGTTTGAATCCTACCTGGGTAGGATTTTCACCTCCAAGGGCATGGTAGTGTGTGATTGTCCGTTTTTACCTGAGTCAGGGATAGAAGAAGTAACTCTGCAATTCCACATGGTAATTGATTTATTTAATTTAAAAAACGAACACACGACCGGTTTTGTCACAGAGCAGCATCTTCAAGTGAACTTGCATTAATTTCAAGTAAGTGCACCTGAAGATGCTGCTCTGCGGTGAAACCGGTCGTGTGTTAGTCTTTTTAAATTTTTGAAAAAAACAAATCAGTTACTATGTGGAATGGGGGCGTTTACCATTGTTTTTAAATTTCCGAATCAGATAGATTTTGTAAAATAAAAAGACCCCATATTTTTCCGTTTTTCGATCCGTCACCTATTCCTCGAGTTATAACCGACGAAAAGCGGATATTCTAAACCCTTTCGTTGGAATGGGCGTAGTGGGACTTATTACGTCATCCTTCCGTCCACAGCTCCTTCACCCAATGAAAATCCTCCCCTCCCTCCCCTCCCCAAAACAGCCAATGAGGGGAGGTGCATGACGTAGAAGTCTCAGCGCAACTCATTCTATGGGCGTCGCCTTTGGCGTATTTTCATTTTCATTTTATGAGTGAATGGCTACGGTTAGAGGATTGATTTTTTCACTAAAATTCATTTTTCGTTTCCATCTAACGATTTCGTGAATAAAATAGCAATTTAGGTTCCGAGTAAACACCCCCATTGCAGAGTTCTCCTATCCCTGATATCAAGGAATTCCACCAAGTGAGGTCTGAAACCATCATCTACGTTTTTCCCTGTTTAAAATTATGAAGTAAAAGGCGCTTAAGGCTGTTTGAGGACAATGTGAGATAAAGATCTAATATAGAACCTATAATCTTAAAACCTGTAACTTCAGTCGAGATTAATTCAAAATATTATGTATTAAATTGTTCATGAAAATTGTTTTATATCATTTGGTCAGCCTATGCTCAAATTACACCAAGCACTACTACAATTTAAGAGTTTCATAAGCCTTGTTCAATTATTGTTATCGATTGCAATGGTATGGTGAAATCTTGTACTTTTGAATATGGATGGAAATGGGATTTAAAATTATGGACCTATAAAGTAAACAACGGGCGTCTTCAGGTCGAAGTCACCGAAGCGTCTTCAGGTCACTTCGACTTGAAGACGCCCGTTGGAACACGGGCGAAACTGTTGCCTCTCAAAAATCAACCTATGTGGTGGAAACCCGGAAATGGAGAAGCATTCATCTGAAAGCCGCGGAAACTTACGATGGAATATTGTAAACTACACAGTTTAAATAATAAAAATAAAATGACTCCGGGAAACGCAAAAAAATTAAAGGTAAGAAACTACCTAAAATCATCAACCTCGTATGATTCAAAGTCATTATTTCGTGTATGAGTTTATTGCTTCAATTACACTCATTCTTGTGTAAACCATCCGAAGCTTCAGTCTAATTCATAAGCCTGTTGGAAATGAAACGCTATCGGCGAATAAAATATATATCATTTTGATCTCAAATTGTTTAATAGTTGTTATTTGATGGAGATAAAAGAATAAACAAGTAAAAGAACCGACATGAACCCTGAAGTTAATATAATACATGCCTATTTTTTGCTTAAGTTTGGAAATAACAATAATGTGAAATGTCACTAACTTTTCCTCGTGTCTGCCCACAATGACTAATTCTTATTATTACCATGTCCTTAGCTTATCTCTTACCTCCCTCCTTAACCAATATAACCCATTAGATATCCCATACACACTCCATTTCCGGCTTACATTCTCATCTTGTTAATCCAAGATTCTTTTATTCTTCCACTTAATGGCATATGAATGAACTACTGTCGAAATGTGGTATTAATCAGTAACAAGTATGCAGATCAAGGAAATGGGGTAAAATATTTATAAAATAGTCTATATATTTCAGATTTTATTGTTGCATTACTTCATGAGATGGTGAAGTTGGGTGCATATGATACTGCACATCTTTAATCTCAATTTGCAATACAGGGCCAAATGTAATTTTAAACCAATCGAGTTTCCTCTGACGATATTTGGAGGAATTCATAGAACTGAAATTTCTTGCAAAATCATCATCCAACGAAATTCCGAGAGTTTGGCTAACCCCTTCAGGACTAACAAATGAAAAACATATACATTTCTCAAGCAGAATTTTTCCACCGACATTTATTTTCGAAACGTTTCGAAACTCTCAGAATTATAACCGAAATTAAACATTAATTAAAAATAGTTTTCCAGCAAAATATAATCTCCTCTTGGTTTCTTTGAGGCCAAATCAAATAAAGTTTTATTAAAACCAGCACTTATAAAATATTAATGGTACATACACACTCTTCATGCTAAAAATATTTAAGGAAGGGAGGGAATATGACCTTTTTGGAGTCAACTCAGATTTCCGCAAGGGTTCCGGGAAGCACTCAAGATAAAGGATGCAAAGAACGCCGCTAAATCTCTCCCATCCCGTCAACATTTACACTTCTCCAATTTGTACATATAATCAAAGTGAAAGCACACAATCACCAACTTATCAATTTAATCCTATATCTCTCCTAGTCTCTTATAATTCATCTCTTTAGACCATGGATTGTCAGTTAGAGAGAAAGGAGTTGAAACTTAATATCAACTGTGTTAATCATATTTAATAATTTATTTAAACAAATTGTGGAATTGCTGCATTTGCAGATGATTTTAATAGACATTAACGTTTATTTTTCCGCTATATTCTAAATCGCTTCCCGTCAACGTCAAATCTAGTGCAAAAGAAGTTATATTTTCGTTTAATAGCCTAAGAGCTGTTTAAAATACAGTCGAAATCATTCCTTCAAATACTATACTGCACTATCACGTAATTTGTCGTACATGACTTCAAAGAGTTGAAACTTAATACCAACTCTGATAATCAAATGCATTAATTTGATTTAACAAATTCTCGAATTGCTGCATTTGCAGTTGAATGAAATAGACTTTAACGTATAATGTTTCCACCATATCACTTCCAGTCAACGTCAAATCTAGTGCAATAAAGAGTTAATTTTTCATTTAATAGCATTAGAGCTGTTTAAAATACAGTCGAAATCAGTCGTTCAAATACTACACTATTACGTAACGTAACCACCGAGACCGACAATGCAATTGCTGGCATGGTGCATTTGCTCGCCTGTGTGCTCACTAGATGTGAATTTCCCGTGCGTGAACATACGTTATTCATGAGGATGTCACTCTCATCGAACAGGGATCATAGTACATTGAGTCCACAGTTTTGAATCCAGTTCAATGCACTAATCCACCATCCCTTTTTAAAAGCCCACCCACAAAATTCCTTAGGCGCTAATGTGCTACTGCCATGACTGATATTCCCGCTTTGTTGGCGAACTAATCCATTCTGGAGAATCGTATTATGCTGGCTGGGCCTGATCCCTGATTAGGTGCAGAGAGAGAGTTCTGTCCTGAAGCACTTTCCCAACATCCGGGGCGCAAGCTGTTAATTACCGCGACCGTCGCACTAAGCATCCGAATCGGTAGGCAGACCAAGTTCCGCTGGCCAACCGACCAACTTCCCACTGAGGGATTCGAGCGGCACCAGAAAGCCGATTAATAATTTTCATTAAGCCCCCACAAATTCACGCAAAATCCGCTCGATGAACTTCAGCAGTTATTACAAAGATTTGCCCGCGGTATTATTGTGCGGCCGAATGATCGGGAAAATCTCTCCGAATGCACACCAGCTTCCGCTTTCATTGAGTCATGTTTTGGAGAGCTAATGGAGCATTAAGCGGTAGAGTGCCGATCTGCGGGATGAAAGGAAAGCCCTTACGGTCACTCGGGAACAACTGGAGGTCTAAGGACTCTGAGATACACGGGAAAAATATCTTCAGACAGCTGTAGGAATTATTGAATTTGGGGAAAGGAATGGCCAACTCACCCAAACCCCCGGAAATAATTCACCGTATTTCCTTTTCACCGTGACATATGTGGTGTCAGCAACTCACCTGAAACAAAGTAGAGAGAGAAATTAAATAAATGCCAAGCGTGACAATGCGAATGACGATCGACCACTGAACAAATGATTTAATATTCAGGTGCGCGAGCTCACGATGACCAAAGATAAAACCAACATGATTATACAAATAAAAGGCTGATTGACTTCCACAGTATCACTCGCATTACCTGTAATAAGTATAACCCTTATTTAATGTGGTTATTCATCTCTCTCCAACGATATGAAGGATAACAGTGGACCAAGACATTCAATGGGACACAATGTAACACAAGCAGAATTTCTGCTAGGAAAGGCTGTGTGTGATCCAAATATGGGAATATCAGTAAGCAGCTGTCCCAAAACCTACCAATATTGCATACTTTTAAAGCCACTATAAAAACTGGTTTAATTTGATACCCAAAAATAACCGATGTACCTCATAATATTATGTTGTCATATTACTCCATCTTTCAAGGCAAGTTCACGAATTTAAGGTGGAAACATTGATAATTTTACTTGAAATTTCATTTCTTATTTTTCCAAAAAATACTGCACAAAGTCATTTTTGGTATCACAAGAAAGATCACGTTAGAAAGAAACATGACATTAATTTTAGCATAAAAATAAACGCACAAGCACATCGTAGTTCCCAAATGTACTGCCCGGAAATCTTTGTTCAAGCCCAAAATTGCCGTTAGACAGGATAAAATCCGCGCTTCGCGCATGCTTTTCCCCACAAAAAGGTCATACAAAAATCGTACTAGAGAACCCGTAAGAGATCGTAATTATTTTAATCTTGTCATTAGACGGTAAGTTATAGAATTTTAACGGATCACCTTGCAGACGTTACATAACCCTCCTCCGTTCTGGTACACCATTGTCTTGACCGTCTTTAAGGACATAGTCACGTAAAAAACACAATACTGTGGGTGCAAGAGCAGAGAATTGTATCAGTGACACGGAGGAGGTGAATTGGAAAACTGAAACGTAATTCGACCAAGAGAGGTGGTTGTCATTGTAATGTGCATGGGTGGGGTTGGAGATGGAGATGATAATTGTGTTAGTTGGGGTAAGTGATGGTCCACCACCGGAGCGGGATTGGTAAAGGGAGGGAACCTTCCCTTACTGCAGAGATTGAAATGGGAGAATAAATCGAATGAAGGAGGCAGAGCGCACTTGTGATCCTTCCCAGCACACCTATCCTTAACCCCCCCTAAGTTGCTTATATCCTCCTCAGCTCGTGTTTTTCTCCTCCCTCCCCGAAGCTCAAACCTCACCGATCCGTATAACCTCTAACCACCCCTATCTATCCTCTTTGCCTCCTTGACTCTATAAACCCCACCCTGCTGCTTGAGGATCCCGGAAAACCCTCCACTCAAGGATTCATCTCTCCCGTTTGAGTGAAGGAGAGCGTCAAATGAAGGGCCAAAACCTCTTCACCCCTTCATGCATATAACACTCTCTTTCCGTGAGTAAACTTGCTTAAAACCTTAGTATTAAGAGATCAAATCGCTAAGGCCTTATTGCAACATCGCTTCAACGCTCACAAGTTCATTTTTTCAGCATGAGTTAGAACCTTTTTGATTCTAGAAAAGTATTATTAAGTTAATTTTTATTATTATGTATTAAGTATTTGCCTGAGTGAATAGCAAAATAAATGTAAAGAAAGAACCGAATTTTCTAATGCTTACGGAAAATATACTTATATTCATCGGCAGTTTATTTCACGGAGGTTTAATTGGTTTATTGAACGAAATTTTACGGTCTTCCAAAGTTGTTAATGGTTACTCTCTCAGCAAATAGATGCTGCTCGAGTGAAGTTAAGTTTTTAAGTGCAGGTCAAAGATTTTTCACATTCTAAAGTCACTTTTCAACACTTAAACTGCCAGTTTACTCAACCCAATATTTCAAATTTTCAGGATAGTAACTCCAAGTTTTAATCCTTTCAGTGCTTGGCACGCATATATGGGTTTTAAAAAGCAGGAGTTTAAATACCAACAGCGAAATTATGAGCGCTACGGTGAGCGCTCTGAGATGAAGCTTAGCACTGAAATGGCTAATCTTGCGCAACTTATCAACCCAACTGCGCATCTAACTAATACCGATTATGACTGACGAAATATACATGGCCATATATATTTTTTACCATCCCACTGTCCACAGGATCTCAGCCCAACGTGTTGCCACGCTGGTTTTCAAGGTCATAATTTTCCCTTAATTATTTTACTTTGAATAGGAAGACAAAAATACCTTAAAACATATGACCGTATACCAAGAACAAATATTAATACTCAAAGTCTTTCATAATTTTGATATCGAAACTTTCCTGTAAATAATGATCTTTTATGACTAAACTATTATACTCTACAACCCCTAGTAGGTCTTCAATAGTTCGCGAGATGACTCGGTGGAATTTAATGTTCATATTAGAAGAAATTAAATTAACATGTTGTAACTTCCACACAGTATATTGGTAAACCCCAATGTTGTCTGGGGTATGCCAACAAACTGTGAGGAAGTTACACATTGAATTTAATGTCATTCTCAAATATGGACCCCTTAGTAGGTTATTTCCCCTCTACTCTTGTTTTTACCCCATTTTCATATAGCACTCCCTCCGACCTTAAAACCCCTTGCCAACCCTCCCGTGCCTCCCCGACTCTCTAGCCTCTACTTCTCTCTAGAGAACTAAAAATGCATTCTAGCATGCAAATTACCGTAGGAGCGTGTGGAAAGAGGTATTGGGACACCCGTCATATAAATGTTAAGCAATAGAGAGCAGGGAATGGAAGAGGAAGCGGAAGATAAATTATATTTCACTTGAGAGATTGCCTCTATATATTTGTTGCTATTATTACTGGTGCGTGATAAGGATAAATTTTAGTAATTCATATTCACAAAAATTATTAATTAATAACTTCACTTCGGCGATGATCTTTCTCATTCTATAGCTTCAGTCAATTCTATAGTTGTTGTGCGGGGTTAGAATAACATCTCCCTTAACCTCGCTTGATTTGATTTTTTTTCAAGTAACCCTAGTCTCGCGTGCAACCTCCGAGGGTCTAGTTTAGGTAGAGTAAAAAAATTGCAGTGACAATTAGCTAGCACTATACCAAGATTTTTAGCTACAGTAAGAATTTAGCTTCTGAAAGGACGTAGACAGGATTCCGTGTGTTAAAAAGGCCATAGTAGCAGCAGAACATAGAAAATGCGAAGACTTCGATCCCTTGTGGTTTCACTCAGCTAATTGGTGGGTGACTACTTTGTATTCCCGACCTTCTGCAGCCTTTCTAGGAAACCAATCTCCCTCCACTTCCATTTTCTTCAGAATGTGTGAACCCATAACAGCAACAACGCTTGTTCTACTCTCCATCCCTTTGTCCCAAAACACATGCATATAACGGCCTTAAATCAAAAACACGAAAAATAATGTCTTCTTACTCAAAACGCAAGAAAACATTTTGCCTTTCTATCGAATATCTCACCAAAAACAATTCATCGTAGGGTATTTCACCAGTTGATTAGTGTTTTTTTGTGTTCCGTACCACAATAAGATTGAAATGCCCTGGAGGCGCTATCTAGGAGATTTCCTTGTAGTCAAAGTCCTCCAGTTTGGTTTGCCATTTTTTGTCACGTTGAAGTGAGCTTGTTTTATTTACACATAATATAAACTTGTTTGTGAATACGTGAAAAAGTATGCTATCACTTAAGTTTTTCTCAACTTCCAGCGATAAAGCATGGGTAAATGTAGGTTACCAAGCTGAAAGCATCATTCAAAAATAACGTGAGGTAGCAGTTTTTGTCATTGTAATGCAACAGAACACAACAACCGGTGGGGTTTATTGAATAAACAACGAAAAGTTGAATAAATATCAATATTTTTTAACCAGTCAATGTGAGTTATGGCTAATACTTCACCACGGACCAAGTAGTCAAAATTACCTATAAACCCATTATGATTTCAATATTATGGTCAAAGTGGGCATGGCGTACATATCCCCTATTCCTACCAAGCTTCCGTTCTATGCATGGAACCAGCAGTGCCCTGATAAGGACGTGAGCACTTACGGCTAATAAATGTAATAAAGTAAATAACTCCAATGGCCTTAAACAACGTATCTTTCCTAAAGAAGAGGGCTAGAGGGGGAGATCGACAATTATCAACCGGCTTGAAGATTTCTGACAGAAGCCACGACTTCTGTTCAAGAAAATCTTTCAAGGAACATTTTTTTGAACAGGGGTCGCGGCTTCTGTCAGAAAACTTCAAGCCAATTGATAATTGTCAATCTTCCCCTCTAACCCCCTTCCTTAAGAAAGGTACGTACGTTGTTTACGGCCATTGGATTTATTTACTTTACCATACAGCAGCGCCCTCTTCACTGTACCTCCATTCCTTCCTCTACACTATCCATCCATTTTTGGTGTCATCTTTTTCCGTATCTTACACATTTTCAGCCAGTCTTTCTTTCAGCCAGACATTCTCCGAATCTGAACCGAATTCTGAGATCTGAATACGACATAAAATTTTTAAAAATATACAAGTACTAGTTATAAAATAAGTAATAAAAACTAATCAAAGGACTGATAATTCTGCGCAGATTACGGTTCATCGGAGAAACAATAACCTACTAGTGTAAAAAATCAGAAGTTGATCCTCGTGGTGGTAAATTTAAACCAAGGCATGAAAAAGGACCCTTTTAAAACGCATAAATAGCAGCAACTATCGAATAAAATTCTAACATCATAAATATTGTAATATCTGAAGACATCAGCCATGCCTGGAAGATTAATATTTTTTTCCACTACTAAACCGCGTACGAATATTAATTTAGTCACGATTATATGTCGAGACTTCATTAAGTCACCATATCCCGAGATTCCGTCTTATATTACGGCATTGCCCCACCCCGCCACTAATCCCGGTCCCAGCGTCATTTTACCACCCCCTCTCACCCACCTCGCATCCCATATTTCCCTTTCACTTTTGCCTCCAACCCCCAAACTGCCTTCAGCTCCACGCCCCGCCAATCCCAACACTCAAACTCCTGTCGCTTCCCCGGCTAAACACGGCTTCATTATTCTGTGCCACGATACTTTCCCTTTCTCTTTACTGATAATAAGAGACGGGCTGCTCCTGTACCACCCCGGGACACGCCGAGCTGGTGTATGGTTAGATACACCGGTACACACACAAGAAAAAACAGTGTCTTTCTTGAGGAAATGTACTCTCTCGACACGATGACGCTATGGGAAGATTTATGGCTTTGGAGATGTAATATTTCCACGTTATCCTATTTCACCTGCACAAATGCCTAATGCTACAGTTGCAAAATCCAGAGGAAGATCGCTTATCCGGAATTATAAATAACAGCACAACTATCTTCGAAGGGTTTTACATTTCAACTCATGCCCCTGAAATAACTGATTGACACATTTTGTAGTTTTTAAACAAGCAACAAACAATCTAAGCGAAAAATTAATAAGGCGTTTTTCGCTTTCCGAACTAGTAATTCATTCAATTTTCAGTGTAGCTCAGCCTGGTTTGCCAGATTTACTGCACCTTTTCAAGAAATTATTCATACATATCCACATTCATACAATATTCATTAGTAGGTCGGGCACAGTGTCAATATTTTTATATCGAATGACATATTTTTTATTTGAAACTGTAAAAATTAATTTTTGCCAATTGTACTTAGGTACCTCAAAATTTACATAGTGAATGGTATGCTTGGCTATATTTTTTGCCGGTTAAGTGCTCTATTGAAGACATGCTATCTAAAACCTGGAAAACTTTATTTTGGAAGAGGCAGAGTCTTTGGCATTTTAAATTAGGGAACGCTCTCTGAATTTCATACCGGAATTAAAAGCCTATATTGAGAGAAATTTCCATGAAACACTTCTACTTAGCCACGGAAGTAGGAATCACTGAAGTAAAAATAAAGAATGGGAAATTTGTGTGTTACATGTGTGCAGAAGTATGTTCGTGACACAGCATAACAGTTTTAAAATATCAGACAAGAATGAAAACATGCCAATATATTTCTGGGAATATTTAGGAAATGCTCCTTTTCGAGAATAGAAATCGTTGACACCAAAATAAGAAAGAGAACAAGAAAGGTGTACACTAAATAAATAAAATGTGCTTGTTTACGAACGAAAAGACAAATGCTTTAAAGAAATATTTTTACAATTCTGCACCTGATAATGTCATCCATGCACATTGATCTGGTAAAAACACACGAACCATATTTGTCAATTTATTGACTACGGATTTTCACAAAGTTGAATCTGATACAAAATAGTTCATCAAACCAAAATGTATCCGAAAATAAATCATTCGTTGGGGTCATACCACTCTGAGCTTAGAGTCGCTCCGCTGTGCTTGAACAAATACATTTAGGTTGAATTCGCCCAATAACCTTTGGCGTTTGCACTGTATGGTTTTAGGCTTTACTTTGTAGAAATTATTAGTATCCATTCTGAACTATACACTTTGCATTTTTTCTACAGTCTAAAACTGAAGAAAATATTCAAAGTGTATAATTTAGAATGGATACTTTGGCGTTTGCTTAATATTTAACATCGTATTAAGACGCCAGTTCTCACAAAAGCCTGAAGATAGCAATAAGGCACTAACCTTTCCATTACATGTACATATTCATCCTCTTACTTAAAGATGCAAGTAAATTAACGGGGTCAGTGTATATTCACATATGCATTCGAGCCAAAGCTATGTAGTGTGCAATGCAGTAAGAAGTAAAGTAATCCCCAGGCCATGTTTCCCTGCGTGGAAAAGCGGGGTATTAGGTAAACACATGGATTTGATTTTCATTGAAATTATTGGACTGTGATAAAGTTATCTAGAGTGAATTTTTAATTGCCTTGTAGTTTTGAAAAATGGGTACTTACAGATTAAAGTTCTATAAAAAACTTAAAAAGTTGGGTTTCACGAAACGTTTTCTGTGTAGGCTAATAAATATAATATACAATATACACTAAACGAAACCAGTATTTTCAGTCCGAATGCTGGTTTTGATAGGTGATGCCAGAACGATACCGATACAAAAAAATCGTCATCAGAAATACATTCATAGTAGTTTAGTTCCTTTCGTATGGAGACTACAGTTCATGAAGGATCAGTCAGCAAGGAAATACTCACCCCAAGGTGATCTAGAAGTATATAAAAAACTGTAACTGGAAACAGGATATTAGCAAACTATGATCGGAGGTGATCTCTATGATTAGAAAACTTTACTTGTTAAGATGCATCCGGCCAGTGTCAGTTCTCATATTGGTATTCAATGCTTTAACTAATTCAGCATTAGAATACGGATCTGCGTACTGGGGGAAAATACACAAATATGCAACCTCTTCTGGTATCCCAGAAAAAGTAATAAGTGTTTTGCTACGGGCGAAAAATAAAACGCATTCCTATCCGCTATTCAAACACATTAATATTTTACCTTTAAGACATTTATTTAACCTTTGTCTATAATGTCCTTAGGATTTTTTATAAACGTAGTGGTCAAAGAATAACACCTAGAGTACATGAGCCGCGTAGCTATTGCAATGTAACCATACCTAGACCTAGAAGAGAAATTTTTAAGCATAGTTATTTATTCCTAGGGCCTAAAATATATTTTGCATTGCCTGAATTTATTGCTAATGAAAAAAATGAATGTAAATTTTGTTGAATTGCATGAAAAAATGGTTATTTTCTATTTATGATACTATATCAACTTAATTTTAAAATGTTGTGCAATAGTATAGCTCACAGCAGTATTGATTATCTTTGTTCGGTATGTATTTTTATCGGTGTGAACATTTTTACTAAGTTTATTTCTCTATGTTTCCTCGTTTAACAGCAGTTTTGTAACAATACCAGCGTTAATACAAAGTTGTTGTTATTTATGTTGCAACACATTCAAATTAATTTTGTAAATTAAGAACGAGTCGGTAACCCCAACACGGAGTTTCTCCATAGGGTACCTATATTCCCTATGTTAAGAACCAATGTCACTGTAAAATGTGTATCATGTAGTGGAATAAACTCATTATTATAATACTAGAATTTAAACCCTCCTTACGATCAAACATATTTCAGGGTTGATATCCTTCTAATACCGACACACTTTGAGAATGTTTTGTTGACTAGTGAGTTCGCTTTGTAAGCAGCTACATACACTAATTTGGAATCTAAAATATTTTTTCGTTTTATTTCAACATGAGGATTGTATACATTTGAAGCCAACTCCTATGAAATAAAACATAAAAGGAATCGCCATTTTCCCACTTACCAGCAAATAACATTATCCCATCTATTCGTCGTATCTAGGATGACAGTGATAGCTTTTGACTCGCCTGATTGTTTTCCTCAATTTTGAACAGGTAGTCTCTTTGTAATCTACATAAATTAAAATATTCCATGTATAATAAGACGTTCAATTTTTATCAATCTAAATACATGTACCTAATCTACATTTGTTGTTTTGGATGTTCAGAGTTTTGTTCCCACTCCAAAAGGGCTTCGTGCTTTTTTCCATTCTACTAAAATAACTGTTCATGTTTTTTTCCTTCTACAAGGGGCTTATCCCAGAGCATACTATACATATTCGTTTTATTCTTTCTTTTCCTTTTCACGTTTCCCTAAAATGAAAACGTTATTCGCCCTTCTGATATTTCGCTGCGGATAATCCGATTGTTATCCTTATTTTCGAAGTCGCTGTTGCTTCACAACGGATGACACAACGGCAACAGGCTCCTCCCCCCCGCTCCCCCAACCCCCGTTCCCCCTACCCCTCTCACAACTACCCCACCCTCCCAAAGTCTTTTATTCGGCTATATCTACCCAGCTGGAAAACAGGGCCAATTTCGGGAGATTTTCCGCGATAGGTATGTTTGTCACTTTTCCGAAAGTATGTTTGAATTTTATAAAATGATTAAAGCAGAACAAAATCTTGTGCTGCAAAAAAAAGGCCTCAGGTATCGAAGTAAGCTGAGGGTGCAGCAGACGACGATCGTTGTACCACGCTTCAATGTCGCGGTGCGCGGTGTGTGCTCGTCAACGCTTTTCATGGGACAATGGTATCCTTTCAATTGAACTCTTGAAATTATAAATATTTTAAAAAGTTTATTTGCACGTTGTAATTGTGTTTTGTGTAGGAACTCGAGTGGAGGAATACCGACCCTAAATGCTACAGTAGTGTTCGTCCGACAGTGACGTCAAGTTGTGGATTACTTAGTGTCTGTTCATTTAGGTATACATACCTACTTCTTGAGATATTGCCAGAAAACATGCAGCCCCACGCTAGTACAGGTAACATGTAATAGGGCACTTTCGATAATTGCTGTTATGCACATAGTTTGCTGAAACAGCAGAGCTCTATCATAATTTTCCTTAACGTACGAAAAACACACTACTTTCCCTATGTAATTGTCTCAGCAATCTCTTAGATTAATTTCAGGAAAATACTTTTAATAGCCTGTCAGACACAACGGCAAATAGGCTATTATTCTATGAGATCCATTCTATCGCCTCTTAAAACCAACGCAAAAAGGTTAAGAAGGCCATTAGCCTCTGAACTTAGTAAATTGAGATAAATAGCTGGAGAAAGTTAAATTTCAATCAAAAATTTAGCTCTTTAGCATTAAACTCACGCTAAAGGTCAACCAACATAAGAAAAGGAAAATGAAAACAATCTAAAACTGTCAAGTCAAAAAGAAGGTGAAAGTTTTTAAAGTAAAATTAAAATATTTAACTACATCCAGTGTAATACTTCTGATCAAACTAGTTATTTCAAGTGGTATCGTAGCACCTCTTTCCATGCATATGTCATATTTTTCTACTTCTTTAGGATGTCTCAGTATTCGATTGCAAACTCTAAGAAAATTTTCATTGTAAATAATAGTTTCATAAATAGATGGAGGAAAATACATACACAATAAAATATGCACACATTTTTCCCTCTATGGGAACAAATTGCATGAGAATACAGCATCTTATGTCTCACAATGTAAACAGGGTCATTCCATGCCTAGTGGTGTTGTCGACATAAAGCAACAGTCCCCCAAGCCGTAGGATGCCGTAAAACTGGTACGCAAAAAGTGAGCTTTCCAATACATTAAAATAAACTAAATTAAGTTAACAAAGTCATAATTTCCAATAAAAATTCAG
Source organism: Pyrrhosoma nymphula (assembly GCA_963573305.1). Lineage (NCBI taxonomy): Eukaryota > Metazoa > Arthropoda > Insecta > Odonata > Coenagrionidae > Pyrrhosoma > Pyrrhosoma nymphula. The sequence goes on from OY754330.1 coordinate 136,980,674, forward strand.
AAGGATCTTTCATTGAGCCCTGACGAAGCAAAAATATAAATACGAAACGTTGGAAGAAGAGAAATAAAATACCTCACTAATTAATGGAACAAAATCTCCAAGAAGTAAAAATATTAATTAGAAAAAATTAATTTCTCCATAAGGGAAATATTGACACCGGAAAAATTTAGCTAAGATCTTTAACTGCGAAATATATAGAAATGAGTCAAATCAAAGGCATACCTGTTTTGCGTAAAAAGCGTTTTAAGTTTTCCGAATCAAACTTTTAGCATTAATTGCGAAATGTTTAACTACTGACGTCACACCTTTGCTCTTTCTTAAAAACGAGCAATTGTGTTCTGAAATACGTATCATATATCCGGAGATAATGAGGACTATATATATAACGCTCATAATAAGCTCAAATTATCACATTCCCGTAAATAGGCGACGAATTCATATATTTTGCCAAAATTTAAGTACATATTGCCAAAAACGTGCCGAAACAAAATAGATCCTGCAAATTTATCGAAATCCGAGAGGTCAAGGGCAATATCGGTCTTTTTTGAAGGTGGTTATTACATGGAATTACCCAGCATTGCAAAATAGGTGTCATGGTCATAAAGCCGATATCAACAATCAGAAAGCTTAGTCATCATGAGACTTAGGATAAAGTTACACGCCAGAAAAAACCGGGCGGAGGAGGTCGCAATTGCTCGGTTAAGGATAGGGCACTGCGCTTTAACGCACTCCTACCTTTTTTCCGAGGAAAAAATCCTCCCTCGTTGTAAAAATTGCGATTCTTCCCACAGCGTGAAACACATCCTGACTGAATGTGATGACTATCGGGCGGTACGCAATATCTTTAATATTACTGAGAATATTAATCAAATACTTGATGACAACCCAGAGCACATCGATATTTTAATCAAATATTTACACTTTTCTGGACTTTTTAGAAAACTTTGACGTTGTTATTTATATCTCTGTTTTATACATATATATTAAATGTGTGTAATTTTGTCATTTACTATAATTTGTAAGTCTAAAATAATTAACTTCAACAAAAATTGAAAAGTATGTGGTGCAAAATGACCTTTGCAGTCGATGCACCCTTTAAATCCAATCCTACCACTACTAAATTTACTCTCGCAATAATCATCAATCATGCCAAGCTTATCATCAGGTCTAGGTTCTCGGCATAACACCTCCTAGCTACGGTATGAATTATTCGAGACTTGCACTTTGAAACTCCAACGAACAAGTTTGAGATAACAAATTGGCATCGCGGGACGCATCCTCTCCGACGAATGAATCGCCAGCCATTGTGTTGGCCAACACGCAATCACATGGAGACAAGTGCCTGTGCGTCATGCCTTCGGGGCCCTGGACCAATTTACCTTCGCCGCCTTCATCCATCAGACTGCATCGCTCGGGAAGCGAACGTAATTTTCGTGCTCATACTATCAAGGAAACTGGCTATACACAAACTGCAATGCCTAGAGGTTTACACATATTCTACATGGTATGCATCAATTTCAATGTGAAATAAAAAATCTGTCTTCATTCTGGCTGGAAATTTAAGCTACATTTTATGCCTAAGTTACAATCAAAGAAAGTATGTAGTAGCAGTATTCTAATTTCCTTTTGTTTGAAGAATTGTTTTACCATATCATTTATTTTAGCTCGAAATTAACTGGTTGGATTTTTGTTTATTAGTTTGTAAGTTTGCGCATCTTTTAGCAGTAACTTAATTTTCTCATTATAATCTGTTTTGTACATAAGCGCTGTCTTGTTAGTTTTGCCAGCTTTTACGACTGTTATAACTGGATGGGATTTAAGAAATTGTTTAGTTTTTATGCAATAATCTACGAACGGGATTATTTTTTGGAGCAGTTTGTTTTTGTTTATGAACATAATAAAACAGCTCTTCAAAGAAAAGAACACAGATTTTTCCTTCAAAAATAAATTAACAAAGTAGTATTCTAAGTAGGTATGAGGTTTTTAACTAGAACATAATGCTGCACCTATATAAATAAGTGTAGGGGCGAGATTTAAAAATAGTAGCAGTGGAGAAGTTATACTGGTGGCAGATGGTGAATTAAAAAGAATCATTCAAATAATAAAACGTGGCCTTTGGCCATCATGTGTACTCATACGAATTAATGGCAGCCATATTTGAAGAATTAATATCAAATAAGAGATAGCATTACCATCTCTTGACCGCCTGGTATTTGTTTCTTTAGTGTTATTCCTCTTCAAAGTAATACAAGGGAAAATTTGTGGTATTCGCACAAGTTTTGCCCAATTTTTAAAAATACATAATAATGCACTCCGAGGTTTCAAGAAAAGATTACGCCTGACAGGGTAGACATTCCTGGTAAGGCCCTCTAGCTCAGCAGCTACAAGCCTACAGGAACTAAGACATAATTTTTTACATATGCATCTCCTTTTAAGAACTTACATTATTTGTGGACATGTGTGTGGAAAATCAGATCAGTTGTTAGACAAAAAACGAAGCTTATTTCTTCACTCACAATTAGTCATTTCTTATCGAGTAATAAGATTCTTAATAAGAAGGTAATGTTTTTCCACTAACAATAAAAAATTTTAACATTCTGGTCAGCCGAATGACGGTACTCGAAAAAAATTAAGACCCGCAGAATCAATAATTATAAACATTAGAATAATGAAACATTAAGCAAATAAAACTTTGATGGTTTATAATGAGAACTACTCTTTCCACTTGTGCATAGCAATAGAGGAGGTCAATCAAGAGAAGTGAACCAGCGTCTTTGGATCAATTTTTTTACCCATAATTCTAGTACCTAAGTGATTGAGCTAGTTATTTACGTAGGTGACGTAATCTTTATAACTTCGGCGTAATACGAATGCAACTCAGTTTCCGTTTCCTTCTCCTCAAGCCTGTAATTTATTAATCTACATGTCATGCTAATTTTATAAATAATAATTTTTATCAATCTCCCCGCTATTATAGGTTTTGTTGAACCACTTTTACTCTTCATGCTGACGATATTTAAATTACGAAATATATTCAATGAAAGTATAAGAATAAAAACTATTAATATATAAAGGTACATAAACATACCTCAGGCAGTACACTCTGAATGAGCAAGAGGGCTGATCACTGCACTTAAGTTCGACTTGGTTAATTTTGTTTCAAAGGCTATTTTGGAGTGAAAGTCATTATTGTGAGGTTCTATGTTCCTAATACGTAGGCGGGAAAAAGTATCCACAAGGCACGTCCAACTTAATTATAACCCTGGATTCTGTAAAAATAGGTTATTTAAATGAATATATTGAAAAACGTAGGGGAAATCAAGAATAGTGTGTTAATAACAAGGTACCAATGCATGGATGAGTAAAAAACGAAGGTATGCAATAATAGGACATTTAAGAAAAAAGTATGAACTAACGGCCAGTTTTCTAGACCTCACACCGAGAATTAAGTTCATTTGACTATGCGAACCTAGAAAGGGGACGACGTGATGTGTATATTTGATGTTTTCATATACGTAACACTACTCCCACAAGAAAGCCCTCATTTCTTTGGTACAAAAAGGGGAGCATGTAAAATGAATTTTTGGTCGTGAAATGAGCCAATTAACATATAATAAAGGTCTGACTATTAATTTAAAAAATCCTATTTATTCTGTCCGCCAATATTCCAGCGGCAGATATTGAAGCCCGTTTGCACCACGCTTCCCTCCTTGCACCTGCATCCAAGAAATTAAGATTTGCGCATGCATTTTAGGACTCCCTATGTGTAGAGAGAAGAATAGATGCGCGCAGCAGGTAATGCCCCACATCCCCCCAGTGAAGTGTCTAGCACTGATTATGAGCCTTGCTAGGAAACACACTATATAAAGCTCTCAGGAGGCTCGTCTTGCGAGCATTTCTCCGCTGCTGGTTTCTCGGCACGAGGCACACTCTGCTTCTAATTTCACGCTTCGTGTCACATGGATACTGTGCATCGCGAAAACCATAAACCAAGTGTATGCTCCTTTTATCACATCAGAGCAGAAGCAGCATAACTTTGCAGCTTAAAGACGTAGGTGTTTTTTTATTGTTACGATGCTGTAGTGGTTACTCAGAGGCTGCGCATGTGATTTCTTGGAGCTACTGGATAGCGCTAAAAAAAACGAATCAGAGAGAACAGAACGAAGGGGTAGAGTACTTGTTTTTTGTAAGGATAACGGGAAGAATGACAGTTCAAGGACAGTCAGAGACGAAATATTTTAAATAAAATATTTCGCCACCGTATTCAAAAGTAGCGGAATAAATCAGCATTTATGAGGGTAAAAGAGCAGTTATAAGAAGAATAAAGGTAATGATAGCGTTGAAATTAACAGAATAAAGAGCCGTAGAATGCAACAATTATCTGAGTTTTTAAATAAAAGCTGATTCGAAACTTGTGAGAGAAAATACCGGACTAGCGTTGTAACGTAATACAACGTTACTTGTCATGTCTATGAACACACTAGCCCAAAAAAATAACAGCTAAATTCCTTGTAGGTCAGATGTACAACACCATACTGTAACAAATGATTCTCCATAGGCTCAACTGAAATACTTGGATAGATTAGATAGGAAGAGATTTGCATTATTTGAGCTCTTTAAAAAATCCAGCATTTCATCGTGGCAACAACTGCAATAGGTAATTATCACGCGATACCTCTCGATAACACTGAGATCTATTTCGAACAATCAATACTAAAAACAATTTTTCTGATGCTATCACTCCATTACCACAAAGAAGATGCCAGAATGAGGCGTCCAGGATATAAAATTATTAGGGATTGATTTAGAGACAAAAATGTTTGTAAAACAGTTCTAGCCTCCAAATCTGCTGTAAAAATCCTTTCTTGGGGTACAGGGCGTGAGGAAAAGCTCATCTATACCACACTAAAAATTGAATCAGATGTAATCCCAGATGTAACCCGTAATGTACCGCAGATGTAATCCCTTGCTATATCGGCGGAAACATTCAAAAGTGAGTAATTCAAATACTGAAAGTTGTATGGTTCTACTCTGCCAGATTCATTGATGTAACCTGATAGTGCCAACATGCCTGAACGGTATTGTGGAGATCGAATCCCGGTCTAGTCAAATGATTTTTTTTCATGGGCAGTTTCATCGCTTTCTTGTACTAATTTGCGCGAGGCTACCTACAGACCAAATTGTGTGTGTTTCGCGATGATTTCATGTATAACAAATTTTAATTTTATAGCTAGTGCTCTGGGAACAAATAATACAACCAGCAAATAATATTCAACAGAAAATAAGTTCGGCATTATGCACGACACATCTAAAGTTGGAGAGTAAAGCTTTGACGTGATCGATCCCAGGCGAAGATGGAGGACTCCCGTGAGGTCTGATGAGCTCCCATGCACGTCCGTGCGTCTCCTAGTGCTCTCTTCATCACAGAGGGAGAGAAGGCATGTCTATCGAGACCTTGCCGTCACGATCAGGTGAAGGAAATGGGATACAGCATAGGGAACGTGACGTGCTCTTCGTTGCCATGCATCCCTTTATGCGTCAACAGAATCCGTTTTCATAGTAGTGTATTTCGTTTCACATGTGTTATAGATCTCAGTGTTATCGAGAGGTATCGCGTGATAATTACCTATTGCAGTTGTTGCCACGATGAAATGCTGGATTTTTTAAAGAGCTCAAATAATGAAAATACACCGTATTAAAATTAGGAAGATGGTAAACCATAGCATGTTCGTTGTTACGAATTATTTCTGTTTGATATCGATCTTTGGCAGTGAAATTAATGTTTACGAGAAGTATAGGTGATAGGTGGTATTTTTTGGCAAGAAAACGAAGACATGAATGGGCGAAAAACTGGATATCAATGTTTCACGTCCCTGATTTCATACAAATGAGGATAATAGTGTCTACTTTCTTTTTTGGGCGGAATTAGCGCTATGCAGCCCTCTCTTACATTTAACCCTCACTCACATACACACACGTACACCCATGCCCTGAGTGGAAAAAAACCCACCCAGGCGAGACTTAGAGCCCGCGACCATTGGACTAGCAGGTGAGGACTCTACCCCGCCGGCCGAGGCCTGCGAGGAGGTTAATCCTCCCAAAGGCTTTCATTCATTATCTACTCCTCTATTTCAAACATCGTCATGGCAGTTGAGTTGAATTTAGCTTTACGGCCTTAGACTATAAGATTATACGGTACAACATGGCCTTAAGTTATTTTTAAACGTGGAAAATACCTACCAAGCAGTGTGTAGTGTGAAAGCCCCTGACGGATTAGGATGGCATTCGAGATCAATGGGGATACATGAATTATCCATCAAATCTCAATCTCTAACGAAAATAAACAGTATGTGAAAGTATTCGTGTTGAGCGTGGAACTCTATGTATCGAAAAACACGGACCATTAGCAAAGCAGAGCAGGAAATATTAGAAACATTCGAAACCTAGTGTTGGATGCGGATGCTGAAGATCAAATGGACGTTCAGAATAAGAATTGAGGAAGTAAACAGAAAAGTGGAAGTGGAAAGGACCATCGGAGAACTCTGTAGAGAAAAGAAGATCCAGATTGATTGGGTACATCCTGAGGCATAATGAGTTGCTGAAGAACCTAACTGAATGAAAAATAGAGGGAAATGCCCAAGAGAAATATGAACTCGTAGGCTTCCGCAAAGTCGTGGAGATGGCAGTGAAGGATTGTCGGGCATTCTTCGGCGTACTTCGACTATCGTTGACGACAGTTTCGACAGCATTGCAGCTATCTTCTTCAGATCAGAAGTGAAGATTCAGGTGTTCGTGTCCGTCTTTAACGGAAAACATCAATAGGGAAGATGACTACACCATCTCTAATGCCTGGAAGAGGGTTTTCAAGAACACAGAAACCAATGAGAGCGCAGTCGACTGAATTGGCGGAAAAAACAGCCTCGATATAAGACGGACACGAACGCCTACATCTTCACTTCTGACCTGAAGAAGATAGCTACAATGCTGTCGAAACTGTCGTCAATGACAATGGAAGTACGCGGAAGAAAGCCCGAAAAGCCTTCACTGCCAAGTCCAAGGGATAAATACAAAGGGCCAAATAAAGAAAAACGTACATAGAAGGAACTATGAGAGAATAAGAAAACTAGCATTAGATAGGGGAGGATGGAGGGCTTCAGCCAATCTTATAAATGAATGTGCAATATGAACAAAAATAAGCAGGCTTGTATATTGCGTTCATTGCGATTCCACGTTAACATTGCACAACATCCGGCGATATTCTGATCACATTCCCACCAGTGGAATTACAAATGCATTCAGCGTATCAATCTGCGAGAGCAGGAAATATTATTATGCATTGTTAATTGTTTCTCCGTTTCAAATTTACCCGTAGAACTCAAAATTTGCAGGATATCAAGGCAATGAAGGTGATGGTTTCCGGCGTAACTTGTGGAATAGCTGCATGATTGAAATGAATAACTTTGAATATTACACATTAACAAGTTTTTTAACTACTTGGGTCTCGTCGTTGAGCTACGTCATAAAATGATACCATCACGTGAATATACAGCGAATATACAGAGCTTTCTTTCCATTACCAAGGGAATGAATGCCAAAATCTTCCAATTTTATAAATTGCATATTTCACTCCATTTGCATTTGATTTGCATTTGCATATGTTTTCTATTTTTCGAAAGGCCGAAACTAACGTATTTATAGAACAATTTACTGCAAGTAAAAATACACGTCAAGATCCATCTCAACTCGATACTTCATCATCATACTCATCATACTAATAAATAAAAATGTAATGGTGTCTGTATGTGTCTGTTGCTCAATAACGCCAAAACTACAAAACCGATTGAGCTGAAATTTGGCATGTAGAGAGAAAATGTATCTGAAAGTAACACAGGCAGTATTAAAATGCCCTCAGGGTCAACACGGACCGCCACCCCGTGGTGGTCCGTGCTGAGCAATGGGTTCGGTGCAGTGGTTTCATTTTTTGTTTCTAAAAAGTACTTTTACTCAAAATTGAGGGCAGGAATTCTTTATCGGTTGGCTTAATAGATGAAGTTTCTAACATTTTCAATCTTTTTTTATTTTACGATTCGTAATTGTCTGAAAATCATGTTTTTGGCTGAAAAATCTCAAATTTTCTCATAAATCAACGATAGCATATTTCCTTGACAAACAAAGATTTTATTTCCAAAGGATATTCACGCTTCTAGCATCATAATATCAAGTTTTCCTTGCAGGTGCACGTAATGGTTGCACGTAGAAATAAAATCTGTATAAGATGGGCCCAGAATCCCTAGGGCGCCATGATAGATTGCTTCGTGGGGTAATCGATAAATTTAATGCATATTCAAAACAAGTATACTCTTAAACGTGTACTCTAAAAGTTGCTCTTATAGGGGAACTGCATGTATATGAGAGAACAATTATGTAGTAAACGATGCACATAAAGGAATTAAATAGACTACACACGCATTTAAATGTGCAAGAATATTTTTGTGCAGTGAATAGTAATGGCCTCTGTTGCTTCAAAAAACACGGCGTTGTTTATTATCGTTTAATACTCAGATGTATTACACGTTGTGGAACCGTTTGCCTCTCATTCGATTGATAACTGTTTTAGATCAATTTTCACATTATAAATGTTACGAGATATTTATATACGTTTTAAAGTGTTAAAGTGCGGTAAACTTACATTCACTCAATCATTGAGTTGCCTATTCAAGACTCTCACTCGCCGCTGTGTTTCCCCTCCTTGGACTTAAAAAGAAATCCATCAACATGCCCAATAGAAAAAAGAATTAACTTTCGAAAAAATCTTCTTAAGCAAGAGGAATGTCTTCTTTGCGAGAAAATGAGTCATTGCAATAAAAACGAGGTTAGACTTAGATGCTCCAAGACATGTCCACCAGCGATCTCATGAGCATCTCCCCGTGTTGTTTCTCGGGTTACGTTAAGAACTGCTCAAGTTTCATCCTAACCCAACCTACGGACGGGTAACCAGCTATACATCTGGTTCAAATATAGACCCATCTGTTTCGAAACTTCAATCTGTTTTAAGATGGCGAAAATTATAATGACGTCACTACATGCTTCTTACCCGAAAGAAAAAAGGATATTCTGCGCAATGAATGACACCCGTGCATGAAAATCGGCAAGTTCACTAAGAATCACCATAGATTTTTTATTTAGCAACCAAAACCAATGATTATGGCAACCCTTTATGTCAAAGTTACTTTCCGCGTGATGGAGGATTCATAGGACAAATAAACATGGCTGATGCTGCAAATGCTCCTTTTGACGTTGTCAACCACTGGTTTGTACCCTACTCTCTAATCCTGATTAAGATACCCAACGCACATATCAACGTTGAATTGCGCAACTCAATTAAGTCATTGAATGCAAATATATTTATGTACACAAGGGAATCTATCACGCTGTTAATTACTTGGAAGATGGCTCAAGATAACCGGAGGGACGAGGTGACCATCTATCAACCTGGGTGCTATTTAAGTAGAAATGAGTCTGCGTGGCCCATTTTTGGGTTTCAAGTGCATGAAAGAGGACCAACAGTCACAGCACCCATCTCACCATGCACCTGGAAAACAATCAGCGTATTTACTACAATGAACATAGCATACAAGATAGGTTACGAACTTCTCAAGTTATCACGCTGACAGTATTCTTCAGGCTTTGTGGTTTTCTTATAAAATAAGTTCCATGTTTTTCACACCCGTTGAATTTCAACCTTCCACTAGTACTCGATAAAAAATGGAAAACAAATCCCGTCGCCTTTAGCAGCAAGGGCACTTGGATACAGGAATATTTTAATGCATGGAGACCCAGGCTAAAAAAGTGAAAACCATGAAAAAGTCATAGGTTTACCAAGGTATTATAAACATTAGGGACATGAGTCCTCAGGACTCATATTTTGACCGGAATTACTTAATTTCCACAGAAGAAGAGATTGGAGCCCTATTCAATGAGATAATGCATTATTCTTTCTTTCGCTCCCTCTTATACTTTTTTTCTCCCCTACCTCAGCGCAAGCTCTCCTTGGCCTTGATCTTTAATATCACTCTCTACCCGCTGCCTTCCCAGAAACGAACCACACTGGAGAGCGGAGGGGGTGTCTGGCACGCACACACACTCACAAGGGTTTGGGATGTGAGTTAGGGGATCCCTTTGGGGACGAGATAAAAGGGTGCGGGAGCAAGAGAGATGAAAGAGACGGAAAAGGAGCAAGGAAACATGTCGTGAGTAGGAATATCGGGTACACATCCCAGAGTTTTTCCTGAATACATTTACGTTAGTGGGTACTGGGTAACCCCTATTTAGCGACCGTCGAGACTTAAGCCATTCCTTGCGGTATGTGTCGCACCGAGTTCCCATTCGGCAATCTATAAGCAATACTACACGTTCCGCCACGGAAAGTGGTACTGATCGATGGACAACCAGACGTCCTTTCCGATTAGACGAGTTCTCTTGTTTTTCTCGGAGGAATCTGGTTACAGTATGAGTCTTACGTCTGAAACCCTAATTGAAATTTTAGATGAAACTCGTATTATATTTATCACCTACAAATGTTATACCCAACCAGGTTTCCGGCTTCAATAAACTAGATGAGATATTTTTTCCTGGCACCAATATCATCGCGCTAGAACATCTAAGTAGCGATATTCTCGGTGCGGAAGTTTCCAACTGCGTACAAAATAGCCGCCAGTAGCTGCTAGTCCACACCGCGAGCCTCTCGAAGGCATGGTGCCAACTGAAGGCCAAGCTCGCATCATAGTTTCATATTTTTTATCTTCCATTGTTTTTGCATGAGCTCGTCAATGCTTAGGCGTTTTAAGATGGTAATTTTGAAAGAGATATTATGTATTTTTGTTACGTGTTAATTTTTACAGGGTGTGACTTATTCAATTTATTATTATTTCTATGTAAACAAACTTAACAATATAATTTCAGTGTTGTCATTTCCATCGGCGTATTTTCCAATTTCAAAGGTATCTACGAACAAAGAAAAATAACAAATATTTTAACACCCAATCGAACGAGACCAAAATTTTCAGTCACGTAATTTAGTCAAGAGGTTACAGAGTAGGAACGTATCTCCTTGCAAATTAAACATCCCCATATACGCCCTGACCATTGCTAATTGCACATTTATCCATTTCCCGACTTATTTTATAGACTTATAGGGAGGAAAGAGACAACTGATAATTCCCTTGGTGGTTATAAATTCCCGAGAGCCAGGAGGGCACTTTGGGATCTCCACCTTGAGACTTCGGGAGAATGGTAATACTAACGCTTGGTTTCTCTTCACCCTCCGCAATTCTCAGTGGCAATCCTTCTCTTGCCAATATACCTACCTACCAATCCTATAATGAGCAAACTATCTCAGTTTTTGGTCACTTCACCAACTAACCAACCAGCCACTGAGAGAAAATGCCCACTTCTAGTAACGAGTTGGAAGACGATGATTGGGAAACCTCGTTGACAAGATAGTATACAGCAGATACGAGCAACAACGATGGACACTTAGCCATTACATTGTATTATATTACTATGAATCATAGTTAGTGCACTTAGAGCCGCTGGGTAATCATGGGAAAGATTCAATATATAAAATTGAGAAAAATATCAGAACAGGGAGAACGGATATCACAGGGATAAAAAAATCCATTACTTTTTCATTACTATCGCTGGAATATTGTGGAAATAAGAATTTGGATGTAAATGAATATGAGTATTGAGATGGTGGAAAAACTGAAGCGATCAAGCATTCATTCATTACAGTAATCTACCGGTTAGAGGTAGGTTGTGATGAAAGTCATATTATATCCAACGAACTCTTACACGTGCTGTGCCCTTTCTACCTCTTGTATTTCTTTCTTCATCTCAGCATAAGTCCTACCTTTCTTCATCCCATCCATAAAACCGATTCTCTTCCTTCCCCTTCCCCGCTTACCCAACATCCTTCCCTCTATCACGACCTTCAGAAAACCATCGTCCCTCATTACCCCTTCCAGCCACCTACCCTGCCTTCCCCTAATCTCATCTATAAGTTTCCTCTCCTCGCCCACCATGTCAAGCACTTCCTCATTTGTCTTCCTTTCCGTCCAACGCACCTTCTCCATCCTCCTCCACACCCACATCTCAAAAGCCTTCAGCCTATTTTCGTCTTCCTTTCTCAAGGTCCACGTTTCTGCCCCATACAACGCCACACTCCATATCAAGCTCTTTACTAGCCTCTTTTTTACATCCTTACTTAAGGTCCCCGTCATCAGCTCCCTTCTATTATTGAACGCTTCCTTCGCTAGCGCTATTCTCCTCCTAATGTCTTTGCTACTATGTCCTCTTTCTTCTAGCGTACTACCCAAGTAATTAAATTGTTCTACTTGCTCCAGTTTGTGGCTTCCTACTCTAATCACCAGCTTCGCTTTCTTTGTCCTACCAAATCTCATTACTTTTGTTTTCCTATTATTTATCTTCATTCCGTATTTCTCACACTGCTTTTCCAGTGCATCTACTAAAGTTTGAAGTCCTTTCGATGACCGACTCACCAACGCCTGGTCGTCTGCGAATCTAACCGACTTTATCCACTGGCCGCCTACTTTCATTCCCACGTCTAGCTCATCCCATGCCTCTCTTACCATTTCCTCAGAATAGATGTTAAAAAGTAAAGGCGACAACGGGCACCCTTGCCGTACCCCGCGACCTATAACTGCCCACCCTGATTCACCGTCCGCTACCCTTACCTGAGCCCTCTGCCCCATATATAAGTTTCGGATGAGTCTCCTATCACGCCAATCTATTCCTATTTTCCCCAGTATCTGCATTAGTTTCTCCCAGTTTACTCTGTCAAACGCCTTTTCGAAATCTACAAAACAAGCGAAAACATCCTGATTATGCTCTATGTTTCTATCTATAAGTGTCCTCATTACCGCAATCGCATCTCTGGTTCCCCTCCCCTTCCTAAACCCAAATTGGTCATCGCCTAAATAGCACTTTGCTCTGCTCTCCAACCTTCTATTTAGTATTCTAAGCAACACTTTTGCTGCGTGCGAAATTAAACTGATTGTTCTATACTCCTCGCATTCTGACGCTTTCTTCTTCTTCGGGATAGGTATTAATACTGTTTTCACGAAATCCTCTGGCCATACTCCTTCCTCGTAGATCCTGCGAATAAGTTCGAAAAACGATTTTCTCCCCCTACTACCTAGATTCTTCAGTAGCTCCGAAGGTAGGTTATCGGTTCCCACGGCTTTTCTACCCTTCATCTCTCTTACTGCCCTCTCTATTTCACTCTCAAGTAACTCTGGTCCGAGGTTATCTTTATCTATTGTTCCTTCGTCATCTAGATCTAGGCTAAGGGGTCTATTCTCGCTGTCATATAGCTCCTCTACGTATTCTCTCCACCTTTCATGGATATCTTCCTGTTCGATTAATATCTTTCCTGTTTTGTCCTTAACCTTTGGTATCGCTTGACCTCTCTTACCACCCGATAACATTTTCACCTTGGCGTACAAAGCGCCCACTTCCCCCTCCTCCTGCATCTTTTCCATTTGCTCACATTGTCCCTTCCACCAGTTTTCTTTTGCCCGATTGGTCACTCGCCTGAGTTTATTATTCAATTCCTTGTACTTCCTCTTCCCTACGTCGGTGTTCACGTTTTTCCATATCCTTCTCTCCTCCATTTTCTTTATCATTTCTTCTGTAACCCACTGCTTCTTAACCCTCTTCTTTTCCACCATTCCTATTGTTTTCTCTGCCGCTCTTGCGATGCCTGTTTTTATAACCTCCCATCTCTTCTCTATGGTTCCCATCCGCTTCTCTTCACCTATGTTCTTTTCTACTAGCTCTTGGTATTCCCTCTTTTTCAACCCTTTCAATGCTTCAAGGTTCCACCTCTTTATCTTCCTACCTTTACAAAGCCTTTTGAATCTAACTTCACACTTCATCATCACCAAGTTATGATCCGAGTCCGCATCCGCCCCTGGATAGCTACGACAGTTTTTTACACTGTTCCTAAATCTCTGCCTCACCATTATATAATCAATTTGGTATCTCCCAGTGTCACCCGGCATTTTCCATGTGTACCTACGCCTGGGGTGATGTTTAAACCAAGTGTTTGTCACTAATAATTTATTTCTTCTACAAAATTCAACTGCCTTTTCCCCGCGATCATTTCTTCTTCCTAGCCCAAACCCTCCTACTTCTAATCCGTCCCTCCCTTCTCCCACCACTGCATTCCAGTCACCCATCACTATCAGGTTTTTCTTCCCCGGCACTTCTCTAATTATTTCTTCTACTTGCTCGTACACCTCTTCCACCTCTTCCTCCCTATGGTTGCTCGTAGGCATGTATACCTGGACCAGTACGAAATTCGTCGGGCGTGCTTTTATTTCTACCACTAGTATCCTGTCGTTCACCTGTTCAATGTTTACCACCCTCAGTCCCAACTTTGTGTTCAGTACCATGCCTACCCCCCGTTGACTCTCATCTCCCCCACTATAGATCACCCTGTAGTTATCACTCCAATAGTCCCCGCTATCCTTCCATCTAACCTCGCACAATCCCAAGGCATCTATTTTTCCTTTTTCCATTTCCTGCTTAATATTTTCAAGCTTCCCGGCCCTCATCATGGTCCTTACGTTCCAAGTTCCTATTTTTACCATTGTTTTCCTCCTCTTCCTCTTTTTCTTCTTCTTCTCCCTCCTTTCCCTTGTATCTTCTGATGATGATTCTGTGCAAGGATTTCGTGTGATGACGACCGCGGAGGCCTTGCCTCCCCCGCTGCCGGGCACGACACCCGCCCTAGTGGGCGGCGTCCCGTAGTTGCCAGGAATCAGATCTCTTTGGATGACTTTCATGTTCTGGGAAGTGATAGTTGAGAGGTATCCCACGCGACTCAACGGTATTTTTAACGTGACACCATCACGGAACTACCTTTCGTCTGGCTCCTACCCTTCGACCTATCTGGCATGGGTGGCCCTACCAGGAGCAATGTACTTGCTCCTGCCAGTCCAGCTCTAGGGGTCATTGGAACGCACAAGCCCTTCCACCACGTCAAGGTCGTAGTTCAAGGAAGAGCGATCAAGCAATGAAGCAAATAATTCCAGTCATATCAATGCTACGAGATAGAGATGTTGTTCAAAGGGAAAAATTAATGCCCTCTATACGAAAGGGTATATGTTACAAAAAACGAAAGGAAAAATGATACTAAAGCTATTAATTGAAAAAAATGTATTACTTAGGTGGAAAGAATGCGTAGAAGAAATAAATGCTGAATGCTTAACAGGCCTGCAATTTATCATAAGGATGAAGAATGTGATATGAAAAGAGATAAACCATATCCCGTACTTCTGAATAGCTAGATACAACCAAGGGGAAAGAAAGTAATAAAGGCAGCATAAACAGGCTTAGTGTTTCTGTAAACGCAATGTTCCCATCAAAGTTGTTAAGGAGTGCAGAAAAAGGAGGAAGGCTGAGATTATTAATGGACTTACGAATGCAATCTATGAAGATTTAAGACTATGTAAGGGCCAATTCACACGGAGCCACTCAGCAGCGCTGCCGTTGGCTAATAATGGGGTTAATGGAAGTGTTCACACAGGGCCACAACCACCGGATGGAAGCGCCACAGACGGTTTCAGTGGTTCCCTCCGCCGCAGACGCCGGCGTAGAAAAGTGTCGCGTCTAGTGAGTTTAGCCGTAGCTAAATGGCGGTGTTCTCACGGAGCGGCTGCCACGCCACTGTTGAAGCAGCACGTTCGCGGCCCTGCAGAAGCGCTGCTAACGAGCGTTCGAATTTCAAGTAAAACAAAGGTTGCAGGTTCATGCTAGTGCGAAGCGCTTCTCACGCCCGTTAGCAGCGCCACGCACGCGCGTTAGTGGCGCTGCTAGTAGCGGTTCGACGCTCGTTATTGGCGCTATGGGAGCGCCACTAACCAACCACTTAAAAGCGCTGATGAGTGGCCTCGTGTGAACCCGGCCTAAAACCAATTTATATCTTCATCCATAACAAAAGGAAAAATTCTGCTATAAATAGAGGACAAAAATTGTAATCATTTCACCTTCTATTTATTGGTAAATAGTATCAGTATGAGATACCAACTAAAATAGGAGAAAGGTCGGAAGATTCATTTTGGAAATACCAGATTTAGTTCAGATGTAAAGTGGAAGAGGAGCTTGACATTCCATTACGTTTACTAAGCAGTAATAATATCGAACTGAGAGTTTATGATCGCAATCAGAATATTTTTGCCTCTTTCGTTGATTTTGAGAAGGATTTCACTGATTCAGAAATGCTAATTCACAAAATGAAAAACTCGGGTTGTGGTGGAGTGGAGTAGAAACCAATCAAATAGATTGGAATAATTTTTTATGTAATTTTATAATGCTTATGTATAACACGTAATCCTGAACTGGAGCACGTAATCACGCCTAATTGCTTTTTTAAATTGCCTTTTGGATATATCCGGCGGTTTGCTTACACCTGTGATTCCGATAATCCACTTTTGGCACGAGATACAGGTCCCCACGGGCACTGCCCGTAGGTGAAGCCAATCGAATAACACCCACGCAGAAACTGCCATGCATGCGCAGTGATTATCGTAACATTACCACATGCTGGCTGGAGGCAAGTGGGGAAACGATTGACAGCGGAGCATGCTGGTCCGTGAGACAAGAGACCAGTACTTCAAATTACGATAGTATTATAGCCAGACATTAAACGTCTAGTTGATAAGTAGTCAACCAAAAACTGCATAAATTGAAAGTGAAATTCCTGCCCTATCATCATATATATTATTTCTCAAGGGCTTTTTTTGTCGGTACGCCATAACTTCCTCAATACTTCATCAATTTTCATAAATGAGGCATCAATATAAATCTTTTCTTAACCGCTACACCGGAAAAATATACAAATTACTTACATTTCAGTTGTTTTTCGAAAAAGTACAATTGAAAAAAACGGTTTTTTGAAATCCCGCCCTCGACCTATCGATCCTCTATCGAGAATATCGTGATATGTCGAAATGAAACCGATTTCGATTTTATGCATCTATTATCTCATTCCGCATTTAATTTCCACTTAAAATATTGATTTATAGTATTAGATCTGCTGATCTATTTATAAAATGAATTAAAATAATCAAAACTTGAATTTATATTTACTTCCCCAAACCGCTCGCAGTCATTTGTTTTCACTTAGTCCATGACGACCAACTTACTTCGTCTCTGCTCTCTACGATAAACAAACCCGGCGATCAAATCAGACTATTCACTTTAAAGAAATCTACACAAGTTCAACTCAAAAGTAAGTACCGTATGAATTCTGACGTACTAACTACACGGTACTAACTATACGGTGTGCACTTCAATTAAGTGGGATTTGAGGAGGATACAGTGCGAATGCTTCGCACGGGTCGACTAGTTATAGCGTAATACGAATTACTTTTCAAAATTCAACTTCGAGTTAATTTCTGAAATATTCCTATTAAAGATCTGAGTGAGAGATTTACAACTGCAAAGTATCAAAACTGAGTTAATATTATATTAAAACATTGGTTAATTTATGGAGGCTTGGTCATGTTTTTTTTAAGAAACTCAACTCCTTTACATTGTACTGTAGCCCTGAAGAAGCCTTAATAAAATGGCGAAACGTAGGCGGAAAAAGGAAGTTAAGTTTCTTAAAAAAGACATGACCAAACCTCCATAAGTTAACTAATGTATTATTAAAGTGATCAATAACTATTCAAAGATATTATATTAAAGAAACAGGAGATTTCAATTACGTGTTTTGCGAAGAACGAAGGTGTGCTATTCATAACCTCCGCCATAAAAAGACGCCGCAGTTCTCAATGTTTCATAGGATACAGAGGTTCAATAGTTCTACATAGGTTGCCGATGTCTTACTGCTTCAGTGGCAGCATTTAAGCTTCTGTTATACGTGTAGACGATTTCACAATCCTGTTAGTATCGAAATCAATGGAAAATTTTGAAGCAGACGCAAAGAGTTGGTAGCTCAACAGACTAACTTACAATCAAAGTGTACAAAAATATTTCTTACTGTGAAATACATTCGCGAAATGTTACGGTGAAATTCGTAAGAGGGTGACATCGCAAACGTAAATATAAAAGTATTTTCAGCAGCGTATTGAGATTCTGCGGCATTATCCCAAACACATTGTAAATAAGTGGGATTTTCAATACGTATTTCAAGGGGAAAAACTGATTTAAGTGTTTTATTTATCACTCAAGTACAAAATATCTCACAGTTAAAATTTAACTTCAAAATTTAAAAATAGTTATCAACTAAATTTTTAAAAACAGGAAAATAAACCCACCGGTGAAGGTACTGAGGGATTCACTATAGCAATTTCCTGCTGAATCAATTCTATATAAATAGAGTATTTGCACACTTTTGGGAAGTGATATCTAAAAAATCTATCGATACTCAGACACTAAATTTTCATTCTGACGCTCGAGAGGCTTTTCGTTAACTTTTTATTAGCTAATAAAATCTAATAAGTTATTATTGCGCCGAAACACTGGTCCGCCATGTTTTGTAGGCTCTGACGTCATCTCCCATAGTCGAACATTTGTTATTTGGAGATTGTGTGACTGTGTAGTCTTAGCGTGCGGACGTAACTTTAACTATTAATTAGCAAATATCGAAATAACTTCGAAAAGGCAAATACTATTTCACTCTCAACGCACAGCTAGGCTATTTCGCTTCTACTAATATGGGAGATGACGTCACACTACGAAAAACCAATGGTTGGGCGTTTAGACCAAGGCAATTTAGATTCTAAAACAATGCATATTAAAAGCTATTTATTAAATTAATTAGTTGGAATTATACCTTGGTATTTCGTACGTGGCATTTCGAAACCAAACACTACTCGCTATAATAAATTTCAACAAAATACCTCACTTACGCAAATACTCTATTGATGCGAGGGATTTTTGACGTTATGTCAATATTCATTGAGTATTTTTACGTCATTTTCTTCACCAATGAATTTCAAATAATTACTTTCACCTCGACATGAGTAATTCATTTATTACAAAAGAATTATGACAAGGACATTTATTACAAGGAGATTATGCATCGACAATGGAGCAGAGTGAGTGATATCGTCCATATTAAATGTAAAATCTCCCAAAACGATCACAACGCGATGCGCTTTAGATCATTTTGATTACGCCATGTTACGGTCATTAGCTTATTACTTTATTTTGGGATTGAGAGGATCCAAAAATTTTCTAATCACTCCATGCAATATTATTTCGCATCGAATTTCATACTAATCAAGAGCTCAAGCAAAACATGTTTATACGCTTTCTCGTCGATAAAAATGTTTAATAGCTTATGACCACGACGAAACTAAGGCGATTATTGGACAATTCGGAATGACCAATTGCCCTGGTATTACCGGTTGAACTTTAATTAAACCGTTAAATCAGTGGTGATGGCATTATGAGTGGGAGTCCTTTTTTCCAAATGTATTTTACTACTTCAGTATTTTGAATGGGAAAAGGAGGCGTCGATGCCATTTGCGAATTTTAATCACGCCCACAGTTTACGGAAAACGTTATTGCATTGCTCTCCGGCTAAATTTGATATTTCTTTCCCCCGTCAAAATGTTTATTAATATTCCCGAAAAATGAGGAAATATTTGATTCCACGTGGACGTGAGTTATGTGTAAATGGTTTCGTCATTGCGGCAAAACAAGGTCGGACGCATATCTAATAATAAGAGAAGACTTTCGAGATTAAATTAATATAATAGTATAATTAAGCACAAAAAACTGAAAATAAACACACTGTTAAGATTTAGCTTGATGTCCGGGAGGAAAACTACTTAACTGAGACTGTAACGGGTGAATAAATTCGTTTAATTTGACAGCAAATGCACAGAGATAATTCATTGTTTATTATTTCTTACTTCCATTATTAGTGATGTCGTTACTCTTCTACAAATTGAATCTTTTTCTTTAAATATTTCAGAAAATTAAAGAAACTAGCCATCATTATAAGATGTTAAAACGGATGCTTGCAGGATCAATAAACATGATGCTGATTAAAGTGGTATTAACGGTTCGAAATGAAAAAAAAATCTCGATGCCTGTTACCCTTACACTAAAATGTATTTTCATCATAACTTCGGCCTTCAGTGTAAAAATTGAATATGTATATAAAAATGATATCAACAACTGCCATTTAGGGTTAAAACTATGATAAATTATGCAAATTGTGGAATTATACATTCCACAAAATTCTGTGAATTCACGCACGTAGCTCATATTTAATATCTTTTAAGCAGTGAAATAAGCTTTAAGGCCAAAATATTCCACCTACCTTGCTGTCTATTATAACTACTCTCAGAAATGTACGAAAAATACACACGTATTCAATTTTCAAACTCGTTGAAAGGCAATAGAAAGTCGCACAATGAAACGTCATATTATCCGCGTGAACTACTTCGGCATTAGTGACGGCTAAAGATGCTGAATTTAAAAAAAAAAAGAAGTTTTCACCTTTGGTAATGTACATACATACCGTACTTGGAAAATTCAGTAATTAGTAAATCACATCATAACCTTAAAACGTGAACTTTCAGATGAGAACACCAAGTTGACATTAACCACCGCCGATACTCGCCTTGAATGAATGGCTTGGTGGTGTAACTGGCTAACACACCTGACCGGCAATTGAGAGATACGTGTTTGAATCCCAGTCAATACAAATGGTGAATTTCATCCTCTTGGTGTCTGCCTGGTATCTCTATCTATTGACATAAACGTTTGATTACAAAAGGTAAAATACATTGGTGCAGGGCCCCATTCATTGCTACCATTCGAGCATCCCCCGATTCGGGGACTTTTTGGTTGGATCATTAAAGAAGAGCAGATGGTATCTATGCAAAGAAAAGTGAAGCCTGCTTTTTTCCGGAAAATGATCCACCTAACATGAGTATCTCACGAAATTTGTCCATGCATTTTTTTTAACAATTTAGGTACTTCTTTAGCTATTTGTATTGTGCATGTAGCTATTCTTTTATAGGTACATTATTATAGTATCACAATTTGTACGGTATGACAATTCCACAACTATTCCCTGTGTTTACGGCGTGTTAGCCATACAACTGATCACTAAAACGTGGTCAATCGTGCAATTTAATGGCATCAATATTCCCCTCTGCTATCCTATGGCTTCATCTAGTTTCTTACTATGCCTACGACAACTACACTCAATTTACCACTGTCAGGATTGCATTTCTCCTTCATGTGAACTCTCCCTTCAATCCAACTTCACATTACAACAACCAAAATGCCCATCCTTCTCCCTCCTCCTCCACTCTTTCTCAGTTATCTCGTCATTTCCGCTGACATACAGGTATGGTGTGGAGCAAGAATAACATCCTCCACGTCAGCCTAATATTCTGGTTGAAACGCTCAGAAAATTAAGGAAGTAAGACATCTTTCCTTTGAGCACAATTGGAGCAGACTCGATTAGAGGCCCTTGAGTCCCTTTGGCAGGGCGAGACACATTCGACCAAAGGATGGATGGACGGAATGCATGCAGCCCCTGAGATGCGCGGCGGCGCGGCAGGGGGAGAAGGGGGGGGGGGTGCGGGTGGGTGTAGGGGTCGGAGATACGAGGAGCAGGAGGCGGCTGCGGCGACGGAGGAAGGGAGATAAACTTTTGGGCGCGGCTAACCGACATTGACGGCCCCGAAGATACGAACCCTCCCCCGCAGAATTGGGTCACGAGTTGGTAGGCCGCCAAAGCAACCTTTTCAAGGGTCTCCTGCAACCCACACTTTGGGCCCAAGGCATCTCTCCACACGTTCCACGGGCGTGCCACTGCTCGTCGGGAGGAGAGGGGGGGGTCAAACCGGTAGGGGGAGAGGGGCGAATCGTGCCTCCATACTGAACAGAGAGAGAAGTGGGCGTTCTGTTTGGCGAGGACCCGGACGGGGTGCAGGGGGCAAAGGTGGCCCGAGGCGAGGGCAGGGGCCCACACACACACATACAGACCTCGGATTATCCCGATTCCAATTATTCCACCGAGACAAGAATTGGATGGGATGAGGAGGAAGACGTCGGTTGATGACAATCCAGCCCGGGAACTCCGGGTGGGGTAGAGGGAGAATTTCCCAGCTAACTGCTGCCTACGGCTGCCTTCGTCTCACACATCCACACCCTATGATGGCGTGCACTTTGGCAGCGAGGGCGACGGAGATGGGATGGGATGTGATTTCGTATTTCCGGGTTGAACTGCAAGCCTATTTACGTTCGGTGATTATGACGAGCCCACTAACAAGTTTCGCGATAGTACAATGCATCCGAGAGAACTACGGCTAGAGGAAATGACTTGCAAAGGCTGAAAGGAGATTCAGTTACTCGAAAATCAATGAGAATAGAAAGGAAACTTAGACATTACTGGGTTGCGAGAGTATAAGAATGCACTGTTCTTTACCACTAAACAATCTGGGTGTAGATTCTTGGATATCTTGCATGGTATAGCGAAATAAAAGCTTTAACTTAGAAATTCCACATGAGCATTATTTACGATCTAAGGCTATTTACGACCTAAGCTTTCATTTCACTATGTGAAGCAATTTCCACCAAGTTTCGCCTAACACAAACAGAGTTGGATAGTACTTTGGAGAAAAATGGGGAGAGTAGTTTAGGCATTTGAGATATAGGTAGGGAGGAAAATGGATAAAGTGCAATGCACGGAAAGGAAGAGAAGCAAGGAAGTTTTAGGGAAAGTGGAAAAAGAGCAGAAACTGCTGGAAGAGATTAGGAGGAGACAGAGGGTTGTTGAAAAGGGTAACGAGAGGCAAAGGGATGCTGAAGGCGGTGATAGAGGGGAGAATGTAGGGTTAACGAGTAAGGGCAAGAAAGAGAATTGGCTATATGAGTGGGACGAAGAAAAGTAGGACGTATGCCGAGCTGACGAATAGCATCGTGCAAGGACACATGCGCCTGCGGCAACAAAAGAGAACTATGCATATTCCTACTTTCTTTTAAACTTACCTTTGACCGGTAGATCACCTCTTTTAATAATAAGAATTTCACCTCTTGCGGTTTTTCAACTCTCTACATGCTGTAAGGCTGAGTGATGATGAAGATAGTCGAGAAAATTAAAAATATGCTAAGAAAAGGAAAAAAGAAATGTGGTAGTATTTCAGTGTCGACAGCAAAAGTGGATGAATGATATACTGAGAGGAAAATACACGTGTAATCAAAATAATAGAAACCATGCCTACTACCCAGTGTTATACCACTATTATCCTCAGGCAAACTACTGATTGCTACAGAAAATGATAAAATATGCAAAAGAATCACAATCATCGTTAATCATTCGTATTCTTTCCGCTGATGTAGGTTTTAAAAAGACTGCTTCCACTCCAATTTCTAACTTAAAACGTTCGTCTTCTTTAGCTCAACGTACGTAGTAGGTCTCTTCCAGCCCGTCCCTTCTATTCCGACTAGCATACCCATCCTTACCTCTTATTTCTCAGCTTTCCAAATTTCTGCCTTCATCATCGGCCTTTTACATCCCCTTACATACAAGTAATAACCTATTTGATATACCTACACCAACAACTTATATTCTCCAGCAATTTCATTCCCATTCCGAAAATGTCGAGTATATATTTGGTCCCTTTCCTATTTTGTTCCCATTGAATACTCTCTGACATATTCCGTAGCCACATCTGCAACGCCAGCGACATATTTCAATCCTCTATCAACAATTTCCAGCATCTGCCGCCACATAACGTAACTTTGAATGCTCAGTTCATTATTAACCTATTCTAAGGGTGTCTTTCCAGAGTTTCAGTCATAGGTTATGCTACCACCTTTCGATTTAACAATTTCCATCTCGTCTCGTGATACGCGAATGTTTGTCCGAAATTCTGCCGAAGTAACTGCTGAATTTATTCTGTAGGCGCTCAATAATTTGCGACCACCGAAATTTTATTCTGTGCGAGGGTTCCGCCGACGATTCTGAGATGATGGCGAGGGAAGAGAACCCAGAAAAAGGGACACCGGACACGTTTTAGGCTCTGGAGGAAGAATTAGGCTTAGATGGTCAGAGAGGGTCAAGGGACTGGGACACCCTCGTGGCAAAGGGAGGTCAGTTATGAGGAGGAGCAGTCAGAGGAGGAAGGAGAGGCCGGAGGCTAGAGGTCACCGGAGGCCTCTCAAAGGAAGAGTCCCACAAGGATATCAAGGTAGAAGGATGGCTGGCGTATCACTTCACTCAAAAGGCGATCTGGGTCAGAAGTGCGCGAGGAAGGAAATTCCTCGAATTGCCAGCGTCGCATTCCCGTTTTACGCTATGTGGTTTTAGGACAAATATATACTGAATAATATAATGGATAGTTTAAGACATTATGTGGGATATTTATTTTTGATTCGTTAAGAATACAGACACTAGGTGGGTCATACTCTGCACAATAGTAACAGCTTCAATAATTTCTTTAATTTAACGTGATTCAGTGGCTAAGGTAATTTCGAACTCGTCTTCAGACACTTGAAGACAGAGGCTACAGAAACTGGGAGAAATTGGACGATGGCCAATCTAAACCCAAGCCAGGACCAGCAACCCTTCGCAAAAGTAATCGAACGAAAACTGGAATATCCCCTGTGGTGAGCATTTTTCTTTCAATACAAATGGTAAAGAGAACATGATACCGATGAAAATCAGCTTGTGTCGCATTCGTAGACTTAGAGACAGCCTTTGGTGATTTGTGGTGGAAGGAAATGTTTTTGTGAATTGCTAACTATTGGATTAAAAGAAAAAAAAAAACAGAAAAATAACTCTCCAATAAAGCAGAACGACAATCAGCATTTTAGGATTGTTATCTGGAACGTAAGATCGCTACTGGGCTGTGGACGACTTAAAAACGAGTAAATACAGATGAGAAGAATGTCTCTGGATGCTTTGGGTATCAGCAAAATGAAATGCCCCGAATAAGGAGACTTCTGGAGCGGCAACTACTGGAATATCCACTGGTTCTACGAATGTAAAGACAGGCGTTGGTATTATACTTAGGAAAAGTAGCGGTGAGCAAGTGAAAAGCTATTTTCAATAGGTAGAGTAAAAGGTTAATTATGATTAGATTAGAAACAATGCCTAATGACACAGTGATGGTAAAAGAATGCACACTCAAATCAGATTACAAAAATCAAGACGTAGAATATACGTACGTAGGTACGACGGAATAGAAGTGATAAGGAATGTAAAAGGGGATAAAAATTAAATTATTATTGGAGACTGGAATGTTGTTGTAGAGGAAGGCCATGGAGGTAAGACAGCCGGGAAGAATGGGTTGGGAAAACATAACGATAATGGAGAGAGACTGATTGAGTTCTGCGTACATAAGGGCATTGTCGACACAAACAAACTATTTGACAATCACCCGCGAATAAGATGCACGTGGAAAATGCCAGGAGGCAGAAGAAGATTTCAAATAAACTACATACTATTGAAACACCAATTTAAAAATCAAGTTAAGGATTTCAAGAGCTACCCTGGAACGGATATCGACAGTGACCATAGCTTGATTATGATGGAACGTCAGCTTAAGTAAAAAAAAACTAAAGAGGCCAACGAAGAACAGCTGGCTGGTGGAAAGACTGAGGGAAACAAAACATAGATCCAAGTACTCTAGATCATGCTGAAAAGGACAAATGGTACAGGATCAATCGAAGAAAAATGGCAAGAGATCAAGAAAGGGATTATTAAGTCAGCCGAAGATGAAGTACCGAGAGCAAAAACAGAGAATCTAAAGGCATCGAGTACTCAGGAAGTCTTGGAACTAATAGATGAAAGAATAAAGTACAAAACTCGAAATCAGAGGAAGAACAGCTATGTATAAAATAAGGAGAAATTCGATCAACCGTAAAGCAAGAAAGGCCAGAGAAGAATGGATGAAAGACATATTTAAAGAGGTGGAAGGAAATCTCTCCCGGGGAAGAGATAAAGCTGCTTACAGGGCGATAAGAAGTCTCCTAAAATAAAATTCAATACTTGTATGGTAATGTCATTCGAAGTGAAGAATATTAAATTTTAATTGAAAGTGAGGACAAAGCAAAGAGATAGAAAGGGTATCTGGAGAAATTAAACATAGCAAAGCACTAAATAGCAGCGCAATAGAGAATTATGACATTTTGGATGAAGATGACAAAGAATACTTCGTATTAAGAACAGAATTTGGTGATACAGTAAAGGAGTAGAGAGAGAGAAAGGAGTTGATAAAATTCCCTCGCAGATCCAGTAGCCAAAAAATCAGTATGCAGGAGTGAAGATAAAAAGGGAGGAATCAGGCGAGATGATGTGGAATATGAACATAATAAGAACTACGAAAGACCTGATGATAATGCAGTGCATCGAAACCCGGGTCAATTAAAAATTTTTATCTGTGGAAAATTGCATCGTCATAGTTCTTATTAGGAGTGAAGATCATGAATAAGCTATACATATTGATTTGTGACATTTATACTAGTGGGTAAGTGCCAATGGACTTCAATAATAGTGTAATCGTCCCTATCCCGAAGAAGGAAAGAGCCGAAAATTTTAAAGAAGTGAAAACAATTAATCTCAGAGTGCAAGCATTTAAAATTCTGACCAGAATCTTAAAAAGGAGAATGGAACAGAAAATGGAGGAATTCCTGGATGAAGACCAATTCGGTTTCAGGAAAAGCAGGGGAACAAGATAAGCTATTTTAGCCATGAGACTTAACATAGAGAAGAGAACTCTAAAAGACAAGCCAATATAGGTAAATTTTATTTATCTAGAAATGGCATTTGAAAATGTGGATTGGAACAGAATACTACCCTGAAGAAAAGTGTCATTTAATGAGTTTATCAATATACAGGCTGTATGAGGAGCATCTGGCAGTGATCAAATATGGAAACTCCGAGGAATCAGAAGAGAGGAAAGGAGTACGTCAAGCATGCGCGTTGTCAACAATGATCTTCAATATATACAGTTACATTGAAAAAGTCATACGTGAAGTAAAAGAATAATTAAAAATAGGAATGCTAGGGCATAGAGAAAAACTCAGCATGCTACACTTTGCTTTGCAATTCTTTCTGAGAAGATAGAAGATCCGACAATAATGCTGAAATGTATGGAAAAACTCTGAAGAAATACAATTTTATGAAAAATGTTAATAAAACCATGGTTATGGCTTGTGGAAACAATCAAGCAGAAAGGTTCACCGTCGAAATTGGACGTCAAAACTTGCGTAAGTGGAATAATTTTGTTCATTTTAATTAATTCAAGCAGGATCACCAGCAATGAAAGAAGTGAAAAAGAAGAAGTGTAAAAATCTTTTAGATGAAGAAAATACACAAGTTTTCTGAAGGAATAGTGACAACCAAAGTAAAAGTTTTTTTTTTAGTTTTCCAAGAGCCGATAGTGGCACTGCGAAACTGAATTACAGAATAAGAGACTTGTGGCCAAACATAAGTTCCATGGTATCGTATTAAATTGATTCTTCTCGGAGTAGACTTTCATAAGTGAATATTATTCACCGAAAAATGCTTACTTTTTGAGTAGTAGATATAGTATTTTTGTTTAATGTGCTTCAACGGCTAAGGCCACTTCGCACTTACTGTCTGCCACGCGCAGACAGGGGCAACAGCACTCGGACGAATCGGAGGATCACCCCTCCAAACTCGAGCCGAGCCCAACGATGCTTAACTTCGGTGACTGATCAGGAACCGGTGTTTCCATCGAGGCAGGCCGTTGCCCGCTTACTTTTTGAGAAAATTTGATTTTAGGGCAAAGTTATGAAGACTCATGAGACATTTAGTATTAACGGAAAGATATTCTTGATCCATGAAGCCAAGTGACCACTTGGATTCTGATTTAAATTCTGTATTCTCTGTTTTTTACATCTCTAACGGGGACATTATGACAGTCATAATATCATATCTACATATTTCGCATAATTTCTTTTTGGAAGTAAGTCAAGTTGATGACAGACATAATTGCATTTTCTTCTTTATAATCTCCTTCAAAAACATGAATAAGAGGCGCGATCACGGTTCTCCATGACGCCTGAGATTACATAATCGTTATATTTCAATTACGCTCATGATAGTGAAACCTTGATTGTCATTTTTCAAATGTTGCCAGGTGGTATGTAATTCGTTATTGGTGATAATTGATGGAGTACGTTCTTAGGATATTTTCAGGGAACATTGCCCTTCTAGAGCGGTTTACATTTTGGATAACGATAACGACAACACGAAAGAAGGATCCCAACCTAGATAAATTTTGGAAAAAAATTATAATGACAGAAACTTTAATAAATCACAATGCAGAGTAGATTTTAACAGACCGGGGGGAGGGTATAATAGAAAACTACCAAGGCTGTGTTATCACACGGCTTATTTTAATACTAGAAGGACGGGATGGGTCATTTTGACCCATAACACGTGTTTAAAATTAAATTCAACTACTTATTTGTGATTAGATTCTTTTTAAATTTCACTCGCACAGTCGTTGCGAAGAATCCTTAAGATAGATTGAGTGAAATATATTCCTATCACGAACATAGAAAGTAATCCTAGTCATGATGGAACGGACCATATTCGAAATCTATATTTTAATTTCAGCGTCTGAGAAGTGAGTATTTTAATACTAATGATGTAAAAATATTGTTATATGTGACCAAAATTCTCACTAATTCCATTAATATACTTACATAAGTGACTTATTTTACTCAATTGTTTTACGCCGTACGGTAAAAAACCTTAAAGACGGCAGGTTTTTGGTGATTCTGTGAAAGAAATCCGCGGTGAGTAGTTGATTAACTTTTATTAATAGTTGAAAAAACATACAAACTACACACCGTTAGTATTTTGACGAAATCTAGGTGTTATGAATTCCTAATGTTTTCAATATTCTCCCTCTGGAACCTACATCCGTAATCTATCCCACGTAAAACAGGAAAATTGCTCAAAAAGTAGTCCGGCAAGGGGTTGATATTTTGATATAATTGGAAAGATGAGATATTTTTCTTTAAAATTAGGTGAAATTCATCAAATTCTAGGTGAAGTGATTTTTCGCTCAAGCAACCTTGATGAGGAGGGCCACCAAACTCGACTACCGTCTCGTCCGGGAGCCTCCTGGACGTACTCCATCGCCGGTACAATCTCACTCGCAGACGGCCAAAGGAGTCGACTTTAAAAGTTGCGGCGATCTCGGATAGGGGACGGGATGGTCTCGTCGCGCGATGAGGATGGATCGAGCCAACGGACCCCGAAACGTAATCCCGCGCGGATTTGGACCGGAGCGGCTGAACTGCAAGACGCGGGCGTCTGCAGCGAGTGAGCGGTCTAGCCGGAGACGCTAATCGTTTTACGTCTGCCGGGTCACCCAGAATGGCGGCCTTATTAAGACTAAACATGCTAAAGTCTCAAATAAATTCAATGGCCAGGGTGGAATATATAATGCGGAAGCGAACAATGTTCATCCTGATTCTTAAGAAAACTTCGAAAATTAAATAATTTTGGAATACGATTGCGTATTTTTTTTCTTTATTCGTGCCGGAAACCGTGCCGTGCATAAAGTTTATACCGGAGAAGAAACTCTGGCGATAGTCAACGATAATATTTAACAAGTATGTAATCTGAATATTTTGTGATTTAGATATACCTACATACATACTTAAGAAGGGCATATTTTGACGTTGCGATGAAAATAGCATGTGGGCACGTTGGTTTTTATTGTGACGTCACTTTGCGGTAAACATTGCACATCCATCGTTATTAACGTATACGAAAACATGCATGCAATACTACTCAGTGACTTAACACCTGATTTATTGCCTTAAATCTATTGAATAATATCCTATTTTTGTTGGCATACGAATTGTTTTATGCATTTTAAATTACTCTTCTTTTAGTTGGCTAATTGTGTTAAAAGATAAATCTTAATTCATAGCCCTAATTTCTAGTAAATTACTTAAAATTCTATCTCACAAAGTGTTTTTTCAATAACATCGAAACATAATAATAAACGGTATTTTCATTACATTATGATGCCCTATACGATCAGCATCGAAGATCACCATCGATTTATAAGTATATATTATCACTGCCATTGTTCGTCATTTTCCAAATATTTAGATACTGATATGTATCCATAGTGGCCTCGTCAAAGTGGAGAACGAAATAAAAATGCGCAATTCAAAAAGCAATGAATGTCAGCAAAATTCAAGTGTGTATCAGTAAATTGAATAGCACTGAAATATAGGTCTGAAGGCTTGAAACCTTTCTTACTAGAAATCCTAATTCCTTTATGTCCGAAATATATAATGTGGCTAAAATATGGTACCACAGGTGAGGAAGGTTAACTTTTAAAAACAGTCGTGATGACTTAAAGTTTAATGTCAGAGTTTGATATTTAATTTGTAAACTGAGATTATACAGTTCTACAATCATTAAGTGAGTATTACTGTGCAGGAGGAATGAATATGTAGGTACTTTGTCACCGGTCGATATGTAGCAGTGTTTTATACATACACCTATCTTAAACTGTAATACCGTTTATAAAACATTCAATCACCACTATGGTTAGAGCAGATCATCTCTGTACTTCAAATGTGATCAATTCAAAGGTCTATTTCACAGGTTACAATTGAAAATGTGGAGTTCACGCATTAAAGGTAAGGGATAAGTTTATTTTCCGGTGTCAATTAATTAATTAAATTAGTCATGAGTTAATTACGCCAGCAAAATATTTTCGATTTTAGTTCGGAGATGTGTGAAGAAACTTTGCTCGGAGTTTAATCGAATGCTTTCATGAACTTGGTCGAATACTTTTCCCTCTTGACTAATACGCCGCCGGCACAGTACAAAACAATAAAAATCAAGTGATTAACTGAATATAAACTCAAATGGACTAGTCACACAATTATTTTAAGAGTCTACAAAATAAAGTAAATTTTAACTTGGATTTACCGAATATTCCATCACAAGGACGAAAAATATCGCCAAACACGTGTAATATGGTTTCTAAAATTTTCATCTGTCAGCGCGAATTATTCTACCGTTCGGTACGCTTGCTACAGAAGCTTCTTCCACATTTTTGGAAAGCAAAATGCGAAATTTAATTCGCGAGTATCCAACAACAAGAGCAGAAACTCCATGGCAACAGCGAAAATCTCCCGGAGCAATATTTATTGACGTTTTCGAAATGCGGACCACGAACGAAGGTTTAGCCATCACGCGCCGACCACCGAAATCGCTGAAACTCCAAAAAAAAGCAAAATAGATCCCACGAAAAATGCATCCCGTCGGAACCTGCGGTCACAGCACTACCTAGCGGGGAGAACCGTACACAGAAACTATCGCATGAGAGCAATCATTCAGCTAAAACTCCGGAGTTTTTTGGGAAAATTAAGAACCTTTAAAATTATTGCATTCGATATTTTTCCTCCATGCCGGTTCGTTAGCAAAACTAGATAGTACGTTTGAAAAACGTCTTTAGCAAATTTCATCAGGCTTGCAGAATAAAAAAATACACCCGACCAATTCGCAATCGCGATGATAAATGTTGGCCTGTAGAACGTCAATTTTACGCATTCTCGCCTGGATAAATTCAGTCGAGTTCGGGAATGAATCAAGAGTCATTAGCAAACTATCTGACAGAATCGTTAAGCCATTGAGAAATTTAATGGGTAGGTCGACCCGTATTTGCCTTAACGAAATATATAAAATATAACAAGGAAAAATAATACAAACAGAAAAAAACAAGGGAAATGAACTCGATTGATGCTACTCTGCGATTTCCGCTTATGATAACACCTCGTACACGGGGCAAAGAGGTAGAAGTATCCACAACCGAGACGCGGAACATCGACACGAGACTTCGCCAACGGCCGTGGTGACTCGCAAGTTTGCCGCCTTGCAGGATGACGCACCTCGAATTTCCAACTCCTGAGATGGTTCTACCGTAAAATGACTCAAGATAGGTTTAGCGAGATATTTCCCCAACCATAATGGAGACCATATTCAAATTTTATTTTTTAATTTAAGCGTCTGTAATAAGTACGAAGTAAACATTTCAATAATTATGGCGCAAAAATATAGTTATGATAAAAATTCTCAGTAATTAAATAAATATATCTATTTTAGTCTCAAACTTGACTCATTTTTTCACGCCGTACGGGGTAAAAAGCCTTCAAAAAAAATTGCGTAAAAATTTCTGCGGTGAGTAATTGATTAATTTTTATAAATAGTTGAAAAACATACAAACTACACACCGTTAGTTTTTTTGACGAAATCTAGGTGTTATAAATTCCTAATGTTTTCAATGTTCTCCCTCTGGAGCGTACAGCCGTCATCTATCCCATGTATAACAGCATGTATTTTCAGGCAAATTGCCCGAAAAGTAAATCAACAAAGGGTTAATATTTTTCTATCAATGGAAAGGTGAGAGTTTATTCTTTAAAAAGAGGTCAAATTCATCAAATTCTAAGTGAAGTGATTTTTCACTCAAAATACCTTGAATGTCATGTCATCCATATTCTGGGTACTTGTAGAAAACATTTCCTCTATTCAATATGAACAACAAAACTCTTCCTTTCAGTGCTATTTTTCTCGCAAATTGAACTTGAAATTACATGGTGGTAAATGGAAGAATGGGAAAAACACGGGGAAAAATAGTATTTATCCATACATAACATAAAGTCGATTATAGCGGAAAACTGTTTGTAAGAAGGGAAGGGAATCCCGAGAAATTGAATAAAAATAGTATATGGGCATCGTATTACTCTATTTTTTTAGTTTTTAGATAATTGCAGCAATTATGGAAGTCGAAAGTCGGTAGTTATACGGAAATGGCGCTGCAGTTGGCTACTAAGACTGGAAAAAAGTGTTCTTTAAAAATATACTCGCAGAATAATCTGCATATTTTGTGCCTTAACCATGCACTCAATAGTTTGCACGTTTAATCAGCGGAATCAGAATATTTTAAACAAATCGAGCATAAAACATGAATTTAATACTTGTTTTAACTCAAAGAGTCGCGGTTGAACCTCCTTTAGCTCATTCAGCAAGAAAAGAAAGGGAAACGGTTAGATGTCTTGGAGCGATTAGAGATACTCGCCCGTGTGCGGAGAAAATAAATAGTTATCAAAGACCACTTCTTTCCCATCCATTCCCCCATCCTAGACCTCCCGCTAATTCTTCCAAAAAGAAGTGACCTCCGTAATCCTTTCCTTGACCTAACTTCCCTCTCACCACACCTCTGCCCATGCCTCTCCCCCTCCCACCCTATTCTCTCAACCCCCTCTCTCACCCTCACCCTACGTCACAACCTACTCACGTACATATAAAAGGCCAAGGGAAAGATATCCTGATGATGCTGCAGTGTAGCGAAAATATACATAAATACACTTTTTAATTTTTTTTAAAATTAGTGGAAACCTGAAGTGTTTTGCCTGCCTCTAAAATCACCTAAAGGCTGAGTACGATCCAATATTTTCACCGAACCATAAACAACCACATCGCAAACAGAGATACATATTTGTAAACAACACTTCGATTGTTTTCTTCTGAATCCTTCTTCGTTTTACATGTTTAAGCATTATTCTGTCAATGTATAAATAAAGGCCAGAGAAAGCTGGAAATGTGTTTACTTGAAAAATCAAATTTTTTTCAATATCGTTGAGATGAGTATAGTGAAGCTGATACAATTAAAACTGAATTAATATCTTGAATATAGTTTGACATATACGCATTTGAGACTAAAAATCGCTCTATCAGCATTTCCAGAAGGAGCATTGAGCAAGATATCGTATTACGAACACAAAAAAATGAGACAAGGAATATAATTGCTTGGAAGAAAGATGAAAATTCAATCAACTAATGTGATGCAGAAAGATAAAATGAGGTTGCAATTGACTTGAATGTGTCACAATGCGAATAGATCGTATAAAACGGCAAATATGTATCCTTAATTGAGCTAGATATTCCACAATTCAATCACCAAACTCTGTGAAATATATATATACTTACACCAAAAGCTATTATTTCATCGAGTATATAAGCTAGAGTACCATTTTATTGATAAGTGTTAACTCCAAGATGGTGACAGTGACAAAAGAGGTATGAGAAAAGTATTGCCGTATTTTAAATACCATGCCAAAGGTGAAGATAGCCATTTGGAGGTAACAATTTCATAATTGTTAATCTTATAGCTTATTTGTAATAGCCGTTGAACCAGTATGGCATGCGGCACATCTTAGGGTCAAAACCCACTCTGTAAATTGCAACTAAAACTTAAACATATTTACAAAACATTGGAAAATGAGGTAATTACATCAGTTATTTCTTATCCATGACGTATCCATTGATAGAAAAAAATAAAAATAATTTATAGACCAAAAAGAGGTCAAAAAATATTTCATTCAGATATAAAAATATGATATATTTCTTCTCCACATGGACCAGCACGCGGCTCAAGATGCGGCACATCTTAGCGTTAAAACTCACTCCGTAAATTGCTACTTCACCTTAAGCATATTTACAAAACATTGCCAAATGAGGTAATGACATCAGTTATTTCTCGGTCAGGACGTATTCATTCACAGGAAATAAGATAAATAATTTATTGACTAAAAAGTGGTCAAAAACTATTTTATTTTGATATTAAAATATTTGATCTTTCTTCTCCACATGGACGTTAAATTTTCCTGTGTGAGAAGCTCGAGGCTTCCCCTTGATCCAAACTAAACAGTTTACACCTCATTCTGATCCCGTTTAATGTCCCGGATCGAACGTCGTCGGAGACATTGTTTCCATAATGTCTGCATAAAAAGGGGGGTCGCGCACACCCCCGCCCATCCCTAATGAGGCAAGTGACTCCGCCAATTTTCGCCTTCCAAGACGAGGAGATTTGAAATCCGTGCGGGTGGGTGGGTAGGGGGGGGCATTAGGGTCGAATATGGAGTGCATAAGACGTTTCGGGTGTAATGGGATTCTACGGATCGCGGGGCGGTGGTGGGTGGGGGTGATATGCAAGTGTGCTCGTAGGAAAGGGGAAAAGGTAGACGCTGGAGTGAGGGTCGTTTGGGAGGGGGTGGGAAATTAGTCGAATACTTGGCGCTGGGTAGGAAGCGACTCACGCATTAGCGATGAGCCGGTTAATTACACCGACAGCGGCGGCGGCGGCGGCAACGGCGACGGAGCAGGGGACCCGAGATCCTCACGGCGAACGGACTCCCGATGTCTGTTTTGACGGTCGGAGAAACGGATATCGAGTTACAAGGGTCTGTCCCACCTATCACCTCCATTCTCTCTCTCTCTCCCTCTCCGAGGACACATTCAAACTTCCTCCCTACTCTGCGCCTGCCTTTCTATTGCGTAGGCACCTGCATCGCGTGGAAACAGCTACGAGCGAGCAGATAGTGCAACCCAGCTCATGAAAGGATTACGTTGGGGGCCACTGGGGACTCAGAAGGCGACACGCTACTACTACTCTTGCGTGTTTTCATAACGTCTTAATATGATTTACACTACGTATAAATAATATATTTTCAGATCATTGAAAAATTAATGAATATATTAGGACACGTCATCTTTACTTTAATTTTTCGATTCGGGACAAACTGTAGGAAAAGATAATGTTTAAACATTTTCGTTATTTAACCACAAATTATGCGTTTATAAATGTGCTCTTGCACTTAAATACGTATTTTTAGTCATTCCTGAAACTGTTGATAAAAGGATAATGCTGTAAAAAGTTTTGGATTTCCCTAGAATGAGTTACAGAGTACATAAAGTTGAGAAAACTGCTAATTTTAGGGTGCGCGGTGTAAATTATTTCATCAGCGTGTTAACATTTAAGAATTTGTCATAGATTAAAAATAATAGTTGAAGTAACTATAAAATTACCAATGAAATGATGTATATTATATTGGATTAGCTATCACAAAAATCCAAATACAAATTTTCAAAGTACAGCGGCGCATCATTTTGACGCCGACAGTTGGCTAAGGTTACTTGACAAATTCATTTGTAGGAAGTCACGGAGGATACATTAACCTCGCACCTCAATCACAATAAACGATCTAAGCGACAAAATTAGAGAGATACACAGCCAAACTGATTGGTACAAAAATCCTCTCCCCACGCACCATAACTGGCTTTAAAGAAAACAGATAGAGACACTAATGCATTCCATTAACATGGCTTTCATTTCCGTCATTTCCCTCTTCCAATTCCCTTTTCTTTATCCCTTCCTTTTCATGGTTTGTGACGTAACGCAGCTGGTACTCAAGCCTGGGAGTTAAGAAGAACTTAATTAAAACATATATTTGGATCATTCTCGTATATGGCGGTGAGGACTGGGCGATAACAGCGTTAGAGAAAAGGAGGTTGGAAGAAATGGAAATGTGGTGCTACGGATGAATAAAGAAGATTTAATAGGCGGAGAGAATCACTAACTAAGAAGATCTACAAAGAGATGAAGAGAAAAAAAGGATAATGTATATATACTCTATGAAGAATAAAATACAAACTTATTGGACATATTTGTACTCCCTTTATATTAGCTCACACTGTCTGTGTACAAACAAACCCATTTGTATGAAAATGAAAGAGTATTGAATGCCCGTTATCTGCCTATACTTGCAAGCAACCGGCAGCCCAGGGACAAGGTAGTACACTGTGGAGCGGAAAGTGTGGTGTTCGATTCCCTGCTGGGGAAATTGTTTTTCTTCTTTTTATCATGGCCGTTTTCACTTACATCTTTATAAATTTTGTTTTCATCATCGCATTACTCTCAAAACTTTTTTGCAATATTTTACTCGCTAATTATTCATTTAATGAACAAAATAACCTAAGAATATCTAATGGTTTTTTCGAGCATAAGAGTATACATAAATATACATGGACACAACCTACTAGAGATCTCAAATCAATTATTGACTACCTCATCATAAAGCAAAATACAAAGTTAAGAGTACAAGATGTCAGAATATACCGAGGTGCTACATGTGGTAGTGACCACCACCTGTTAAATGCTAAGGTGATGTTTCCTGGAAGAGCAAGGATTAGAGAAAGCCAAGATAACCCTGACGTAGAAATAATGCAAAGAAGATACAACTTGGACAGCTTAGAACAACAAAGCGTTAGACAGCTTTACCAAAAACGTCTGGATGAAAAACTTCTTTGCCGAAAAACATTATCAAATACAGAGGATCTTTATAGGCATTTATCTCAATGCATACATGAAGCTGCGTATGAGTCATTAGGCTACTATGAAAAGAAGAAAAGAAAGCCATATTGGTGGGATCATGAAATTGAAAAAGAAATAGAAGAAAAAAGGTCGAAATATAACAAATATCTGACCACGAAATCAGACAATGACAAGGTTGCATACAAAGAAGCACAAGCGAAAGTGCGACGAAAATTAACCCAGAAAAAGAACGCTAGCTGGGAAAAGAAATGCAACCACTTAAATACCTACATAGGAGGAACCAGAAATACAGAAAGCTGGAAGTTTTTGAGATCATTGAGGCAGGATAAAAAGAAAGATTTAATTACGTCTATTAGTAAAGAGAAATGGGAAATATACTTTAAAAAATTATTGACAGAGGATAGAGAAGAATATAAAAATGAAATCCACCTGCTAACCATAGGAAATGTTACATCACCTATAGTAATGCAATGCAGTTAAACAGGCTTGTAAATCCCTAAAAAATGGAAGAGCTGCTGGCCCTGGAGAAATACCGGGAGAACTGTTAAAATATGGATCAGAGTTACTGTACAATAAATTAACAGAACTCTTTATTAAATGTCTAAATGGAGAAGAGGCACCAGAAGATTGGAGAATTTCCCATATCTCACCGTTATACAAAAAAGGCAATAAGAACGAGTGCGATAACTATCGCGGAATATCTGTGACTAGTACAATCAGCAGATTATATGGCAAAATAGTAAAAAATAGAATTGAGAAAGAGTATGCAGACAAGGAATCCGAAGAACAAGCGGGGTTTAGAGAAGGAAGATCTACTGTAGACCATCTGTTTTGTTTAACACAACTGATAGAGAAAACCTGGGCATACAACAAGGAACTTCACCTCTTATATGTTGACCTTAAAAAAGCATATGATACGGTGCCGCAAATGAAACTGTGGGAAGCCTTGAAAAGAGCTAACATAAGCTCATACTTAATAATAGCCATAAAAAATTTGTACAAAAATAGTGCAGCCAA
This sequence comes from Pyrrhosoma nymphula, assembly GCA_963573305.1. NCBI lineage: Eukaryota > Metazoa > Arthropoda > Insecta > Odonata > Coenagrionidae > Pyrrhosoma > Pyrrhosoma nymphula. Next base: position 137,018,938 of record OY754330.1, read on the forward strand.
GATCAAAATGGGAAACGACTTCTCTCAGGGATTCACAATAAATAAAGGTCTAAGACAGGGCTGCTGTATTTCCCCCACACTTTTTAAAATATATTTAGACCAAGTGCTTAAGGGTTGGAAAAGGAAATGCAACTCCATGGGAATACCTTTGAAAGAAAGTACCATATACACCTTAAGCTATGCAGACGACCAAGTTATTCTATCACAAGATTATGAAGATTTAGAATATATGACCAGAAAAATAATAGAAGAATACAAAAATTGGGGTCTTGATATCAGTATCGACAAAACAAAATATATGTGTATGGGAGGAATGCAACTGAATCTTATTTTAGAAAGTGGGCAGCAAATAGGACACTGTAAAGAGTATAAATATCTAGGGATGCAAATTGCAGAAAGTAAAACAATGGAGGTAGCCATTAGGGATAGATGCAATAAAGGCAAAAAAGCAATAACACTATTAAATAGCTTATTGTGGGACAATACAATATCCATTGAAAACAAAAAGAGAATTTATAATACCATAGTAAAGAGCATAGTAACCTACAGCTGTGAAATATGGCCACTAACGGAGAAATCAGAAAAACTGTTACTGACGACTGAAATGGACTTCTGGCGAAGAGCAGCCGGTAAATCAAAAAGAGAAAGAGTAAGGAATGAAAGAATTAGAGAAATAATGAATGTCAATGATACCATAATAGATGAGATAATAACGCAGCAGTTGAGGTGGTATGGACACGTAAAACGAATGGGAAATGAAAGACTCCCGAAACAAATGCTGCTGTGGAACCCGGAAGGAAGACGGAGGAGAGGCAGACCGAGGAAAAGTTGGATACAAGGGATAGAGAAAGAAATGAGAGAAAGAGGATTAGATGAAGAACTCTGGAATGATCGGGAGGCATGGAAATTGGGAATCGGAAGACGTAGAACGTCGTAAACCGATATATATATATATATATATATATATATATATATATATATATATATATATATATATATATAATTCATTAATGACGGCGATCAAAGCTAGCACTTAGCCCTTGGACGTTGTTGGAGATGGACCCTGGTAAGCCAACAACTGTGATTCATTTATCCAAGTATTCTACCAGCTGATTGGTAGGTTCATGGACAGTCCCTATTCTGCATCCCAATTTCACAGACATTGTCTCGCTTTCCCTCCTAAGAATATCCCGCCATTAGATCCCTCTTCAAATCTTCATATCTTTTACCTCCTATTATTACGTCCAGAATTCTTATTCTCTTCCTTCCTCTTCCACGCTTCCCCAGTGTTCTCCCCTCTATCACTCTCTTCTACATGCCTTCTCCTCTCAAAACCTCCTCCATCTATCTCTTCAGCCTTCTCCGAACCTCTGCCAAAGCTTCCTCTCCTCTCCAACCATATCCAATACCTGCTCGTTCGTCTTCCTCGCCATTCAGCTCACCCTCTCCATCCTTCTCCAAATCCACATCTCAAACGCCTCAAGTCTACGCACATCCTCCCTTCGCAATGACCAAGTTTCCGACCCATTTCCGCTTCATATTAAAGTTTTCACCAGCCTTTTCTTTACGTCTTTCCTAGACCCCCCTCAACAAGTCCCTTCTCTTCGAAAATGCTTTTTTAGCGAGCGCAATTCTGTATCTTATATCCCTACCACTAAACCCAATCTCCTCCAAAATACTACCCAGAATGTAAACTGCTCGACCGGCTCTATCTTCTGCCTTCCCACCCTTATATTCAGCCCCGCCTTATTACTTCTAGAAAATCTCATTACTTTCGTTATCTTGTGGTTGATCTTCCTCCCATGCCTTTCGCACTGCACATCTAACGCCACCATTGACTGTAACCCCTTGGCAGACTTACTAACCAATGCTTGATCATCTGCAAATCTCACTGATTTTATCAGCTCCCCTTCTACCTTTATTCCTACGTCCGCCTCCCCCCCATGCCTCCCTTACTATTTCTTCTGAATACACGTTAAAAAGCAACGGCAATAGTGAGCACCCCTGCCGCACTCCCCGTCCTATTGTGGCCCATCCCGATACTTCATCGGCTACCTTAACCTGCGCCGTCTGGTCCATACACAAATTCCGAATCAGACACCTTCTCTCGATATTTCTTCTTTTTTGCCCCAGTTAATGTCTCCGTATTCCACTTTCGTACCCTCCTTCGTATTCTTATCTTTTTCAGTTTTACCCGACATTTCATGACTAATTAGTTGTGATCTGTGTCGGCATCAGCTCTCTTGGCATTCAGATAAGTAAGCGAGTTTTTAACACTGTTCTTGTATCGGTGACGAACCATTATATAATCTATCTGGAACCTATCTGTGTCTCCCGGCTTCTTCCAAGTGTACCTACGTTGAGGATGATGTCTGATCCACGTGTTTGTAATCACAAGGTTATTTCTGCGGCATAACTCCACAGCTTTCTCGCCACGGTCGTTTCTCCTTCTTAGCCCGTAATCGCCCACCTCCCGCCCATTTCTTCCTTCGCCCACCACCGCGTTCCAATCCCCCATTACTACCAGGTGCTTACTTCCTGGTATCCTACCAATTATTTCCTCTAGCTGATCGTATACACCAACTGCCTCCTCCTCTTTATGATTAGAGGTAGGCATATAAACCTGGATTATAACTAAATTCGTTGGTTCTGCCTTAAGTTCCGCGACTATTATCCTATCACTCACCTGTTCTTCATACACTACTTTTTTACCTAGTTTCCTATTCATTACGAATTCAACCCCGCGCTGACTTTCATTCCCTCCACTATATATTACTCTATAGCCATCGCTCCAGTAGTCCCCGTCATCCTTCCATCTTACTTCACCCAGACCCATGATGTCTACACCCACCCTCTCCATTTCTTGCTTTATATTCTCTAGCTTCCCCGCCCTCAGCATTGTCCTAACATTCCACGTGCCTATTCTGATTGTTTCGTTCCCCTTCTTTATCTTCTTTTCCTTGCTGCTGTATTTTATGAATGAAAAAATTTAATAAAATGCACTGAGAATATGAGACATTAAAATGGGACGTAATGCATATAAAAATAAAGGTAGTATACTTAAAACTTTTTATGAGGTTATTTTTTCCCAATGAAAACTAAATTGGGAGGAGAAAAAATGGGAAGAATTATAGAGGAAGACCGATAATGGAATACATTAATCTAATAATGAAGGACGCCAAAGTGAAAAGTTATGTATGATTGAAGCGGATGGCAGAGACGAGGGTGGAATGGAGAACTGCAGCTAATCAGTCTTCGGATTGATGACAACTGATGATGATGATGTCATAGCACCTCTTGACACACGCCTCTCGACGGATCACAGGGACATATGAAGATGTAGATAACATTTGCGTGACCCTCTATGGATATGGATATTAGTGATCCAGAAGTAACAATGATAGAGGAATTGAGAAATCAAATCATTGGGAAGACCATAGGTGGATACTGAAAAGCCAATGGAATGTTGAAGCAATTTAGAAAAACAGAGTATGAAAATAAAGGGAGTATACTAAAAAAATTTTATGAGGATATTTTTTCCCAATGAAAACTATATTGGGAGGAGAAAAAATGGGAAGAATGAGAAGGACCAGTGGATCTCAACTCAGAGGACCAAAAAAACCATTGGCCAATGTACGAGAAACAATGGACCAAGATATTGTAACCAGACAATGGAGGGAACAACTGAAGTAAACGAAACTTCTCTGCTGGCCATCTTGATGGTGAAAACCTAACAATTCTCTGCTACTATTACAACACTGTCGGTCCAGTCAGGTTCCGAAGACGTTTTGAAAAGTTTATGATTCATCCAAAAAAAATTGTCAACAAATATAGGTAGCAAAATAATGGCCAGAAAAATAATTTGCTCTAAATTATGAATTCATAGATAGTAACTGCAAGGCATATAAAAAACATTCACCACAGAGGAAAAAACTAGGTACATAAATGAATTAATAATTACAGGATTTACTTTTATATGATAGATTTTTATAACACAAATGCAAGGGTATAATTGCTGTCTATGCACGCTAATTGTTAAGGAAATGTTTATTGCATTTTATTTTTAGCTCAAATCAACTTGCAAAAGCGTATTACTGCATCCTAGCCCACTACTACCAAATGAGGTAAGGTTCGAGTATCTAAGCATGATTTATGAATTACTTTTTGTTTCAAGTAGAGAAAGACCTGTGTTTTCATGATTTTTCCAATGGAAATTCTATTATTTCACTCCAATTAAGGCGAAGCACCATCTAGCAGGATGCATTTTTGCTGGCCTCCAGAGGCGAGCGGCGGCAGGGACAGTGGCGAGGCGCAACGACTTCGCCTGAACGCGGACAAAGCGGCAGCTGGACTGGAGCACATCCGCGGACCGAGCCCCACGAGAGAACACGGAGGACGGGGAAATCTTTATAGGCAGCACCACAGAATGAAACGAGGGGGATGGGGTCGATTAAATAATTTCTCCCCTAACTAATGCCAAGAATTAACCTGAATGAATACTCTCGTCAAGGAGTATACATCCATTAAAACACGCTCAACTTTTTCTTGAGATAAACAGAGAGATGAGCTTCAATAGTAATGGCCCAACTTAAAAAGAGATGAATTAAATTAGATGCAGTGGAATTTAATTTGCGAGGAGCATCTACAACTACTGTCATTTTACACCGCCCACGCATCTACTTTATACTAAAACAAGATCATCACCAGGCATTACCTCACTGACTGACCGCCGTGACCTTTTCGATAGCAAGTTTTTCATGAAAATCATCAATAGCAACCATAGATCATCTGTACCTCCTTCTCTTTCACCTCTACGGGTTCCTTCACGAACGATATTATTGAATGAGCTATTTCATTGCACCACTACTACATCTCTCTGTCTCTAAGGAGTGTTTTTATCTTCATTTTACTCTCATTTGCACGTGATGCTTAGATGAAAATTGACCCTGTATTCAATCCATATCAACGTCGCAATTTTCTCTCATTCCAATACTTCCCTCGTCCATAGAACTTTATCTGCTTGGTTTTTATTTCGTTCATTTCTCACTGCTAGTTTTGCTATATTGCTTGATTCTTATTTACTCACTGTGCCGATAAATATCTCTCTATCATTAATTTCTGGCTTCTCATGCTGAATTCCTCACCAAAGCTACCACCACTTCATAAAAAGGCATCACATTATGACGCTCCCAGCTTCATAAGTGTTTATTTTTTCAATTGAATAAATGCAGATTAACATTCCATAGAGCTTGTCTCCGTAAAATCATTCATCCATATGCGGTATTGGAAACACATGTACTGACAAAATGCGTGAAAAATGGGATAGTAAATTTTAAAAAAATTTGTTGGCCTCGGTGGCGGCGGGGTAACGTCCTCGCCTGCTAACCCAAAGGTCGCGGGTTCGAATCCCGCCTGGGGAGGATTTTTCACTTCCCAGGGCATGGTTGTTTGTGCTCGTCCATTTTTAATTGTTAATACCCCGATGTAAAGGCCAATAAGAGCTGTTTTCGGTGGTTCTTGAAAATAAATAAATAAAAACAAGTGATATCGAGCGGCTTTAATAGCCTGCTGACCCAGCGACGCTGTCGAAATCGAAAATCGAAATAGGGTACTGTTCATTGCTACAAAGCGCGGTCCAACTAAATCTGATACTTTAGAACAACCAGCATATCCGCTGGAATTCCTTCAGAACCAATCACTTCACATCAACATTAATTATGCTTCATTAATAACTTATAATAAACAAAGCTTAGTACTTTTCTAGGGATCTAATGGCGGGACATCCTTAGGAGGGAAAGCGAGACAATGTCTATGAGGTTGGGATGCAGAATGGGGACTGTCCAAGAACCTACCAATCAGCTGGTAGAATACTTGAATGAATGAGTACTTTTCTACAACATTTTACTATATCACGACGCGTTTTTCCGCTTTACGGCATCGTCAGGTTTACAAAATATAATACACAAAAGTTTGTTATTTCAGTTTGTTATTGTTGTTGTAGTTACGGTGGAGGAGGGGGGAAAACCAGATATTGGGGCAGGGTTGAGGGGAGGAAAAATGAAACACACTATGATTAAGGGCTGGCGATGTGGGAAAGATTAATTTTATCTTAAAGGAGGGGAGAGGGATGGGGAAATAAAAATTCATTGCAAAGGTGTTTTGACTGTCTGATAATTTCTAATTGTTCCAGTGCGTCCATTTTCAGGCCTTAGGAAATAACGTGTAAAATTTCGTGTATAAAATCGATCGTATGATTGTTATCCGAAAGGTGTTTGGCAAATGGTGAGGTGGAATCCATATTTCTATAACATCTGGCATTTGGTACGTGTACTAAAAGTCCTACCAGTCTGGCCGATGTATGCCATATAGCAACTATTGCATTTAATTTTATAAATACAAGAAAAAATATTTATTAAAACGTTAATTTAAAAAAGTTATTTTAGTTAGTTACTTCATTAAAAAGTTTTTTTAAACTGTTTTTATCATATTTTACTCATCAAAAAACCTTTGCTTAAGTCAGTTAAATAAAATTCCATCAAGGTATCAACTCTATAATGCATTATTCATTTGTGTATTAGAGCGGTAAAAAAAAAACAAATACACGCAGGGAATAATTTAATTATTTCTCTATCTCACTCACACTTGGAAGCATATTCGTTTCGGTCAATCGTAGTGATACAAAAACGTCATATGCCATCGGTAAACATTTCAAAATGCAAGTCCAAGCTGGTCATTTCAAGAGAGCCAGCTTCAACACAAGTGATATTCATTTCCATATTTTCCCGTTCAATTAACGAGATCCACAATTCCAGGAAAATAACGAGAGAAATAAGGTTTCACTTTAGAAATGAGGAATCACTTCAACGTGAGCTTTCAAATTTCCGTGATTTGAAGATAATTTTCAAGTAATGTGGTAATATTTTTACCGCCACGAGAAAATGGCAGATGCACTGGTTTTTAATTCAGCTCTATAAAAGTACAACAGCTGTAATCCATGCATAATATCACTCACATAGAGAGTAAAACCAATTCATACAACCAATAACCACTTTTAATTTAATGAGAGAAGTTCGACCCTCAATTTCTTCCTCATAAACTGTGCCCTATAAGGGGAGAACACGAAGACACAGCTACTCATTCTAAAGCAAGTGATCTGAGGTCATGACATGGCACTCTGGATGATATTTAAGAATATTTTTGTATAGCTGGAGGGTTCTAGTCATCTTCACCACCTTTCTTTTCTATGGCAGATTACATTCTTGTGTACACGGCAAATATGCTTAGTTAATATCCACTTATACTTCGTCATTTATTATATTTAAACCTCGTAAGTTTACTTCTAAGTCACTCAAAATGATTTTGGTACAGAAGGCTTGTGCCCTATATTCTTCACTTTTTCCATTGTCTTCGATATTTACAACTTCTCCTGAGAACTGAGTCCACATTTTTCACCTAATTTTTAGCAAAGCTGGTCAAATGTACTAATGACATAAATGAAAGTAATCCTACAAAACATTTGGTCACAATCAACTGCAAATATACTGAGAAACACGCAATAAGCGTTCAAAACCGCAGTACATGCTACTAGGATAATTGAGTCCATTTGTTTAGCTAAATAAAACGCCTATTAAGGGTTTTTACACAGGGCCTTTTATACAGGGGCTCTCACTTAGATTTTTGTTCCATTTTTTAAAAGCAACCTTTGATTTTTTTTTCCTTTTTGCAACTGTGCTTTTTTTTAAGTGGCGCAGAAAAAGCATTTGGAAGGAGTAGTGCTATTGGGAGAGGGAATATTAATTCTGATTACCTCAATTACCTCGGATGGAAATTATTATTGTTTACGGCTGTTTTTCCTTCTTACTCGGAGAAGGGGGAGACCGGGGGAAAAATTACGCTCCTACGGTTGCCCAGACTGCGAGAGGAAGCTCGTTATCAAACTGAGTTAGTGCCTTTCGCTCGGGACACACCGTTCCATTTTTGCGTTCCGGCGCCGCCATTGTGAAATGAATAACGCCTTCCGCTTGTTTTTCCCGTTCATTAATAACTATAGAAAACTTCTTATAGCACTCGTGGAATACGAGGAGAAGGAAGAATTTGTTGAGAAAGAATGTCTAATGACCACTTTCCGATTTCACTGACGCGGATTCCTCCATTATTCATGGGATGGATTCTCGGAAATTCTCATCCTTTTATGAGAGTTAAGACGAAAGTTAACGTGATACATTTCAAATGGGATGCATGCAAAGTCGAAGGATGATAAGCTTTTATTAAGTTCTCTTCATCTCTCTCTTGGATCCAGTATAGAATTTTAATGGCACGTCGTTGGTCTGCAAAACCTGCTCCGTGAGTGCTGCTTTTAAATCTACGATTTATTCCTAAAACCCAAGAGGCTTTCGTAAACTAAAAAAAAACTCAGCCATGCGTGATATACCATAAAAAAGCCTAAGATCTTTTAAGAAATATTCCTTGTGAGGTGAGAAAACGCGAGGGCCAAAAAGTTAATCAAGAGCGCAGCTTCTCTTATAAACAGAATCATTATTATTAACATCATTCCGAGTAGCGCTTGTGACTCACTTGAAGGCGCGGATTTATGATGTCTGGTTAACATTAATCGCAAAACAACGGAGCCTTCACGCTATCTTGATGTTAACTGAGAGCCTATGTTTGCTCTATTACATCAAACTTTGTGTTAGTTGACTTGAGCATTATCGATGGGAAAATGCATGACGACATTCTCTTATGGAAGCATTGCAACACTGAATATCGATGAAAGCGGGAACCAAGTACAGCCTATGGAAAAGTTAACTTTTATAAATCATGCACGTATACTCGCGCACGTAAATGATAAACTTCCTTGAAGAACGCAAAAAAATTTAGTTCCAAGACATAGCATAGGAGAGAGAGATTGAGCAGCCTGGAAATAAAAAAATGTGATTGTGGAAACGGGTGTGGTGTATTAGGTGACCTAAGTTGCACTGCTTAGCAAAAGGTGGCGAAAAAAATATGATAGGTGAAGATAGAAAGTTCTTCGGGAAAATTCGATAAGAAAAACGCAGTTGAAGACTGAAATTTTTAGAGGGATGGAAATTTGGCCACAGGATTTATAATGAAAAATCTGAGAAGAATAAGATAAAAACTAATTGGACACATTCTGCGACACAACAGCCAAATTGACAGTGGCAATCAAAGGAGAAGTGAATGGGTTGAATTATAAAATACGCGATAAATGGAATACACATTTATTGCGGAGGAAGTCAAAGTGGAGACATGTGAAGGAATGAAGTGGTTAGTTGGAGACGAGAGTGGAGTGGAGACCCGCAGCATACATATATTCGGATTGATAAATGTCAATATTGAGGAAAAGTTTGTTGTTTTAGAATTTTAGAAATTAGGAAGAAAGGAACTGACAGTTGGAAAGGTCTATTAACTGCTCCAATTGGATTTGGTGGTTTACGTGACAGACTGCTCCCATCGTCTGTTGGTGATTTGAAATATTATGGCATTAAAACCACTTAAATTAGCAATTTTCAGAGTCTAAACAGACGCTCAGATGTTGAATGTGTATTACGTGTATTAATTTGGTACCTTTATTTGCCTCTCCGCAGTCCTATTGCCCCATTTTTCCTTCAGTAACTCTCTAAAAATGCTTGGGGAAACCTAACATAAAAACAAGAGCAGTAAAATATATTTTAGCGTCTGCTAAAAGTTCATTTGTTGACTGATTGTAACGTTTAAAAAATAACAACAGTAGAAAACATTGATGAGTACGGAATCATTGGAAGAGATATAGAGCTTTAAAGGTACTTCGTAGATCATTGACGATTTAAAATACTTTTTAAAGACTGCTATAAGGACCTCTATTTAGGAGAGAGAGAGAGCAGAGAAGACAAAAAATACGAAGATAATCATGGTATGCTCCAAACTAGAGAGAAACTCCAGATCGTAATCCTGTCTATTCTCTTATATTTTTTAACTCTCTTATAACTCTTTTATTTTTTCTATGTATAAACTCAGGCACTCTGGTGGTTAGTTTCAAATGTGATTCAAAATGGGTCAAGCTGGAAAATGGCCCTTTGCCCGGGGCGCCCAAAAATTTACCGGGTTGGTCCGGTTTCCAGAGGGACAACGGCGGAAGTAATAAATCCAGAGAGCACGTTTCCGTCAAAAGCGCGGCAGATGCGATTCCCCGGGTCGAACAATAGACTCGCGGAACGATAAAAAGTTATGTTCGACAACAAAGGGTGAATTATATCCCCAGAGAATGGACCCAAACAGCTCGCGATTCCCTCCCTTCCCCCCCTGTAGATGCCGCGAGTTTCTTGTCTATCTTGGGATGCAGCAAAAACTTTTTCCCACTCTGGAAGATTGTATTTCAGAGAGTAAACCGGGTAGGTTTGTTGCCTCGTCACTCACTAGACTTCTCTCGAAAAAAACGCCGTTTAAAAATGAAGATTTCCCACCCAACCAACCACATTGACACTAGAAAAAGCGTCTGACTTGGTACCCCATTTCCAGTACATTTAGATGCGTTGAACAAATATGAGCATTAATATGTGTTCAATACGATATAAATGATATAATTAAAAAGTAAATAAAATTCTAAGAATGGGGATCAATATGCAACAAAAAGAGATTGACGTGAATTTGCAAAGTGATTGGGAACATCGACAAATAAAGCAGAGCAATGAATCCAAAGGAAAGATGATTTGAGTCTAATATTCGTGTGGCACTTAATATTTTTTCGGTATTTCACACGGACCTGCCTTTAGCATTTCTCGCTCCCTTTCACCACAAGCTCCAACACGAGTTATGATGAGGTCATGCACCATAGTTGGGAAAGTCACCAAAAACAATTAACTGATTAAAGTTAAAGTTAATCTCTATAAAAAGTAACTAGTTAAAATTAAAAGTTACTTTTATGAAAAAGTAAATGATTAAAGTAAAAGTTACAAAAATTAACCTTTACGTTAAAAGTTAACTTTTCAGTTACTTTTAAGAAACCATTAAAAAGTAACTTTAAACTGCTATTTTTCGCATTTGGGATAAAATATATACAAACTTAAAATTCAAGAAAAATTTATTTAACCTTTACTTTAAAAGTCATTAAATTTAATAACATTCTCATTTCAAAATTTGTATCTGACATCCGTCCTCTCCTATATGAAAAAAGAAGCCCTGCAGCACTAACCATCCTTTAATATTGCGCTGATGACGGAATGCCAATGTTGTACCTCGCGGACATGATCTTCGAATGGTCTCGTGTTTTCTCGTCTGAGGGTGCGTTCCTAAACTTAGGCAGTCACTCCACTCAACCCCGCTTTTTTATGTATTTGCCTGGCCCTATTTATTGCATTCTTGAACAACTGCCCAGCTATATTGAATTCCTAGATAGTGTTTTATTTTCCCCTTTGTCTGTTGAGCAAGCTTTGCGCCCAAATTCGAACAGGTCGACATTTGCCTACAATTAACGAAAAAAATTAACTGATGTTAGTTTTTTATGAGTTAATGTATAATTAATTAATAGCGATTAGTTAGCTCTTCTAAAAAGTAACCGAAGTTGAATAGTTAACTACATTTTTAAAGAATAGTTTTAATCGTTAATATTTTTAATCGGTAATCCCAACTATGTCATGCACAGGATAAAAACACCCTCTTATCTGTCTTTTTCTTGAAATATTCTTTTAGTGCAGCAAACAAAATACGAAGCAAAGCCGCACGATTCTTTAACAAAAACCTCTACGACCGAGCAGAGAGTGTATCACAGTTGATGGTCGGACTGGGATCATAGCCGCTAGAAACTAGCTAGAAGAGTTTACACGCTAGGCTAAGACTTGGAAAATTCACATCAGGCGAGTGTCAATAAGACACGGAGGATATTTTTTTAACCCAATCTACATATTCAGAGATGATAGACTTGGCAAAATAGTGAGAGATAATATTTTGATTTGACCGGCGCAGAAATTGTTTTCAAGCACCGCTAGTAACTACAAAAGAGCTTTACTCAGTATCCTCCGTTGACATGCATTTTATTTTCACTCTTTAACCCTTTTCATTTATAATTTACTTTTCTCTTCCTTTGTCACGGCTTTTGTTCAATTACTCCATGCCACATGCTAATCCAGCGTCTCGCATAATAATATTTAGCTATAGACTAACCTGATCTGATGAGCAAATGTAGAAAAAATGGGATTTCAGCCATCTTTCTTAAATAATCGCTACTTGTGCACCAGAACTTTTCCCTATTTCCTCGCACCTTTTGAGTTCTCTTTTGGTACATCTCCATACTATCTCCTTAAACCCAGTTCTACGTTACGCACGCACGTAATCATCCACCTACTCATATTATCGCTCCGTTCCTCGTCACATACCTAATCCAGAACATCTCCGCCCACTGTCTCTTTCCACGTCTAGTCCACAAAACGAAAGCCCACCGTTGCCCGCTTATCTCTTCCGACACCACCGCATCCATCGCGGGCGTGGGAACGCGAAATCTTTCCGCGCCATTCGTCGTCAGCACCTCCTCCCAAACCCACCGTGCCCCACGTCCCATCGGAAGTGGCACCAAATGGTGCGGCCAAACACACCTCCGTTCTTCGCATTCTACCTCCACACCACCGGTGGCTACCGTTCATCCAGGAAATCGACGATGTTTCCCGTGGTTGTGAATTGGTATAGGTGAGGCGTAAGTAGGAGGAAACTTCGGTTCTAAACAGAAGATAAATACATGCACTACATCATCCAAACAGAGAAAGTAACGGGCCTCATGGAGGAACTAGGTTGGAAGTTACTTTCGACAAGGAGGGTACGCGTTCGGATAAGTTTACTTGAATTATTCATAGCATTCGCCAGAGTGATATGAATAATATTATTTATTCCCCCGCACAATATCTGCTGACATAAACGAAAAAATGAGAGAGACATTAAACTGAATGTTAGACATATTTCCTTTAATTCACGCGCCATCAATGGAATTTTATTTTTGGTACTAGATGTAGTTCTACCAGTTACGGTGGTTTAAAATAGAACACGGGACACCTATGTTATAATCTTTAAAAGCTTGAGACCCTTATACCCACACAATTTCGTTTTAAAGCTTTGTTTATTTAAAAGTTGGCCAATCACGTCGAAGAGTAATACATTGGCTCTAATATTACTGATGGTCATGCGCCACATGTGACATTGAAGTGAAATACAAAACTCAAAACAGTTTATTTAGGATGGACTCACTCCTCAATGAGATATTTCGTGAGCGACCACGCTTTATCTTTCAATTGGGTGGCAATTTGAAGATGAACAGAGTGAAATCCGAACCATGCTGCTTCATGGGATTTATTCTTGAACTCGGACGTAATAAGATGCTAAAAAGGGGAAATTAGTTAAAAGCAATAGGCGGGCAACGGCCTGCCACGATGGAAACACCGGTTCCCGATCCGTCACCGAAGTTAAGCATCGTTGGGCTCGGCTAAAGTTTGGAGGGGTGATCCTCAGATTCGTCCGAGTGCTGTTGCCCCTGTCTGCACGTGGCAGACAGTTTGTGCGAAATGACCTTAGCCGTCGAAGCACGTTAAGCAAAAATACTACTATCAATAGGCTATTAGGTGTATGATAAAGTGAGTAGTAATAAAAGAGGGTTGAAGTAAGGTCCACAGCTGAAAAGAAAACGAGGATTGAGTTTTCTGAGACCAATAATTTTTTGAGGAGGCTACGAGATGAAGGATAATTTCGATAATAAGATGGCATGGTCCGAAGGATTACACATTTTGAGGATATGCAGAATTATTTTTTCACAAAAAAAAAATCTACATTAGTCAATGTTCTTTTTCTATTTAGGAAAATGTTTTCCCCTTTTTCCAAATGTTTCACCCATTCTTACATTTAATATCCTTTATGTTAAAGTTATATTTACAAAAAGAATAGAATGGCACGATTTTGTTGTTAATATAAAATGAGGGTTGTTAATGTCAAATTCCAAGTCTTTCCAGAATATGAATTGAATGAAAGTCAAAACGTTTTTCGGTGGAACTGCCTTAAGGTAAGTTCACCCATTCAATGTGAACGAACTTGAAGCCCTGAAAGACCATACCATCGAACGGGTCGATCAAAAAGACGGGTGTGGACGAAAACTCTCGGATACTGCTGTGTCGACAATTGAGCTTATCCTTCCTCGATCCTCTTTTTCCTTCACTAGAACTGATGTGACTGGGTTCTAAGAGGGTCATACCTAAGGATAAGATGGGTATGTGTGGGAGAGAGCAACCGGGCGCTGGTTTATCCTCGCTACTTGCGTCATATCCCCTCCAGTTCAGTGGCCCAACTGCATTCCTTACACCTCCACATCCTTACTTTCTTAAGATGTCACTCAAACTCCAATAGCAGTATTCATTGATGCAATGGTAAACCCGAGTTTAGGGTGTGTTACTTATTCCTTGTCGAGTAATAATTTAACACTTAAATTCATAATATGCCGTAGTGAGAGACGAAATCCACAGAGTAAAGTTTTGAAAATAATTATATTAAAAGAGCAATCTGAGATAAATTACGCACAATACTTACATCCAGAAAAATGAAAGTTAGAATCAAGATTACACTGCGAACAGGGAAGCCGCAAAAGCCACTCATATCTTAAAGCGTAGTTTATTGGCAGATTGCCAATTGCAATCTCTTGGGGAGTCTTTCTTTACATATTTGGTAAATACAAAATATTCCCTAAAAACTCAAAAACAACCATCTAATTTTCAACGAACTTAGGCAATGTACTACCTCATACGATATACCTCTGATGACATATTTACATACGTAATATATACCAGTAGATTACCTGATACAATGAAGTACTATTCACATGGTGACTAATCACACAAATAAGCATGAATGATACCGGGGAATCTTATAAATATTTACTAGTAGATATAATGGTGCGATAATAAATGTAAAAATGGACGGGACACGCCCGCATCATAAATACAGTATACCGTTCATATAAAACTTCAGAAAAAAAATTCTGATTTATGCCATGCGGTAAAGATATACGTATAACAGGGTGTAACATAAAAAATCTCTTACATGCTGTGGGAAAAAAACGGAAAATATTAAGTATTTGGAAACCTCATGCTATGAGCCCTATGGCCGTGTACTGTTTCAATGAAAAGCAATTTTCTACGAATCAAACGGTTTAGATATTAGCAAATAAAAAATCTGTGCAATACATAGCTGACAATTGAATTCCTTGTATTTAAATTTCAAACAGGGAATAGGGCACTGGAAAGTTTGTCTATTTCAGGATATCAATAGAAAAAACTTAAAAAGCATGTCACCTTGAGATTTCAAGGGTCAATAAATTACCAATAACAAAAAGAAAAAGATCCATAGGAATAAGAAGCAATGGGAATTGGATGGAACTGATGAAAAAATAGGCATAAGACATTTCAAGAAGCGATCAACTGCTAACACGATCCAAAACATTGTCGATGATAAAAAATGGAAACCCAAGATGCTTGCTTTCAATTGCACGCCATATCATTTAGAACGGTGAAATATTTATTTTTAGCGGCTGCTGCTTTTTCGTTTCGGAGAAGAGAGCAAATCAAGGGGGAAAAATTGGTTTTTCCCCCGAGCGAAGAACATAAACTTCCGCCCCAATCCTCAGGCAGGTCATCAATTGCAATGGAGAGGAGAATTTCCTCCTGAAACCAGTTTTTCATCAAACATACTATCAAACGACTAAAATATTGTGGGCATCTCTAAATCTTTTGAAGTTTTCAACTATATCTACGTGGCACTCTACAGACTACTTTAAGCGGATTCTGAAGCGCAAAACGCTGTTTGCTCATTTTCATACGATTAAAATGCAAACGCCAGAGCATCTCGCGAGAAACAGCAATGGTTTTTAATAATGAAGATAAACTGAACCAAATAGTCATACTCCTCAATATTCGATTTTTATGTTTCTCTTAAACACTGGGTTACGAAAACCATTACCTAAAATATGAGTTTACAAAAGAGCAAGTAACGAGTTAATACGAGTTCTGGCGGTGATAAAAAAAACAGTTTCTTACCCCGTATTAGGGAGTTTCATGCAGCAATACCCAAATCAAATGGAGTGGTTATAATGAAGAGACTCTTCGTCCAGCAAGGGACGAGGATTCATCTGTAGTTGCAGGCAGGAGTATCAGGATCCTCAAATAAAATATGCCACTAAAATTTATTTTTGGAATAGTTAGCTGAATATGTTTAGATTACGGAAAAAAAGTTTCGGCCGATTCTGAGATGGAGTATTTGAGAAAAGTTTATTAACAATTGTTTAAACATTAGTGATTAACAACAATAGGGTATAGAAGAAAATAATTTTTTATTGATATATTTGCATTCAATAAAGATTTATCTTTAATAAAAGCTATTAATCATTGCTGTATGGCAATTACAAGCGGAGATATAAGTGATAATATGATTTAAGGCACGGATTTTTGCTAAAACTGCGAAAAAATTAAAATATGCATAATTCACTCAAAAAAATTTTTTCACAAAACGGTTTGAGGGTATTCAGTTTGAGTTAATATTGTACCCATACGCTAATTTTTATCAAAATCTGAGACCCTAAGGGACAAACGTTTGTTGAATTGAGGTGGAATGACCCATAGTTAAAAAACCTAAAATTTCACGCATTTGAAAGTCAAAAGAAGAGGAGGCTATCATAATTGTCGTCATCAATAGTCATCCATCCAATGATTGGTTAGCTACAGCTCTCCACTATACAGTACAATCCTCCCAACTAACTAAATTACTCCTTTATAATACTTCAGTAAAACGTCCCACATAATTTTCTTCTCGTCTTCCACCCTTGGTCTAATTGCATTTATGCTATTTAAGTAATAGGTTTGAAACTGTTAAACAATTGTACTCCATCTATAAACTTAATGGATGAAAAACATTGCGAGTGGTGAAGGGGAAAATTGATGGGGAAAACCATTCGTTCAATTGCATGCCGTATCATATAGGACAGTTAAATATTTATTACCCCCGACCACTGCCTTTTCGTTACAGAGAAGACAACGAATCAAAGAGAAAAAAATTGCCTGCCCCCCACCCTGAAGAGCGAAAGAGCACAAATGTCCCTCCCACTCGTCAAGTCAGTCTTCAATAGCAATAGGAGAGGAAGACGTTCTGCCGCATCGTGTCTCCCTCCCGATCCGCTACCAATCCCACACAAATCCCTCTCACCACAGAATGATTCCCTGACTGGAGAAGAACAGGAGGGTGAAGGGGGAAAAAGAGAATAAGATGATAGAGGGAAAAAAAACGAGGACTGACTGAGCTGTTGTCGAAACAAACTCGATGGATACCACACACAGCACGCGCACACACACAAAGAAAGCAAAGAGGGACGAAAGCGCGTCCTATCGTGATCGATCAATATCATCTCTCCACACGGGTCGGTTGCGTCGAAGCAAAAAAAATACAAATAAAAGAAAAACGAAAAAAAAAGTGCCGGTGACCACAAAAATAACAAGAGCCGAGAGACGGAGAATCAAAACACCCACTGAACGATACGATGCATGTTGAGCGCTGTGATTTATCCCCTCCCCAAACGGGACAACGCGTCCTCTAAAGGAATTGTGGGCCGAATTGATGATGGGTGGAGAGAGCATATAGGTGCACCTATACATCCTTCTCGTCCTCTCGGAATTGACATGTCAAAATATATTCGTTTCAGCTGAGGGATGGAACCTGCACTGCTCGAGAGTAATACTTCACTAACCGTAACGCACCTATTGAGAGGTCACAATTTTTATATAGTGGGGCGTTTCAAAGCACTCGTTTGTTTTCAGTAATATAATAAAGTGATTTTTTACGACGCCATGAACATGTGAAATACACGGAGAAAGCGTTAACTGAATTTACCCGACTAAACATTCAATAAGTGGAAATATTGGGACATTAGGGTGTTTTCTTATGGTAGGGAATTATAAAAACACGGGTCACATTTGATTCCATATTGATATTGTATTCAATGCATCACATCTCTGTACCTACCTGTACCTACTTTTAGACGGAATAAAACCGGTAACTTCTGCTATATTATGATTTTTCATCCTTGATTTAAACATATATCATCACACAATACATAGTGTAGACATTGGCTACAAGTACTGAGATAAATAAAATGAGAGCATCACGCTGAAATACACAAAGAACAGGAAAACGTATCTTTTGATTTATCAGGTAAAGCACCAATTTCACAAACCCGCGATGGCATCGGATGAGTATCGTTTTTATAATTTTAATCCACCTAGCCTATGGGAATCCTGCTTTTTCGCTCTTCAAAAACACGATTAATCGATATTTCCTGATGGTGTGTACTTAGCCAATAAAACCGGATTGACGTAACAAGAAAAAGGAATTATTAGAACATTTTTTAAGGTCTTCCCTGGAATTGGAAAATTCTAATCAATTTTTAAGCGTAATCGTAAGGACACGGTTGAATTTGGTTACAGGTAGTGATTGCAGCAGTGAAACGCAATCAGTGCCTTTTATCGAAATAGAAAGTGGTATAATGTTTGCTTGAGCCGTTCATATAACCATGGTCCTATCTCAAATTCCAAGAGACGAAGAGAGGAAGCTGAATAATCTTTCTGCGTGCCACAGTCCCAATAATCCGATCTCGTTTCCCATCTCCTCCCATGGCAGCTGCATATTCTTCAACTTTGGTTTAACGCGCTTCAACGGCTAAGGTTATTCCGAACATACTGTCTGCCACTTGCAGACAGGGGCACCAGAAATCGGACGAATAGGAGGAGGATGACCCCTACAAATTCTAGTCGAGCCCAAGGACGCTTGACTTCAATGACAGAACGGGAACCGGTGCATTCATCGTGTCAGCCCGTTGCCCTATAATTTTAAGTACGGATGAACACCCAATCACGGTTCCGGAATGAGTTGCTCCACTTCCACTGAATCGGCGAAGTGTAGTTGCAACTATATTTGGTTTGAGATAGCTCAATGAATTTCAACGAGTATGGAAGTCGACTTGAGACCCATCATAGCGACCACGCCGATAATGAGTATCTACACAGTACCATTCACTATTTCAGGAGGGAATACCACTTTGCAAACGGGTCATTTTGGTATAAAATTGGTAGTATTTTGCTCTGCATTAAAAAGTTCGAGATTTTTTTTACTGAAGTCAATTTTCAAATTCCGCACTAAAATAAGACTGTAAGAAAAATACGTCATGAAGGAATGAGAACGATGATGAAATGGATTTTACGATTGACAGTAAAAGGAATTAATAGATGGATGCATTGTCAGGGTGACTGGAGTAAATTTTCATAAAGCCCTGCAAACCAACTCAAAGGTGTGCAGTAGAGGGCTAATTAAAATCATCATGCACTACAGTACACTCTGCTAAAGTTAATGAAACTACCACTGTTGATGTCTTTTGTAACGACATAAATACTCCGAGGTACATAAGTTACACAGGAAGCATGGGAGACGTGCTGTTAGTACTACACCGGAGATTTACAAAAAGTCATTAGGGAGCAAATCAGCTAATTATATATATAACCTATCAACAAACCTATTTATGGCAGCTATTAAGGCCTCGTTATCTTTTGCGTTAAAAATTACATTTAAAAAATGTCCATTTTGCAGTCTATTTCCATAATTTTACTCTCATGATCTAATCTGTCGTATACAATTAAATTGCTCGATTTTTTCTGACGTTGTCAGAAAATATATCGACTTGGAACTTACATAAAAAATTAAGTCTAAATTGTAACCAACGTGTCGCGACGATCTGAAAGCGATTCCCATCCTTATTTTTGGAGAAGGCTTTAAACATCATTTTAGCTATCATAATGGCCTTTTACATATGTTTCCGATTTCGCTGGGCTCGTTTAAACTCGTTTTTTTTAACCTACTTCATAATGATCCCAAACACTGGCAGCATATTCCAAGTAAGGTCTAACGAGGGCAAAGCAGATAAATTGCCTGACTTTTTCGTCACATTTGCCGGGTACCCTTTTAACAAATCCCAACTTACGATTAGCTCTACCAGTTATTTCTCAAATATTTTCCCGAGTACTAGCTTCCAATGTCTTGGACACTGGTTTTAATCCCAGCTGAGAGATTTTTTTCAGTGGAAACTCGATGCCTGCTTGGGTGGGTATATTGTGTTAAGAAGTTAAAGTGAGGCAGGCTATTCTGCGAATAGAAAGTTAAACTTTGGGCCTGTTGGTACCGTTCTTCAAGAGTAGACTAGAGTAGAATTCCTACGCCAGGTTTCCAACCACGCTGCCTCAATTCACGATAAATAAAACATCCTTTGCCTACTCACGCAACAACCATCCAAGAAAGAAATTTGGGAAGGAAGTTAAAACCAGGAGTATGAGACAATGGTGGAGGTAAGAGGGAGGCAGAATAAAGATGAGAGTAGTAAAAGCGAGGTTGTAGGGTAAACGAGAGACGAGGCTATTTAAGAAATGAAAACGTGAGGAATCAATATAGGAGGCAACTAAAGTAGAGTAACCACAGTTGCTCTACTGATATCAAAATACCGTAATGCTGTACCTACATTCGAGACCCAAACCTTTTTCGTTATCAGCGCACTTTCATCTTGCACGACAATTTTTTGTCCAAAGCAATGTCCCTCTTAAATCCTTCGCATTTTCTACCTACCAACATGCCTTTTAAAATGCTTATATTACTCCTCATCCTCTCCCGTTCACCCAACATTCTCCCCACTAACACCCTCTTCCACATCTCTTTTCTAGTTTAACGCCGGTAATCTACATTTACAGTCTCCTTCGCACTTATTCCAGTCATACCCTTAAATACCGATCCATATTTAAAGTATAAACAACCTGTTTTCTTCCTCTCCGCTCAGCTGAACGTCTTCATTAACTCATTCTAACAGCCTCCCACCTTCACTCATTCTCTTCATAGTGTACGCATAGCATTGTTTATATATTATAAAAGTGTCATACACGAAAGAACAAACTCTCATCAATCTCTTAGAACCAATATTCCAACCCGCTGAGGATCATTAAGAAATAATAAATCAAAACTCTCTCTGTGAAATTTAAACTAAGGGTCATATGTCATATCCATTACGTATTCATATTTTCAAAAAAACAATTTTATTGGCGTGGGAATAGCGAGAGATTTAAAATTAATCGGGTAAAAGAGGAATAATAGACTCCCGTGAAGGCTTCCGCGAAGTCTTGAAGTTCAAGAGACTTTACTTTCGGATCTTCTCCCGCGTATATTATTCTGGCTACATGAGGAAATCATGAGCACACACAGATTGTCCAGTGATTCCAGGTTGGGGGTCAATCAGCCATGCAAACAAATCAAAACTCCAATTTTGTTGAGCAAACTGAAATAATTGATGCACTGTGTATACGGATCTGAGATTTAAATACACATTTCCTGGCTTCTAAATAAAATGTAATAATTATGGTATTCTCGTTAACGTGAAAGCTACAAAGGCATGTTCACACGATGCATGTATCCGTGCAAGTACGTGCATGAAAATCATTCACTAAATATCATTCAAAAGTCCTGATTAGAAGTTTGATTAGAACGGAAACAGATATTTCTTATTTCATAGAGTTGTATTTACACGTTTGCACTATAGTAGGTAATGTGTTTACACGATGTACGTTCAAGGAAAAGTTGTCCGTGCATCATCCCGCTCGAGTTAATGTATCGTGTAAACAAGTCTTTACCAGGGAGTCATTTCAGTAAGCCCAGGAGTAGGTACTTCATGAGAGGTCACTGAATCATCTTAACCTAGGGAAACCCTAAGTAATGCCACATAAAGAGAATATTTTAATGTGAATGCCTGTCAATGAAAATAACCCTTCCATTGCAAGAGCCAGCGTAAACCCAGTGGTTTATAAAGGAGTGAGAGTAGCAAGCATTTGCAGCAGAACCGACTGGCAAAAACGAATGCCGCACCAAACCAAGCGAGGAATGAGGGAATGAGACCCTTTTAAAGAGAGAGTGGGAGTGAAAGCAAGAGGACGGGAGGGAGATGTACTTAACGGAGGGAAGGAAGACGGAAGCAGTCGGCTGGTTTGGGGCGGACGCCTGGAAATAATCAGTAAGGAATGAGGAGGCAGGAAGATTAGGAGGTGTTTGGGACAGGCGAAGGAATCTTCGCATCTTATTTTTTTTTCGTACCCTCCACCCGGGACGGAACGACGACAGTGGCGTCTCGGGTGGACGTCACCCAAAAGCTCTGGGGAGGATCGCCTAATCGAGTGGAAAGGCTCGCCTCTATTGGTCGAATCCGCCTTGCCCTGCCCCCCCCCAATAGCCCCCTTATTTGGACCCCTTTCGCCTGTCCCTTGTTTATCCCATCATTCCACACACATTCCCCTCCACTTCCAACGTTCTCTCTTGGTGTTTTCCTCTCCTCTCCATTCGCCCACAATCATCTGCGTCTCTCTTTCTTATCTTCCCGTCCCCTTCCCTCCCATAAAAAGGAATTCCCTTACGCTTCCCATTTGGCTTATAGTGTACTAAATCTCTCCTAGATGCAAAAATGCCGATGAGAAAATTACGACAATTATCGTGCATCACATAGCGTAGCATAGGTCATATCGGTAGTGTTAAGCATTATGTAGGTAAATTTAATCAAGAGTATAGCAGGAGAGTCATCGGATGAAAACAAGAAGGGGAGATGTTACATTTCCCTAGTTAGGCCACATCTAGAGGGAGATGCAACCATTTTGACCCAGTGCAGAAAGACTTATTCGTTACAAACTGTTACGGGAGAACAAATAGAGTAACGAAGCTGGTGGAAGAACTAGGCTGCAATCCAGTCAAACACTCTACACGCAGAGGCTACACGCTAGCGTAGGATTGGTTGATAAAATATATCACGCAAGTTTTTAGGGTGAAACCCTGCCAAACTGATAGCTACAATAATGCCTACTTCTCTCGCACTATGCATGACTTCAGCAAAAATGGCGACACAACAGGAACTCCGTTAACACACAGTTCAAAGGCCGTACGCTTTCCCGGTGGATGATATGGAAAAAGCCTTCTCCGCTATGGCACCAAGGATCGCCATGAGTAAGATGAGCGCGTAGCTCGTCGGAACGTCGGCTATGGAAAGCCTAGCCATATTCTATACCTGAAAAGACTTTATCTAACACACTGTTCACTCTCGTTTCATCACTCTTTTAATTTTTCTTCCTTTTCCCTACTTTTTTTCATGTCATGCAACCAGCAATATTACCGACAGCAACGTACACACCGTCATGTTGATAGCAATTTTCGAGGACCCTATCCTAGGATTCACCCTCAAGACTCTCAATCAATGAAACTATTGATGATGGAAGATTGAACTGTTGTGGCGGCTACATTAGGTCTACCTACGCATTTTAATAGAATACGTCGAATCCCGGGAGTGGCGCGGGTTATTATGTGTTTCCATCCTTACAAAAATTAGGGCCGTGGGATAAGTATAAATTGCCACGAGAAAAAATCCACCTAGACCGGGAATCGAAGGACATACCATTGGCTTGCTAGGCTAATGCACAGATGTTACCCAAGTTTCTTAGTTCTCATGGCAATTATGTAGGTTGCAAGGAAATTAGATATCATGCCTTTTCTGCCCGCTGAATATCGCAACGCAATGGAAAATAGGACTCATAAGAAGCCAAAATCCTTGAGATTGAATTCTGGAACAGCACTTAAGCCGTATTTTGCAACTTATATGATGATGACGTCCGTATTCGTGACGTAGCCAAAGGTCATCGGCTCAATTCCCGACCCATGTGGATTACTTTCTCATGACGGGCACATAAAGAGCAAAGAGTTGGTTGTTCCACGGAGGGAAAATTATCCACTTAAACCGTGACTCGAACCCGGGTTCCTCAATGACGCGCCGAGTAATTTAGCCGGTTAAGTTACCGAGGTGTCCTTCTCCCCTCATATTTTGACTCGTTAAGATATCGAGGAATCAGGATTCGAGTCCCGGTCAAGGTGTATGATTTTTACCCGTAGAATCATTGCACTTTCGGATGATGCCCTTGAGGTGAGGATGCTGCGGGCTAAGAATCACAACTGAGGGCATTCTTATAAGAGTAAGCAGCTCTCAATACCGGTTTCTCTCCATTCTGTCTTCATTTCTTAAACAGTTGTTTTTTAAACCACAAAATCTCCAGTACCATAAGCCGCAAATGACCTCATCTTCCTGTCACAAACTCAATTGGCTACCACAACAATTATCAATAGTGGAGTGCATTAAATAATAGCATTAATATTTTTCTGTCAACTCTAGTTATCGAAAATATTATCCGTGTAGTTATTAAGTAATTTTACCCGGTATTCGATAAAACGGTACATTTTAAGCGAACCAATCCATATCAGCACTATGAAAAAATCGACTTCGTAAGAATACCGCAAAAATTATCAATTATAGAATGCACGAGTAATATTGGTACTGTTATTAATTTGATTTTAAATGAAAGAATCGCACTCATCGCAATGAAAAATACTGAAATCATCAATTGATATTGATACACTGCGATCTCGCAAAGCCCCGCGAAGCACAAGCTATGTTCTCCATTTCTCTCTATCGATTTTTTTTTCCAGTCGGAATGGTGGTACGACTGTTTAATTTTTTAATAGACTGCCTTTCAGAAAACAAAAGAATATTCTTCATCCTCGTTCACCGTTTGTTATTTTTTCCTCGTGTTTTTTTCCAACGACTCAGGGGAACACGGAAATTTTCTCGGGAACCGTAAATAGTGCGTCCACATCCGTGCTCGCGCAGGTGGAAATTTGAATGAACGAGGAGAAGTTTAAATGATGCCTCCTCCTCTCCACACTCTCCCACCTCCCAGACCCTCCTCCCTCCCCCCCTTAATCCCACCACCTAACTCCCCCACCGCCCCTTTTCCCATTCACACAACGTAATCCTTCCGAGGTGAAAGTTCAACGCTTCTTTTTTTCTCAGTTCTCTCGACGACAGCGTTTTGTAACGTTTCGAATCCTTATCGGACTTTTTGTACGAGCGTATAGAACACAATTCCCCCACTTCATAACCCGACCTCCTACGATTGGATGATCTCTCCAGCAGTGGCAAGTGGCACCGGGTGACTTTCCTGCCTAATTGAGTGAAACAAATAGTATTTATTCATCAATGACGTCTACGAAGTATTCTTTAATTTTTTTTTGAGAGGATTTTTATGGGTCTAAAAATTATAATAAGTAATAATGGAGATAGGCTCTTTCTCTATGATATGTGCTAAAATAACTTAAAACAAAAGATTAGTACTAATTTTGATAATAATTTATTTTCTACCATGGTTTGAGCAACACGTTGCCATGTTAAAGGCACTGTGAAGCCCCGATTAGTCGAGAAAATTTGGACTGAGGCAAAATTGTAAAATCAAAAATTTGGGTAATACGGAGAGGCTTCTGCGCGAGAATAAATTGCGACAAAATAATATAATGTCGTAATATAATAATATCCTAAGCCGTTTTTAAATTTTTGACATGGTTAGAGCAAAATATTTCTGTGAACCACTTATTATTTGAAGATCGAACAGGCTGGAGAATTCTGGCGTTCCTCTAAATGAGCTAAACTGGCCTGGTACAGCCACAAAATAAGGATATATCTGTACCTCGGACAAGAGTGCACGTTGGTGAATCGGGACACGCTTAATCGAGACTAAATTTTACCACGTAAATCAGCTGCTTCATTCTTGGTCGGAAATACATTATTGTATGGATGTGTACCAACTTAGATATTTCCTTTGTATCATGGTTTGGTCGAAAAAGGTTACTCCTGAATCAATCTCTTACGGGGCGCTCTTTTTGAGGACTTTTGCAGTCGTTTATGGCTAAAACGTCATTTTTGCAAGAAGCATCAGCTATTGCTCCCGGAAAACTTCTTATTTTCCTTTACTCCCACTTGTATCAAAAATGTCATCAAAACACCATAAATAGATTGAAAAGTAGTGTGCCGAAGGAAAAATGAACAAAGAGATTTTATAAAATGGGAGGAAGAGAGGAGACTAGAATGATTTCGGCAACTGACAATATGGAAGGGGGCTTCTGATGGGTCTGGAGATGATGAAGTCCGTGACAGGAGGTACAACCTTTGACAAGCAAGAAGAGAAGACAAGGTGGGTGGACTAGGTACTATAATAGGAGTCAATAAGCCTACCTACCTACCTGAAGAAAGGTATAAAGTAAAACATTGGAATTTTTTTGCTGAAACTCAAGTCTTATAAATTTTGCCTGTGGTTTCCATACGAACCCAAGTTAGCTAAATCATCTGAGTAGTCTACCGGTTAGAGGCAGGTTATGATGAAAGTCAGAGAAAATTCAAATTGAACTCGAATAATTTGCCTCATTGAAATCAATAAATGCACCACCAACTTCCTCAAGGGCGTGGGACGCTGTTTCTCAGGCCGTTAAACACGAAATAGAGAAGGATGCCGTTAAAGAGAGATATGTCAGCATACGCCAATGCTTCTTTCAGCCTGTTTCCCGAAAGAGAGAAGCACAAGGAAGAAGTAGGCTTTTAATTATTTCTACTAAATATTCAAATATTTGTGATCAGTCTAGCAGATGGTATTATCCTAAATAAAAACTGAAAAGTTAAAAAAGATATGCCACGAGAAAAAAAACGAAAAATCAAGTGTATCCTGTCAAATAAACTTGTCTCAGCAACATGATAAGGCTTGAAGCAACAGATATCCTTAAACTCATGCTTTGAAGACCAGTAAAAACGTCTTTTAGTTTAAAAAGGAAGAGCCGTTCATAATCTTTTATGGAACATTATCTATTATTAAATAGAAACTATTCCAGTAAATTCCGCTCAATATATCTACCAATGAATATACAAAAAATACCTTAAAATCCAAATGTGACCGCAATATACAAATATCCCCATTTGTTTCCTTGAAATTTAATAGTCAGAAGATGTTGCCGGATATTTACTTCATCGTTGATTATTTGACGTGCCTCAGATATCCGATGCGGAATGACTCATACCTAATGTATAAGTGAGTTCATTTTCGATAGACTATAGTGAATTCATTTTTAGCATGGAAATTGCCAATATTTCCCCGATGTGAAAAACCATCTCTAACACAAATATGCGAATGACTTTCCCTCGCCGGCAACCCGCAACATTATTCTGATTGTGAATTAGGCCCGGAGACTCACTCGCTCGGGGTGAACCGTTTTAAATCAAGCGTGAAGGGCCGTTGTATAACCCCGAAATCGGTGATGGAAATGCTGGGAGGGATGGTTGGGTAAGGCCTTGGGGATGGGAGAAGGGACGAAATTAATGGGACGAAAGTCGACCGACCCCTATCTCGCAAGTGGGAGAGAACGAACGGGAGGCTTTTCTTCACCGTCGGCGAAGACCCTTGAACCGCGCCGGGTCGCTGCCGCTGCCGACGCCGGCTCCGACCCGCTCTCACCGGCCCGGAGGCGCGGATAATAGAGGGGGATGATGCTGGAGGGTTCAGCGAGATAAAGGGTAGCCGGGGGAGAGTTTAATGACTCCCCGCGTGCATGTCTCGTGAGAAGGGAGGGAGGTAGGGGCAACTCCTTTTCGCGAGCCAACCACCCACCCACCCACTCAGCCATTATATCCTCCAATCCCTCCCCTCCCCCCGCGGTGGAAGGGCTACTGTAATTTGTAAACGTTTCTTGTACGAAATGCCGCCACCTATTAATGTAGTCCTGGGCAAGATATCACCCATTGAATTCAACGAATTTTTTCACTATATATGGAAGAAGATTTCATCTTTCTATAATGAGACCAGGTTATTGCACTGTATTACGAGATATTTGGCAAAACAATTTATGCCATTTTCCATCAGATAGGGAGGGGCTAAGGTGCTCCAGAGAGACGTAATTGAAAAACATGAGCAATGTTTTGCACAAACATTGCATCAAAAGTGTAACAGTAAAACAGTAAGTTCGTAGGTTTTCTTATTTTCAAAAAATTAATGTATTACTCAATGTTACACTTTTTTATGCAACCACAAAAAATCTTCTGTGAAACCGTTTTCAGTGTTTGGAGAGAAGCTTAGAGTCACGTTAAAGCCTCGAATATCTTAAAGTACACATTTAATTAAATAATGACAAAATAATACGCGACGACAAAATTTTGCGTCACATATGTATTGCCATATCTCATTCTTGCTTTGTACAACTGCTTTAATGTTAAAATAGAATTTGATTTTTTATAATCAATAGGGAAAATCTCTCTCATACTAACTTAAGTCTTATATTAAAAAATGAGACAGCACATTACGTGGAAATGCATTAGAACGAGATAAGGTGGGAATTCACCCTTACGGTGGTGTGCTGGCAACCATCTGGCAATGCTTAGATATAAAATAATAAAAATTACTTTCCACCCGACTACCAAAGGGATTTGGCTGCAATACTGAGATGTGGAAAACAACTGAAAACAATATCGTCATAATCAATCATAAATCCGAAGATTGGTTTGCTGCAGCTCTCCACTCCACTCTCATCGTCACCTACCGCCTCACTCTGGCATAATCATTCACTTTGTTTACCTTCATAATTTGCCTAATAAAAATTATTCTAGGTCTTCCGCTGTTATCATTCCTATTCATTTCTCCTTACATCACTGTTTTCAACCGGTTATCGTGTGAAAACATTAAACCACCCAATGAAACTTTAAAAAATATATAGCCTAGCATTCATACATACGGCGTCGATGATATATCCAAATTGAGAATTTACTCTCGATGTTCATGGTCCGGGTTTGAGACCAGATAAAGGGACAGATTTTTTATTGTTGTCCCCTATCCTTTAAATATTCCCATCTTAATCAAATTCCAATTCCGCGGGGAGATTCGATATGCAAGGGTCCATCCGCGGAATAAGGTTCAAAACTACTACCCCATTGACGCCTTCAGTTAAGTGCAGGCCTGTTCCGATACCGTGCCAGTTCCGCCGATCAAAGGAGCGTGATGATCCTACTCAAATAAAAACTACTCCATAATTGAGTCCAGCTTTATGGTGGCTCTATACCGGGGCTAAGAAGCTCGTTTCAGACGTTTCCCTATAACCCAGTACCGGCCTTGACCGGCCGTGACAGCTGGAGAATTGCAATTTTGTCTTCTGCAGATTTAAGTCATTTGTTGATTTAAATGGAGTAACTTTATCATGAAGTGCTTGTGTTTTTTTTATAAAAAATAGCAAAACTTTGGTTTTTATGAAATGTTTTGGTAATATTCCGGGGCACGTTGCGAAGGCTAGATTCCGAAATGAGAAGAATTTTCAGCCCACTGAAATCAAAGAATCATCTTTCATATACACAAAAAATCAACAACCATTGATGCTATTTTCGTATTAATGCTATAGCAATGTTATGCGTTCAAGCCTGCATTGACAACGCGAGTAGACCTTTTCCATCCCCACCCAAGGATAATCGTTCCCCACTCGATTTTTGTCAGTGCCTTCTTCATATTTTCCCGTTGGGCTTCTACCACCCCAGTAGGCAACCACAGGCAGAGACCGTTAACTTTAGTTGGCTTGGTAGTATAGACCCACTTTAAGTCGCAAACCCTGATCACCACTATCAATACAGTAACACTCCCAAAAATCTCAAGTCTCAATATCTCGCACATTATCGCACACATGATTATAGTTTATTTATGCGTCGCAATTTTATTTTCAGACATTTTCCGCAATTCCATAGTTAAAAACACCATCTGCAAATAAGGTAATTGCAAAATGATGTTGCCTCAGGGCTGATGAGGTGGAACTTGCATATGAAGAAAGAACTATCCTCAGTTTTCCAATGTGATTAATATTTTATATGACTAATTTCGATGTTTTATCATTAACATTACCGTTACTACACACTATTATCGCACTTATATGATGATGCTGCCTAAGGCTTGATAATGATGCAATGCATGTTAACTGGTCTCATTAAATATTTACTACGGTGGAAAACTACAAGGGTATTTGCATATGCGCTTTATCAGTCAATAGCAGCAAATAAACATTAACCGGAAGGCAGGACTGATGACTGATGGTACACCTCCCACGTTAATGTGACTCCATGCCACACGTTGGAATCCGTTGTCGGTGGCCGCAGCGATTGGATATTTCCTTGTATTGGATTGGATTTTTCAAATCCAAACCCATTCTATAAGAAATTCCTTTAAGGGCTGCGAAAAGTCCACCGGGTTCGATTTAACTGTAAAATTCATGAATACGGCTATAATATTAATCAAGCAGCAACCGGATAAAAAAACACTTCATCTACAATATTATGGCATCGATACAAATCAGAGGCAACATAAGGTAACTACTGTATTATTGGCCGGAAATTCTCAATTAAGCGGACAGCAAAATGATCTGTCACAAAAGATAAATCAGAGGTACCCTTATTTAGTTGGCGAGAATGTATTATCCTTCTACAAGCGTTCTGGACGCCAAGGACGTCCATACAGAACAAACTATAACAAAGAAATAAGGAGAAACTACTTTAGTGCTAAGCCGCTAGATTAACGAATGCAGAGTAGTGGGTAAATTTTATCTAGAGCTAAGTGCACCAAATGAAAAGCGCACATGCTGGATAAGGGAACCGTCCCCTAACTTGTGATGCTAAAATGTTTTTAGAATGATTAAAAAGAAGGTCATATAGATTTAGGTATGGGTTATCTTGGGACATCACCGAAGCCTTCTTCCAGATTTTCGACCGAAGTCTAGCTGCTAGTAGCCATTTGCTTATTCCCATCCCCCTATTCACCTATCATCCTCAAGAAAGAGATATTATCTGTATATTTGACCCTGGGAAAACATTGTGCATATTTCAGCATCATAAAGACCTCAGGTTTGTCAGCCAAAATTTAGAATAAGTGTCTTTTCAAATAATTTCAAGGAAATCATGTACTCATTATGATTCCATTCCTACATCATTATGTACTAACGTAAGTAAACTGTACTGTGAGCCATGACAATTAAGCATGCATGGTATGAATCTAGTTAACATTTAATCAGAATCAATCTGCCTGATAGAAATAACCGCTCCTCCATTACTTTGATACATGAGTATGCTGGAATTTCAGAAACGTAACCATTCAACTTTTCAGCATAATTAATCAATGGGACAAAGGCATGTACGATTCAGTCCGATTAGTCGAGGCGGAGAATTGCTATCTGGCTGGCCTGGGCTGGAAGTAGTATCGTGAAAAATGGGCTCACAAGGGAAGCTTGATGACAAGTTAAAGATTTATTGGGATGCCTGAAGGAGTAAGGGTCACCCGATGCTGTCAGAGAAGTAAATAATAAATGATCTGAAGATGGATGTTTTTTTCTGTCAAAGGACTTTCCTACGAAGACCGATTTGTTGAGCTCTAAATTCCTTTCCTGAAACGAGAATTAACATGGCTACATTCCATCTTTCCTAAGCGTGGGCTTATATCAAGCAAATACCATTAAGACCAAGTTGTATGGTGATGTGGTAGTATATTTATCATTTTGTAGAGTTTAGCTACGGCAAATATTAGCTAAGAATGTGAAATGTGAAAGTAAACTAAACCAAATATGGAAGACAACATGCGTTAGTACAATGCTACAACGCATTGGAGGTGCTCAACCCAAGAGAGCATATTGGTTTCTAGAGGCAATCCCTACGCCCACAAAAATAATTGTTATGATTATATATCACATTATTTATTTTCAAAACTCTTCTCAATCAAAGCTAATTAGTTTTGAAACTTTATAAAAAACTACATTTTTGCTGTAGAACCTCGTAAATTTGAAGAGTGTGACGTCGAATCCTCAACTAATACTTAGTTTTTTATAATAAAATCGGGAAATTTCATGGTTGTAGCGTCAAAATAATGACAATGTGGAGGCTCAGATTAAGCTCTTCCTGCAACTCCTGAACTACATAATTACTTAAATTCTTTCAATCCAAGAAAGCAAAAAGAACGAAATATACTACAAGCAAGAAGATTAAAATCGTTCTCAATAACATAAAGCTCATGCTAGGACATATTGAGCGATCAATTACACCAGTACAATTGCATTTTGATACTTTTTGTCAGATGATGTATTAAAAATAGTTGTTCTAGAATCATTTTTTATGCTGTTTCCAAAAATGACATCATTTTATTTTCTATCACATAAGGTTTTTACATAAAGTAAGAATTATGACTTCAAAATTTAACTACTGTTAGTACATTTATATTAACATTACTTCACGCAATGACAATTTTTGTAACAAAAATGAATGAAGCATGAATAACACTTCCAAGGTCACACAGCGAAATATAGCAGTTGTACCAACCTTAGACTCATTAGATTGGGCAAGATAGCTTGTATTGAGAAATATCCCTCGCACAATAATTACCCACTGGCACATATAATGCACTTATCAATAAGTCTTAGAAGTTATATTGGGTCCATTCAGAAAAAACTGTACGTTATAGAAGAAAACTAAAAACAGTTCTGAAATCAGCATATCAAAGATAACTATTATGACTTACTAGTTTTCAGATATCATGCAGACTAGTGTTATCATTTAAGACTGGTTCATCAGGAATTTTTCCTCAATATCTATTATTTTTCTCAAAAAACTAACTTCAGCACTGCTTATATCACATATCCGACCTGTTTTGGTAGTGCATATAAAAGAGGATTACTCAGGTTAAAGTCTTAAGAGAAACAGGTACACATTGGAGGCAAGTATTGATCATCTAAGTAAAAGACTATTGTAGAAGCTAAAGTTTGAATACTTTATCCAGTGCTTGCCACAAAAATGAGTGTGCACATGATGGTAGAAACTTGAAGCACTTTCGGAACAGAATCCAGTCTTGCGAGACCGTTTCTTGAGAAAAAGTTATACAGAATAATGAGAAAACATTAGAGAAATCAAAATTCCAACTCCATTATGAATACAAAAGGGTTGAACTTTATCAAAGCTATAACCGAGCTTCTCCCTTCCTGGGAAGCATTGCAAGGAATTCGATCGTTACATATACTCTCCATGCAGCCCAATCACGAGTGAGCCATCATATAAGTATGGTAAAATGAGTGTCAAAAAGTATTCAAAGGTGGAAACATCCCAGATGCTTGCTAATTGAGAGGAAAATGTGATCCTGCAAAAAATAATATAATTAAAAGCCCACTTCTTCCTTGTGCTTGTCTCTTTCCGGAAACAGGCTGAAAGAAGCATTGCAAAGACGGCACTCAATGGAAAAAACTAAATGAATTTTAAAAATTTGCTCTATTAAGACTACAACAATGTTCCTATTAAAGTACGCACGTGAGAATGTTTATTTCTTTCTATTACCTAAACCACAACCACCCGGCTCTAATAAAGCATGGCCAACCATGCACAATATTTCAGCTATAACAACTTAATTCAACAATTGAAAAATATACTTGACTGCTACAGGCTTCACTTCTTAGAAGTTACTAGTACTCATGATCAACACTGCTTAGTACTTTTCTACAACATTTTACTATACCACGACGCGTTTCGCAGCTTTACGGCATCGTCAGGTTTACAAAATATATATTTTGTAAATCTGATATAAATCAAATGTTGTAGAAAAGTACTAAGCAGCGTTAATCATGTGGGTCATTCCATACCATTTCACCAGATTTAAGAAAAAGTTGTTCGGCACCATTTCAAAAAAAATTCAAATTTTGCACACTTACTACTACATGTCTGTAGTGCACAAAACCAATTTTTGTTTATTTTTTTTTTCCATGACCTCAAGGACTTACAGGCCCGTGAAGGTCACAACGCGTTGTAAAAATGACACTTTCAGCTAGTATTGGTAATTATAGTTACTCAAAAACTACAAGATGTAGGAGAATTATTCAAATACCAGATTAATCATCACAAATTGAGATTTCGTTTGACATAGTTTTTAATAACCTCACTATATAACATCTATGAGAACGATGAGTACAACGTTTTGATACAAATCACTGTTTTTTACAACTTTTGCTATTTTTTTCTTATAGAAGGGTTGTGATCACAAGGTTTAAATTTTTTTAATAGTATGTTTGGGTACCATAGTAAATGTCTGTAAGAAAAATGTTGTGTGTTTGTTAAGTCTCTAGCTGTTACAAGCTTCGAAAAATAGGAAAAGTTGAAAATTTACCATTTTTGGGCCCCGGTATCTCCGGTGGGGGACCTTTTAAAAATTAGACATCTTCAGTATGATAAGCTATGATCCTATAAAGAATGCCCTAAAAATTTGGAGCATGTGTTTTTCCTTGTTTGGAAGTTACATTACACTGAAGTTACAAAACATTTACTCTCGCCGACTGTGTAGAAGCAATGTACAGATTGGTGCATATAATTAAATGTTGCCTAAAATAAGTCCAATTTTGATTTATAATTAGCAAACCAGTTACCAAACCAAAAATAGTGCAATATAAAAAACGATCAAATTAAGCGAAAAATGAATCATTGGCGTCAAAACAAAATTGAAGGTTGACTTACTGTATAAAAAGGAAATTTAGCTGCTGAGTAGTTCATGAGAACCCAAAAACATAAAGAACGAATCTTGGTGCAGGAGCTCATTAAGTTAAATGGACCTCTCTGATTCCTTTATTCAAATCCTTATGGTGGAAATTGCGATGGAATTATTCTTCACAGCTAAAAATATCAAAAGTAAAAGATTACAAACTAGTAAATACAAGTGACCAAATTTCAATTACTCAAGTAAAATTAGATTTAAAAAATGGCTTCCTAAAAATTACAACAGTATCTAAACATGAGTGCAAGATTCTCTGGAATTTCAATAGACTGGTTGAATAAATATTGCACGAGTGAATTAAGATTTTCGAGTGGAAAAGTAAATTACAAAAGCCTGGAAAAAAGATCACTACATATTTTGAGGCAAAACCATACTGAATGGCCAAATACAGGAAGAGAGGTTAATAGGCCTTGACATAAAATGATGGGAGTGCATAAGCAAGATGAATAGAGATATGAAGCGCGTGAACTCACGAAAGTACGAACGAAGAGATTATCGGATAAGAAAAGAAAGTTCAGAACTGAGTCAAACTAGTCTCAAAGTAGTTAACTGATGACGCTTAAGGAGGTTCGGTGGTTTCACTCAACTAAAGGGAATTCGACGAAACCTGCTGTAAGCATTAATTATGTTTTTCTAAAGCTACCTGATTTTTTTCAGAATTATTTACCGCAGGTTACTTAAGATATTTGATGGAGAAGTGGACAAAAAATTACATGGGTTCTTATGGGAACACAAGGTACGAGTTACTTAATTCATCAAAAAGAACCTTTTTCTAGTTAAGAATAAGAAAAAAGAAATAATAAAAATAAAGTATATCAAATGATTTTCATACATTATTCTGCTAATCATTAAAATTATTTTTGTTTCTCTTATTCTTAACTAGAAAAAGGTTATTTTTGATGAATTAAGCTACTCGTACCTTGTATTCCCATAAGAACCCATGTAATTTTTTGTCCACTTCTCGATCAAATATCTTAAGTAATCTGTGGTAAATAATTCTGAAAAAAATCAGGTAGATTTAAGACAGCATAAGTAATGCTTCCAGCAAGTTTCGTCGAATTATCTTAAGTTGAGTGAAACCACCGAACCTTCTTAAAGTGATACCATTATACCACTCGTCCGTCAGAAGAATATGGTATGTTGATAATTGGAAATTATTATTCGTAAAATATAACCTAAACCGGTCTGGTTTTCATTTTAATTTTGCGTGATTTATTCAGAGAAGTTTACTTGGTGAAAACTCAAAGAACGGCGAATCATACAGTGCAAAATGGAATGGACACCTAAGTCCCTCAATGGCAAAAAAATTAGTCATCTTCAATTTGATTGTGCTTATACAAATAAGATTCTGTAAAGTAGTATTGCTAACTGTATGACATGTCTCAAAATATACTAGGTACTATGTTACGCAATTCTGGTCACTCAAAGCGCACGGAAAAATAGCATCTATGGCTCACATTACTTGAGGTAAAGTCATGAACAGCCCTTAAAGCGCTGGTTTTCGTTGAATACGAAATCCTTGCCACAAGGAATACCCATAAGTTCAAAATAAGTGTGTACTAAAAGTAACATTTCAGTCATTTCCAACAGTCAAGAGGGAAAACGGAAAGTTTACAAATTTTGGTTCATCAAAAAACTCCGGGGATAGATTTACTGAGAATGTTTTTTTTAATATAGAGAAAATTGTCAAACTTATTTTATTTTCTTATAAATAAATAATGAACGTTTTTATGGCCCAAACTTTACTCCAGACACAAAAAATCAACCCGATATTGTGTTCCGACGCAGATACACTCCACAGAATTTCATACCACATTCTGTAGAAAATACTCAGATATTGGGCTGTTTCCTGGAAATGCATTCATTTTTTTCTCAGATATTTCAACCTCCGTCATCAAATCGTATTTCCACAGACCGTGCAGTGGAATCTGAGGATGAAACGCCGGTGTCGATAATATAGCACTAATCTCAACGCGCATGGGTTTGCGAAAGCTTATGATGGTATTGTCACTTGAGAGTTATGCGCTAAGAGTAAGGCAGGGATTAGATGAGATGGCTACGGATCTGTTGTCCACCCAACAGGCAGCATGATACCACAGGAGTGATTATTCCTCCCAAATTTCTCCCAGCACACAAAACACTTCCTTCCCCTCCCTTTAACGCTCAATTTTTCCACCAAGCAAACTCCGGCGGAGGCCCAAGCAGCTTCCGGGATTTCGGGCGAGGAAAGTTAAATTCTCAGCAAATATGAGAGTGGGGAAGGGGGGAGGAGGAAATGAGGTATGTCCCGCGCGAGTTAAAGGGGGAAGGGAGGCCCTAAATTAAGAAGGGGGATGTTGAAAGGGTGGCCCCTCCGCATTTCCAACAATGGATCCAACCCCTTCTCTACCTCCCCCTCCTTCCCCTTCCCATGACCCAAGCACTCACGTAACACAGAGTCGGAGGTGCTGACTCCTGGTGGATCCTCGCGGAAACGCAGAGTTATCTCTCCATCCCCCCCATGTAATTTAACCCTTCCATGGATTAAAATAAAAAATGTTTTTATTTTCCACAAAACTGATGCGCACGCCCTTTTCAACTCGTACACGTAATGTGCGGCCAAAATTTAAGGCTTGTCTTCCCTCTTCCCCGTCAAATCCTTTTAGTTCGGAATACGATTGAATGAATCCAAGAGCTTAAGCTTAGGGATGATAGCAGGAGTTATCCACATTGTTGCACAATTTAATGTTTTCCGTTAAGGATAAATAATAGTAATAATTTCTCTATGGGTAACAGCTTACGCCAATTACAACATATTTATTATATTAGGACAACACACAACAATGCCCTGGGAGGTGTGAATATCCTACCCAGGAGGGACTCGAACCCGTGACCTTTGGGTTGCTAGGTGAGAACGTTACTCCGGCACCACCGACGCCGGCTTAAGAAAATAAAGATGTTAATTAACAAAAACTATGCGCCTAAGATAAAAAAATATTAGATAAACTTCAAAATACGATAGGTAAGTATTGTATGAATGTACTATTGCAATGATTTACGATGGTAAAAGACCCTAGCAGAATAACTTGCATCAATAATTTCATCCCATTGAACTGGATACCTACGGTAATATCATTACCACTGATTTCGGGTTCGAATTGTAGACAGGCGGCATACCTCCACCTAATTTCAACCTCTGTGATTGTTCTGTGAGCAAGATATCTCTGGGGATCATCTGCCAGTTCAGGGAATATAATACCCCATACCCTGATGAGTGTATTTCACATGTCGCTCATCTTAGTAATTGGAACAATGGGCTAGCAACCATTGAACCTGGGTTCAAATTTTGGAGGTGTGAACTAATATTCATACCAATGAAATAAAAATTTGTCTTTAAAGTGGCATGGTGACGCACGAAAATCGTCTTTTACAAATCTATGATACTGCTTTTCTAAGAAAAATTTCTACATTTCTAAGAAAAAGTTCTTTAATGGAGTATATTATTACTGTGTTTATGAAAATACTCTTCCGTGCTAGCTTACCACTACCGAGTAATTGATGTTTGAATGAAAATTGAAGACTGCCAATGATGATGACAAGATACTGAAAGAAATAATTATTTTTCAGGCAACGATTATGACACACTATTTGCATAACTTTAAATAAGTCTTCACAGCATAATAACTGATAATTTTGTCAATAATATGAAATATAATATGAAAAAAGAGCAATACTTTCCTTGATGCAATTCACGACTACTATCAACTCAAAAGCAGCTTCCACGTCTCAACTCAGATTAATATACACTTTTAATTCGATCGTTTTTTCCACATCCCTAAAAGATGCCATTATTCCCTCAACGGGAACAACCGCATTCGCGAGGAAGGAATAAACTGGTTACGAAACACAATTTATGTGTTTGCTTCTTAGACACTATTATTCGCGTCCATAAAACGGCATAATGCATCAAAGGAGCTCATATTTCCGCTTTATTGAGCGACGATAGGTATCGCTGCTTCGCTCGCGGGTAGTTTCTGAATTTAAGAAAACTTCGAAGGGACATTATTCACGTTTGGAAATCCATATCTTCGCAATAAACCACGAAGCTTCTCTTTCGTTAAATAAAACAAAAAATTAATCATTCTATCGCTCGGAGGAACTTCTTTGTATCGCCAGAGTTCCTCCTTTCTTATTTTTACTACGTCCACGGCGACGCGAAAACAATGAAATTTCACTCCCCCACCCTCAACACTCAAAAAAGCTCAAAGACACAGCGACCCCTTTCCAAAGGAGAAGTTCAGGCGCTTAGTTTGTAACGCAGTACGTTTTCCCCTTCAAAGTGGGGTAAACAATATGAGGATGTAGAAAAGCGTTGAGTTTCTCGTGAAAACGCAAAGCAAACAAATTGACAATTGAGTCCAAAAAAAACACGACAAGCTACAGTAGGAAATCTTAACCGAATCGGCTACGCGGGCGAAAAAGCGCGTTTGTCATGCTGCAGTGGCCAATATTCCTTACGCTCAGTTGACTTTGCTAATAGGAGTTAATTGGCAGTTTGCACTAACTTGCGTGTACTGACTCATGATTCCCCATTTACTTTTTTTAAATAGTTTTTTTTAACTAATCCTGACACCAAATTATTATTTCATAGTTTTAAAAATAAAAAATGGAATAGTTTTTGTGGACACCATTTCCAGCACAACTTGGGAGCTT
The DNA here is from genome assembly GCA_963573305.1 of Pyrrhosoma nymphula. Lineage (NCBI taxonomy): Eukaryota > Metazoa > Arthropoda > Insecta > Odonata > Coenagrionidae > Pyrrhosoma > Pyrrhosoma nymphula. Next base: position 137,058,162 of record OY754330.1, read on the forward strand.
CTGATGGAGAGGACGGAAAAAATATGAGGAATGTGGATGTGTAAGTAGGAACCCACACCCAGATCAACATCAGCAGTGAGAATGTTGATCATTAGGTTTCATGTCCAGTCAGTAAAATAGGCCTCGTGAGGCCAATGAATTAAGGAGTAAAAAGATTGTTTTATTAATATGCCAGGCAATAGTACGAAAAAAAACACTGTGCTTCCTTTTCCTCCAAGTCTTAACGGTTTTACTCGACAGGATAACGGGTGATAATGGGTCATGGCACACCATTATTAATTGTTACATTTTACTGAAATGAAGTTTTTGGTACCCCCAGGTTAAACCAGATACTGTTAAAACTAAGAATTAAGGAAAATTAAGAATTTATAGATGAATTAGTTGAATATATCTAAAAGCTGACGGCCAGGTCAACCGTATTATTGTTCTAGAGATATATAAGGTCCGCCTGTTCCTTCGAGCATTGATCCTATATATATACCCACTGCAATCTACCTCCATTATTAAACTATCCTTTTCTTTTTACCATTTTACCATTTTTACATACATCATGTAAGGCACTAATAAGAATCAACAATGGGAACAACAGTAAAATTTGCCAAGTTATTTGGTATAGCAATCCTATTCCTTCTCCGACAGGGAAACATTTCCATCTGCGTCTGAGTTACACGCGAAGATTAGATACAAAAATTCACTCTTTCCACGCACCATAAGAATAAGAACGAATTAATTATGAAACTCTCTTTAATTGTTTCCACCGTCAAACTACTCAAATGTAAATTTATTCATATTGTGTCTACTTATAGAAAAGTAATGAAATTTCTTTGGAGTTTCCCACTTTTTAAAATTAAATATAGGTTTGTGCCACCAGTTTCGATGTATTACATCATTGTCAAGCACGTTATGATACTAAAAAAATACTATTTACATATTTTAAGATGCTTGTTAGGGAGTGAAAGAAGAAGGTTGGATGTAATTAAGGGGTAGACCAAGAAACAGGTGAAATATCATCTCAAAAATCGAAGAAGTATTGGCCGCGATTTTATTATTTAAATTTCTTGGGTAAACTGAAATATAAAACTTGTCATCTCGTGGATCATGAACTTTGTGGTGCGTCATAGTTTTTTTTAACAATTGGATCGAAAAATCGTTTTTTTCTGTTCTTTTAGATATTGTGAAAAAAACAATAGAATTTAGAGAAAAATGTTGAACGGATTAATTGTACGTCACTAACAGATGTAAAAAAAGGATGTTATTCATTAATATCGGTCTATAAACAAAACATGTATTGAAAAAGTAAATGGAAAATCTGCATTTTTTTATTGTTTATTACTTTTGAAGTGCATTTTATTTCAACAAAGTGCACTTTTGAAGCTAATAAGCAATTAGAATATCTCCGCTGTTTTTTACTGTATATTTTATTGAAGCATAGCATTCATAAGCTGACTTAGAAATACAATTTTTTTAAAAAGGAAAAACTTTCATTAACCAATAGGACCGGAGATAGCATTTTTTTCCTTTTCATCACAGAGCAATTGTTTATAAACAAATAGAGTGAATGGTCACGTTTTCAAGATTTTTAAGGATCTTACGGTTACTGTCCCCACGTTTCTTACTAGCATCAATTAGAGTAGTAATTTCTTTTTTATACGCTGTCCGGCTATTTTTTGTAACTTCCGCTTTTCATATAAAACAAGTAGGAATATCCGCCATTTTAACTATTTTTCTGTAAAAATAAAATTACCGAATAAAAAAACGAATAAATAAATTTTCTAATCGTATAATTTTTCAAATTATAGGAACCTATAGGTATCTAGAAGCCGAGATATTGCACATTTTTCAAGTGCACTCCGATTAGAAGATCAATTCTCGGTTTCACTATACAAGAAAAAAGCTATCCCCACAATGACCCCCCGACAAGATCCAGCTCACAGACATACTTTAAAGGGCTCGTGAGATGTTAATTTTGCAAAAATCAAACTCATTTACATTGCATTACAAATATTAGATCTCCATTTATAAACTATAAAACTTTCATGTCTTTATGTTCATAAACAATTGCTCTATGATCAAAAGGAAATAAATGCTCTCTCCGTTCCTATTGGTTGTAGAAAGTTCTTTTTTTTAAGTTTTATTTTTAAGTCAGCTTTTGAATGCTATGCTATAATAAATTATACAGTAAAAAAGAGCGGAGATATTCTAATTGTTTATTAGCTTCAAAAGTGCACTTTGTTTTTTAATGATTTTTTTATTAATAAATTGCAAAGAATTTCCATTTCTTTTTTAATAGATGACACTTTGAGGCTTGACGAAGAGAATGAGATCATAGAAAATGTTGTATTCGTTGCCCAGCCAACTGTAGAGTCAATTTAAACTGTCCCGTTTTAATAAAATTGGGATGAACAAATAGAATTTTTCAAAAACTACTCAACCTATCGGGCCCATCTTTTGCACACGTTTTGAGATGACAACACCAAAGATTTGAGAGTTTGGTGAAGTTTTAGTATTTGTTTCAAAAGTAATAAACAATTATAAAAATGCAGATTTTCCATTTACTTTTGCAATATATATTTTGTTTATAGACCGATATAAATAAATAACATCTCATTTTTTAGATATGTTAATGACGTACAGTTCATCTGTTCAATATTTTTCTCTAAATTCTATTGTTTTTTCACAATATCGGGAAAAAACAGGAAAAAAAAAGATTATTCGATAAGGTATGGCTCACCACAAGGTTCATGACCCAGGAGAAGACAAGTCTTTTATTTTAGTTTACCCAAGATATTTGCGCAATAAAATCGTGGCCAGTACTTTTTCGATTTTTGAGAAGATATTTCACCTCTGTTTCTTGGTCTATCCCGTTATTACTTCCAATCTTCTTCTTTCAATCCCTAACAACCATCTTGAAATATGTAAATAGTATTTTTTTAGCATAATAACGTGCTTGACAATGATGTAATACATCGAAAGTGGTCGCACAAACCTATATTTAATTTAAAAAAGTGGAAAACTGCTAAGAAATCTCATTACTATGAATGAGTTCCACCACATCAGCCCTGATACAACTTTAATTACTTATAGAAAAACCTATTCGCTATTTGTTGATATGAAAAACAAAATATTGACATAAAAGCCAAATTTCGCTGAGGAAAATTAAGACTCGAACTTGTATCCCTCGATCAAATCTCGCTCATGATGAATGACTTTTCTTCTGTGGAACTTCCCACTCTAGCGTACTTGCGGGTGACTCCATAAAGGTAAGACCGCATCCTCAAATTTCTCCAATATCGTACCTTATTTTTTAAACTATTTTTTCTCAAACTGAACTTGAACCTCCATACTTCTCAATGAGAGAAGGGATGAAACACAGGAGAATGGCATTTTACATAGTATTATAAATGTAATTTTCGCGAAAAACAATTCATCAGATGCGTATTTTCCGAGGAATTAGAATGATTATACTACGTTGTCTCTAGCCCACCTTGTTTTTAATCAGTAAATTACTGCAATGACTACAGTCAAAATGCGATCAGTCAATATAAATGATGATGGGGTCGACTCCTTTAGCATAAAAAAATGTTCATTAAAATTACGTCCTTCGAATAATCTGCACATTTTGTGCCTTTGATTTTATTTTAACTATGTTACGTTTTAACTATGCACAAATGTCACCATGCTAAATTATTTGTTAATATTATAATAATGCAAAAGTGTATATTTAAATGTAAAAATTTCCAAGTAAATAAACTTATAAAATATTATGATGAAATACAAGTATTCCACTACAACATGTATGATTTTTTAAAAATAAATTCCAGAATTCAATTATTTTGTAGCTTGCCGCTCTGTACGCAAATAAGGAACCTTCTGATAATCCACCTGGCTTAGAAGAACCTAGGATGTATATGACATAAAGGCACTTAATAAACTTTGTAAAATTTGAAATTTCTCATAGTTATGTCACACAATCATTCAGAGCAGTTTTTTTTCAACATTTCAAATGAAAAGGTGGAACTCAGTGTTTGTATTGACTCACGCAATCGCGGTGGAGCCACCTTAACATACCGTTGACTCTCATCCTTTTCCTCGATCCATTCCCTTTTTTCTGTTCACTCCTTTTTTTCATGGCTGGAGTCCAAAAGCCACTGCCACACGCCCCCGCAAGGTTATATGTAGATGTAGATTATCGGCTAGACAAAAAGATTCGCAAAGGTACTCGCCGCAGATGTTATTCAGGGTGAGAGGAGGGTAGATCTCTCTCTCTTTCTCCATTCGCAGATGTAAAAGGCTCTTCCGACTCGATAACTGCGAGCTGCGATCGCATCCCCTTCTCCAGCCCTATCCGAGCACATTTAGATCAGTTCTCACGCCTCGCTCCCATTAGAGGCAGAGGGAGATGCTGCCCCGTGCACCAACACACCATTTTCCCTCGCGCTCGTGAGAACCGAACGCCAGTTCGCAATCCGACCGCACGCAGTAATGATAATCCGGATGCGTGTAAATCCCCCGATGCGGTTATATCCACTCCAAAAGGTTCGCACAAATGTTCGGGCCGAGCTCAAGCCTCCGGTGGTAATCCTTGACGCCTTTATCGTGCAAATAAATGGCTGGGGTAATTGCAGCGATGGCGTGATTCTCCCAATCCCGTGCAAATGGTCAAAAACATTGGACTTACGAGGTTTTTTATTCTCCTATCTTGCCTTCCAATCCAATTTTTGGATCTTTGAAAATGCAGAAGTTAGAAAAACACTAAATTTTTACTCTACACGTGACATTTTCAGTCGCAATGCCAATTTTCAATCGATTTTGGCTGATTCAACTACTATCATAACGTATGCCTTTCTAAAGGAGTTCACAATACAGGAAAGTGTGCTAGATGGCAATGATTAAAGATCCGTAATACGTGTCGTGATCAGAATAATAAATAGAATACTGCAAATTTTGTGTTTTTCATTTCCAGTTAAGTGCAATTCCACTATGTCACGCCAACTACCGCCGACCTTATAAAAATTGTCTCTTAGGATAGGTAGGTATAAATAAAAGCCAGGAGTATAAGGGACAGACTTACATAGTGTATTAGGAGGCTCAACTGCCTTCTGAAAATAAAAATGGAAGAGAAATGCAAGGGAATCATTATCCAGGAACATTAAAGCAAGAATACACCAGGAAAATTACGAGAGATTTATAAATAAATACGAATGAAGAGATGACGCAGCTGGATAAAGAGAGAATACAGTGAAGAGCAGCATTAAAAATCAAACTTGACAACTGGTGATGATGGATCGACCGTTGAGTAATTTTATTCAACTTATCCCAGTCCAAGGGTGGTTTTTAATTCACTCCAGACTCTGCTATATCCTACTTCACAGTCCACTCAAGGCTCCTCCCTCAAATTTCATCACTCAGATCAGCACTTAGCTCACTCTTGCCCATGAATCATGCCCCAGATTAGGTCACATATGAACAGTCCAATTTCCTTGACTTTCTCCGTAATAAGTTAACGCTTTCTGACTTACTCATGTATACCCATGGCTCATTATGTAAAGTTCACTCTTTCTCATTCAACTAGCGTAGAAATAAACATCGCATTGCAATGCAGAAATTTCTCTATATTATTTATAAGCCCAGGATTCCGCCACGTATATCACAACTGGTCTAATTATTACGTTTTGTAGATTGGCGTTCGGTATCAGCTGTTCTTTCATTTCTCCCACAGCGCTAATGATTGTTATTCACTTATATAGGGCAGAGGAGATTCGTACTGTGGTGTTTACATTTGAATTTCCAATTCTTCCAATTGCTGAGCAAAAATAATAGCCTTCGTCTGCTAAATTGACGGCTTTCATCAAGATGTTTTTTTTCTGTTAAACTCTCACTCTTTATTGCCATGAGCAACAAAGACCAAGCAGATCCCCATATAGAAAGCAACTTAGTTCAAAAAAAAGACATTTTACATGTTAGGGATTTTTTTGAACATTCTTAGTTATGATATGGTATGGTAATCGTATACATACATGAAAGAGAATTTTTCAAGGGAAATACTTAAGAGGGATGTGGTAGGAAAAACAGTAACTGACAAAGTGACCTCAGTTACGTAAATAATCGGCCTGGCAAATTCGCTATTGTATTGTATCGCTTTCCGCTGTTTCTCGATCGCAAACTCCAAGCCAGGTGGCACATTTTAGTACCGCGATGAATGTGAAAGTTGTTTCAAGCACAGGTTTCTTCGAATCTCACTTGGATTAAAAGATACATTCAGAGAGTTTTACTTGTGTCAGAAGTCATATTGCAATAAAATACTATCGGAAGCTCATTTGCCTTTTAAGTACATTTTTTGCACTATTTATCAATTTCATGTATCTCCACACTATTTAATAGGCACAACCATAGAAAATAAGGAAAAATGAGCTGATTGTGGAAATGAAAACGATTTAAAATCAACTAACGAGACTAAAAATTTTCCGGAGATATTCCATGAAATTGGTTGATAATTGCATCATGCATAGTTGTACCAGTTACTATACAATTACCTATTAGCAAACAGGCATATTTTAAAGTATGCTCTAATAAAATCTCAAATTCTAGGTCCAAAGGTTTACTGATTTAATTGGAACCATTTAATTAGAACCGTAAAAATGAAAAATTAACCTAACTCTGCCAGTTTCTATGCTAACTTAAATTTCTCTTTTCATTAATTAATCACCTCGAAGGAAACGTTTTTCTTCGATGTCGGGTACCACGTGATTTAGCCTGCTGAAACTTTTGAAGCGAGGAACTCGGAAGCCCCTGTCCTTCTTGAGCCACGTGCTGTATTTTAAATTGCCAAAGTTATAACGATTAGTTATAATGATTCGCAACTGCCAAGAAAAAGGTTTTAATATTGAAAGGAACTTATCGGTACATCGTATACTACGGTCAAAGGAAAGCTTATTCGTAAGCCTGGTAAAAGTAACTTTAAAAAAGTCAACACAATAGCTATGTCCCTTCACCGTGAGTAAATAAAGAGGTAAATAATTGGAATAATTTATGGCAATCCCATTATTTGCTCTTGGCCTAAAAGATAGAGCCTATAAGCATAATCAGAACTAATTAGTAAATAACTAAAGTGAAAGGCCAATATACAAGTTGTTGTCGTTTTTTATCAGGGAACTACTTTCCCGATATGATAAAATTATTTTTCAAAGAATATATCAGTTATAAATTTCTTTCCACCCGGATTAATCAAAAACTGACTAATTATTCATATCTTAATTTCTATCCAAAACCTTGATGAATTGAGTACTTTCACCTAATTTCTTTATCCCCATTATCCTAAAGCGTCACGCGAAGATGAAACATAACGCATATGGGGTTTGATGTTTCCTTAATCAATCAACTCAAACTCAGGACAAAGGAATTTAGGTCGGAATTTAACATATCAATTACCGCCTGACTACGCCATGATTCCAATGCCAATAAATTTACGGATTCCACTCAAGAGAAAGCGTGTACTGCGGCATTTAAATTGGCGCCACAGGCAGAATATTTTGGACACTATGGTAAACATCGTGTAATCGAATGAGAATTCCGAGTTCAATGCTCCCAGGGCCGACCGTGGAAGTTTAAATTCCGGATTTTTGCACGAAACCATGAGCAGCGCTTTCAAGTAACTGCAACGGAATATGAGTAGCAAATGAGACAGTTATTAAAGAAGAGAGTGATAAGAACCAAGAGATATACATACCGTATAACAGAGGGGAATATCGAAGGGATTAAAATGCGCAATCGGCCATGTTGAATGAATCAGTGTATGCAATAAATACGCGGTAAAAGTAGCGGAATGTCGATGTACCGTAATGATTTATCTATGAAAATGCGATATGAAAATATGTTTTTAATCACCACATTAATCCAAAACTTTAAGGTGAAATAGTGCAATAGACATATATGGTGAATTATTTTTTGCAAATATTCAGACTGTAATTTCGCACATCAAGACGCCATCAACTCCTCTTTTTATCTATGACGTGAGGTGTTGCTTAATGGTACTCCACGAGAGGAATTCCCCTTTTTGTTTCATTTGACTTTAATAGTACTTACTCATTATAAATATAATTTTCACTCATGATTTGGCACTTATTCGCTACATTATTCGTAATTTTATACATTGGTGTCAGGAGGAATAATTAAGAGATGACTCGTGGTACGTCTGTTGACTTGTCCAAGCCTAAAATAATTTACGTAATACTTACTTATAAGTCTGTGATCTCGGTCTTACAAAGTGATGCCAACATCGAAATGGTAGGTGCAGCTTACCTGTAAAGAAAATAGTAGACGATTAGCCTAGCGTAAGCGAATATTATGCAAAAATAAGAAAATGTTCATGAGATAATTAATTCTCAAATGTTCTTTGAGACCATTTAAAATTTTATTCAAGTTTTGATGTCACTATCGACTTCCATACCGCCTTCAAAAGTGATTGCGTTTTGTCAGTTCAGCAACTTTTACTTCACCGAACGTTTCACGTGGTTTCACCTTTGGATTCATTTGTAATATATCTGGAAGCATTCTAAAAAATTTTGAAAATATTTAAAGACTAAGAAGAATTATTTTGACCCTATATCAACTAAGAAAAAAGCACGGCTAATGGACGGGTAATTAATATTTTGCTGCATGAAAAACACTAAATAATTCTCGGAACCCTGTCTTCTGAAATACAGAAAAAAAAACTTAAAATGATTTTACCAGCACCTGTTACCATGTATATTTTCCAATGAAAGATTTTCATTCATCAATATGACGCTTCAAAGCTAAAACGAGAAAAATGTAATCGCTTTAAATCACGTATTTTCTTAATTTTATACTTAAGATTTAACGCATGAATTTACCTCGGATTGAAATAAATGAAAAACATTATACTATTTGGGATAAACCTAGTAGGAAAAGGAGAGTTAGGTTCTTAGGCTACATTATTGCGATAAGCAACAGTACACTTACAAAAAGAATTATTCATCCGTTGATTCAAGGGATAAAGAAACACGTGATAATACAGGGTAAATTAAATGCAGTAGATTGATTCGAAACTTCAAGGTTTTCTGAAAGAAGGATAAAAAGAAAGGAAATAACATCTTGACGGAAGAGAGGTGGATAAAAAAAGCGAAAGGATGAACATTATTGAGAGCTAGAAAGGAAGCAGAAAATAGAAAACGAAAATGCATGCGTTGGGTTATTTTACATGGCTCTTAGACGGAAATTTCAACAGACGAAGAAGAAGAAGAAGAGATAAACAATTTAGAGTGGAGAAGTTTTAAACTATGGTTTGCCTGCTGGCCAAAGGTTCCTCCTGCTTCTATTTAATGATGACTTTATTCGTGAGATTTTCGTTGCTAAACGTAAACGATTTCTTGATTATCTTAAATACTTAGGAAACATACTAATTTGCACACAACAACAATTAGGTCACAAATAAACTAGTCAATACTACTATTCTATAACATATCTCTTGCAACATAAAGCTAAGCGCTCAATTTTCACTTGGCTTCGAGAAAAAAACCACGGTTTGCCATCATTAGTTCTTTTGTGGTAAGTTTTCACTGAACGTAAACGATTTTACTAAGGAATATTTTAATCACGTAAAATTATTAAAAACCACATTAAAGGAAGAGTAATTCGCAAAAAGATTCAGACATTATCATGATTTCAAGACCCATCACAAGTTTCGACCCGCCACGCTATATTTGGAAGCAGCAAATGCGGCTCCCGACCCCAGTGGTCAGCCCAGAGTAGCTACAAATCACAAGGCGCGACCGCAATGGACACAGGGCTCCGGGAATGGCCACAGAACGCCCATAACCGGCTCCGGACTCGAGCCTCCCTTCTGCTAATATTCTCGGAAAACCCCTTTGGACTCGGGAATACGTGCATGGAGTCCTTTGTGACGGAGAAGCCTGGAGAGAGAGCACCAGAAGCTGCCTGTGCCGTGTTCCGGAGTGGTGCTACCGCTCGCTGTGTCACGACGAGGGACGAGGAGGCCCCTTATGTGTCGGCTACGGATCACAGATATCTGATTATCACCCTCGGATCGATACAAATTGAAAGACGCCATTAGTCTGACCAAATACCGTGGGAAATCTAAACCATTGACGTGCATAATGAACAGTAGTTATAAATCTCCACCGAAAAACAGAGATCAGAAAAGTCTAATCGGGTCATATTTTTGAACGCATATTTTTCTGACGCCATGGGAACTTAAGTGATTCGAATTTGGTATGCTCTCTTATACGAACATTCTTAAACAAATACCGGAAATCTGAATAAAATTCATAGTTTGCTTCTAAATTATTGGTCATGATTCACGTATCATTTTCCCACAAAAGGGGCGGCTCTTTTTTTTACCACCCAACAGCGGTAAATCCTGTTACTTATGCAAATAAAAAATAAACCTATTTTTAGAAAACTTGTACAATTTATATAATAAAATATCGCATGCTTGCACCATCGTGCAGTTCACTATTCCAAACGTTTGGTTAATCTGAACAGAATTTTCTGTCGGTGTTCGGATCAGCGGGACTATAGTGTAATGAAAAAATAACTATGAGAAAATTCCACTTTATAAAATATAATTTATTTCGACCTAGATTTCGACATAACAAGACATACCATGCCATTACCACCTGATGATGGCATAACATGGCAAAACCTACTTTGAAATGAACTATATTTTATGAATTGATATTTTACATAGTTATTACTTCCGTGCTGGAGAAATTACTCATAGTAAAGCCGGAGACCGTTCATTCCCAGTTTTTACACAGGCACTCCTACCGCTTCTAGTGTTTTGTATAATCTTTCAGTTTGTTCGGGCTCATGTACCAACCATCCCAACCCTCTCCGCCTTCTCAAACGTGATCGCAATCTCAATTTGTGCTCAATTAATACAATTATGCGAGGGAGCAGACGTGCTCCCTTCCTCTAGTTGCTCGAATCCTGGCTGTACGGTGACGTGAGGGCCATTGAAACGTCGCAAGGTTGCGCAGACGAGGCGGAGGAGTAGTAGAAGACACAAGAGAGAGAGAGAAGATGCCGACACGGTGTCGGATTCCTTCACGATGAGTGTAGTTAAGAGGTCACGGCGCAGACGATGAATGGTGACGGGACAGTCGGCAAACACACCGCACGAAAGGCAGTGCTCACTAGGCAACCGCTGGGGCGCGTGTAACGGGATATTACGTCACAAAGCACATACCGTTCACAAAAGGGTTGCGAATCACTTTCTAAAACACTCTACTAAAGGATAATGTTACAAGCTTCGCTTCAGAGTCCCACAGCGTTATGAAAAAAAGAGCATTTTTTGTAAAGGGCACTATTTACGGCCTTGCATAATATAACTCCTTCATCAATAAAGAGGAGAAAAGAGAACCTATAGAAGATAGCTTATTCCATTGGCGAATCACTTTCTAAAACACTCTACTAAAGGATAATGTTACAAGCTTCGCTTCAGAGTCCCACAGCGTTATGAAAAAAAGAGCATTTTTTGTAAAGGGCACTATTTACGGCCTTGCATAATATAACTCCTTCATCAATAAAGAGGAGAAAAGAGAACCTATAGAAGATAGCTTATTCCAACATTATAGGTAAATAAAGATTTACATTGGTTATAGTCAATTTTTATTAATTTATCCCTCATTAAATTTGACTCTAAGTTCAAAATTATCATTCGAAGTATCAGCCTTTAAAGCTCTAAAATTAAAGGCATGACAACACTTCAAATTATAGCCAATTGTTGTCCCGTAAGAAAGAGAATTCGCTATGCTGTCACCATTTCCCAGCCGAACTTTAAAAATATGAAAAACAAAATTCGTCATAGCACACGTTTTTGAATGAGTAAAACGTGTATGAACACCTAGAGTAGAAATACGGGCGGTTGGCTAAAACAGTTTTCCGCGGAAATCACACAGAGTGGATATCTGAAACTTGTCGACAACTCACTTCAAACGTCAAAGTTCTCGCTGACAACTCTCTCTTCTTGATGATAGGAATGCTCAAGAAACATGGAATGCCATATGCTGTCACAATAGATCCACCCTGGAGGTGGGGTGTTGTGGCGTAAAGCGAATATTGCCCTTTCAAATGCTCTCGACTGCTAGCGGGTTAGCAAGCTGCTGATGACATTTTTCTTCATTCCTACTTAGAGCAAAGTATTCCATTGCACGAATAAAAAATTACACTCAATCCCTAAGGCACTCAAGAGGACCTAAATGTTAGTAAGTTAGAGAGGATATTTTAATCAGATTTTCAGGAAAAATATAATTTACCTCTTCATAGTAAAAAAGAAAGATTTGGAGATAAAGTTGCAAATAAAACCCCATTGAGCTTTCTCATAAGTGAGCAGAGCTTTCAACTAACTAAGCCGTCATATTTTCAAACGGATGGTTTGTAGATATGGTCTGCTTTCATATGGTGGATGATTTGCTATCAGAAACGGGTTGTGCATATAGATAAATAAAAAAAACATAAGATTATCTTTTATTCCATGATCATGACATAAGTATACCATCTTTCCAAAGACCACTATCTATGCTACATTTAGTGCTATAGATAAATGTAGCATAGATAAAGTCAGGTATTCAAATTTTTCTCCATAGCAAAAACAAAGCATGGAAGAAATGATTAATTGAGGCCCTCAGACTGGATCATTCTCATTAGACCCTATAAATATCTCATGATAAATGAACAAATCATATAAATGTAATAATGACTTCATTTATGAAGCCAAAAATAGGATCATAGGATGATTAGACCACCAAACTAATAACTCCACAATATCTAAAGAAAAATATATATAAAATGCTGTTACAGTCGTATTGAATAATCGTGCCACTACAAGAGAAGCTCTGTTTGAAAGTCACTTCTCCCACTGTAAAAAAAAAGTTAAAGCAAATTAAAAGAAACACAAAATCGCTTTCGCAGAACTCCTTCTGACCTTTTCCGCGTTTTATCTCCGACTCCACTCAAATTGTAGCGAGGTCAAAATAACATTGATAAAAGAAAACGAATCGTTATTCTTCCACTGTAGCCTTAGAACTCAACGTGGATAAAGAAAATACGCGAGGAACATCAAGAATAAAAAGGCAAACGGCCGAGGACATGTAAAGAGAGAAGGCTGAAGGGGAATAAACAATGGGAGATAGATGGAGCTTTGAAGAGGAACACGCGGCCGCTAGCTTGGAGGGGAACAACGAAACAATTTCCTTGAGATGCAGAAAAGCTCCCTATTGTGCGCAAGGCTTGAGGGTGTCCGATCTTTGTTAATTCCCTTGCGAGCAGAGGAGGGGGGAAGAGGGCAGGTGTAGCGAGGTAAGAATTAAGCATCGTGGCCTTTCGTCTGCCGTCTACCGCGGCGGGAAGGGGGTCGGAGGGAAGGCACTGCGGTCTGAAGAGGAACAAAAGGGGGCGAGAGCAGAAGAATGAGAAACAAGTGGGAGAGAGGGAGAAACAGAAAGACAAAAAGATGAAAGGGAAGATGATGAATGGCGCGGCAACGAAAGACTGCTCCCATTTCAGTGTCCCCCGAAAAGTTGCGTAAAAAGGGAAGGGTTGAAAAAAAATGATGGTGGATGTAAATAAAAACCTAACAATAGTTTTTGCTCCAGGCTTGTGAGGTCTTAAAATACTTGATGTAAATAATGTCGCTCCAATACTCTTCGTGGATAAGTAAGAACACTAACAACCACTTGAAATAGCTCCACAAAATTATTTAGTACTTATTAAAATTTTTATCACATATTTTTACACCTTTAGGTGCAGTTGCGCATAACGCAGAATAGTAAACCATAGCATGATTGTGTAATAGTATATTAAGATGCCATAGCTGAGAAAACAAAATGCATGTACATCGATGAAACATTTCTCTGTTTTGCTTTCACCTATCGTTCTCAAATAAGTGTTTTCACTGTAAGTAAATTATAGCAAAGATGTCTGTTAAATTTGACATCAAATTGATAGACTAAAAGAGAATTAAATTGGCTACTAGGCATGGCCACGGCCACTAGGATAGTGATTCATTGGCAATTTGTCATGAATAAACGTTACGCCAATTATTTTCAGATGATTTTTTATTCTATATTTCATTTTAACTATCTCGTGCGGCTATTATAGTATGTAAGTTTTCTGATCATGTTAAAAAATTAGTATATTTACTTTCTTAATAATATGGAGTACAGTGGAGGAGTGATTTATAAAAATCAAAGAAGACACCATTTTTCCATTAATAATTAAACCATTCATGACCTGACATACACCAAAATTCGACGATACATCGGGAAATAGCTCTTTACGTATTAAGGGAAAACTTCGAAGAGCTCATTACTGCGATGAAGTACACAATCAACGGGGAAGAGAATTTTAGCGCTAGACAAAAACAATACGGGAGCCTTCACTCTCAGATACAATGAATACATGTCGATCAATGCCAATTAGCACATCGTGCCTCTGCCGAGGAAAAACTACGATGGTATAAAATATCGTAAAAGTAATTAATTCAAAGCTTGGAATATCAATCGTAATAACTTACCACGAGCATCACATTGATGGCCATAAAATATTAACGTCCCGAAAACGATTTAAAAAATAATATAACGTTCTGATGCAGCATATCCCCAAATTAATTCATGCTACTTTATTCTAAGTTTGGCCCCAGTAAAATAATGACAGAGAAAGGATTATAACCAGACAATTTTGAAAAGCCAGTTTAATTAAACCAATCTTTTATCAAGCTATTTTAAATTTTAAAATCCATACATATCACCGATAAGTTTCACCTATAGCTTTAACAGCTGCATTCAAATAAGTCACCGATTTAATGTTACCATCCACTTTATTTGAAAATCTTTTATCACTTTATTTCAATCTTAAGTATTCAGTTTTTAACATAAATGTTAAAATATTTTAGAGTCCATCCAGTTAGTAAAATCCATATTATCACTGTAAACGAGTCCAACGTAATTGGCTGAAACTATATCATGCTATGGCCATTGTTCGCGGTAAAATTATCCAAAACATGTTTCGTAAAACCGTTTTTGAAAATTCAACAATGAAAAAGTTAAAGGAATAAGAGGAACACTATAAACGTATTCAAGGTATCACAAATATTTTAACAGGATTCGTGGAAAACGTTATTTATCATGCCCTTTTCTGTCAAATATGTTACATAGCTTTAGAGGATTCCAAATTTTCCGATTCAAGTTCGAGCTGAGAGCAGGTACAAACATTTAATGCCCAGTTTTACAATCACTACTTGAATATTTGATCTACATGAAAACTTAGCCAATTACTTTCTACAATTGATAACGCTCTCGTCAACAAACCGGAAGCCTGATGTGATATACGGAACACAAATTCTCAGTTAACATCAAGTTCGCGGAAGGTCGTGTCATCTTGCGATTATCGTTAGTATGACATTGTAAAACCGGGCCAACTCATTTCCATAAAACCACATTATGCAACCTTTTTAAGGAATAGAACTTATACGATAAGCCTTTTCTTATTTTAACAAGCTTCAAAATGTCGGAAGCTTCATTCAATTATTAAAAAATAACAGGAATATAGTCCTTCGCAAGGCCTTGATAAATGAAGTAACATTAGATGCAATGGAAATTCATAGTATTTTCTAATTTTTTCTGCAAACTAATTTTGGCTACGGTTAGCCATTCTCAAAAATGAGATTTTCATGTGGATACTGAAATGTAGTTTGGTCAATTTAAGAGGGATCTAATCACCAGGCATCTACAGGAGGGAATACGAGGCAATGCTTCACAAATTGGGATGTAGGATAATAAATGTCTAAAAACCTACCAATCAGCTGGTAGAATACTCAAATGAAAGGTGATTTGTATTGGAGAAGTAGATATAAGGGACAATACGGAAATAATAACGGAGACCGGTGAAAGTTAGGGGAGCTTGGGAAATTAAGTGATACACTACGCAATATGGAAGGAAAACAGACTGATATAAAACTATAAGGAAAAGGCTGTTGCAATATAGGCATGGAGAAGAACATATAATAAAAGAACATTGAACTCAATGAAAATATTATTGATTTGAATTTTAATTAATACATCTGAGCACTCCTTAAATATATTATCATTAAAGTACCTTGAGCGTATAACGATTTTAAGCAGCCAACGGAAAGCACGAAAAATAAATAGGATAATTTAAACTCATCACATTGATTTTCTTAGCCTCTAACCCAAAAGTTATTCTCATGATTCAAAAATAATGTTATCACAATAAAATAACATCATCAACTCATAGATTAGAAATACTTGAAGCTTCCCTCTCAGATAAACTCTTGATTCTACAAAATCCTTCATTTTAACGTCCCTTCATTCTTCCTTCATGCATCACATTCTTGATTTTTCTTTAAATCTCTTTTTATTTTTATGTCCTTCCCGACCTGTTTTCAATAGGCTGTTGAGTCACAGAATGTATCAAATTAGAGTACTTATTATACTTAGGATACATTGAATTAAACTTACTTTCTCTACAATTCTTCGTAAAATTTATTCATCGTAGATTCTCTCCATCTTAAGATCTTCAAAAATTAATTCGGGGCATTAATGGGGTGGATATCATTTTAATATCCTGAAATCAATCGCTGAATTCATCTCTATAACTGCATTTCAAACTCCTCCAGTCCCTGGTGATATTCTATTAATGGGGATAAAGTTTCTGGAACAGAAAATACTACGCTCGATACAGCACGATACGTTTCCTCTAAGTTTCTCACATGTATCTCACTATAAAATAACGGTAGAAAACATATTATTATAGAAGAATTCATCAAAATAGCGACTCTTTTCTCTTAAAACAGTTTCTCTAATATTACTAATGGAGGGTTTAAATTAAGGATTCGATTGGAAAAGATCACTATAGAAACAAATAACAGCAACTACACTTAGCATTTTATCAATAGTCTGTCAATTTTAAAGTGGTGAGAAAGAAGATTAACAATATATCTCTTGTCGTCTCTCTATTGATGTGCATGTATATTTCACATATTACACAAAAGCATTCTCAAACTGTCAATATTCACGACATGATCAATTTCCGAAAAGCGGTCAAAAAGTGTTTCCCGTCACCTGACGTGCGATGGAAGGTGATTTTTCATCAATGAAAGGGGAAGTAATAGTAGGGATATGAAGAGAGGATGTGGAATGTGCCTGTCACAAAATAAACTCTCTATCCCGAGGAACGTTTGTGTACCCAAGGCCCGAAAAAATCTTGTATATGAGTTGTACCCCGTGAAAACGGGTACAACTCCTATACAAGATTTTTTACATGCATTTTTTAGATAAAAGGTAGCGTATTTCTCCACCCCTCATCTTCAACGTTAGTATCTTGATTAATAATTAGTCACTTCATAGGCCATAACTGTTCTCAGAACTAATCTCTATCGAAAATGGGTACAATCCTAAGAGATGACAGAAGGAGAGCTGTGTTGGCGAAGACAATAATGTCCACAGAGGAAAGCAATAATGAGAGGCACCACGATTTAAGACGTGAAGAGGCTAATGACAGCATTCCAATGAGTCGCAGGAGCGAAACTCGAACTCTGATGATGTATAAGGAGGAAAAAAGGAATATATTACTTGAATGTATAGGTTTTGAAAGGATGAAGAAGGTAAATAGCATGGAATTCAGTTATTTTTAATGATACGCATCCTGTGAAGATCTATGTCTTCATTAGGCTCTTTTCCTATATAATTATGAATCAAATGTAGCGGGAAATTGACGAAAGCAATTTATCAGCCAAAAGTGTGAACTAAGGGGGTGCACTTGGAACGGTGAAGGAGTAGGACTGTCCTGTCTTTAACTTCTCCAACCGTGGTAATTCTCCTAGAACGCCTCCTTCTTTATAACATCTACTGTTTCCATATTGCATTCCTATTGAATTCTCCTCATCTCCAACCTCCCTTCTACTTTCCAAGATTCCTATTCTCCTCCAACCTCTCCAGGATCTTCACCTTTCGTCAGCCACTTCATTACATCGTAACCCCTTCATAAATTCTCCAGCCACTTTTTCCACCTCCTCCTAATCTCTTTCAGCAGCTTCCATTCCTTCCGTACTTTTTCTATTAATTCTTAATTTTTTTAATATCTCCTCCCAGGTTACTATCTCCATTCTTCTTCACTACCGCATGCCAAAAGCATCGATGCTTATGTACCTCATGTGGTGACCAAGACTCAAAACTGTAACTCACTCAATGTTTCAACCCAAAAGTTCGTTTTGATGGATCAGAGTAGAGCTCACCTCATAGTAAACCATTGGCGTGCGAAATTCACACATTCACTGTAGGTGGGCCAGTTCCTTTCCTGGGACCCATGCGATTTACCACAAAGTTCGGACAATCAGACAGTTGCACTGCTAGGATTTTTGAGACTCAAAACTATAAAAATATCGAATGAATATTGAGGCTTAAACAGATTTTTCCTCATGTATTTATTCCAAGTTCGCAATATCAATTCCCGTCTTTTCGTATACGCTTCCTTTGCCAACACAATCACGCGCTTGATTTTCTTTTCGACAAATCCATTCTTGCCTAGAATACCTTTCAGCCCAAACTAGTATCAGTTATTCCCAAAATCAGTTTTAAATGTAGTTGTTTTCACCTCAGAAAATCAATTTTCACCTAAATTGGTTTCAATTCCTTAGGTTACCAAATTTAAATCCGGTAGTATGTGGATTATTTTGGCTATATGGATGAATTAGAATCCGCGGTGAGGGCCAAAATTTAAAAAAGCTAGGTAAACCTGAACTTGTCGTAATCAAGGTAACTTTACCTACTTTTACGGAAAGTAATAACACTACTAGCATCTAATTGATCCTGCTTAACTTTTAGATAGCTATTATAAAAATTTTATATGCTTTGTAATTCGACTTTAAATAGCAAAAAAGACAATGATTAACCATTTTTAAAGTGACACGATCGTCATTATTATAAACGTATGACGGTACTCATTCTCATGGTCCACAATGCAAAGATATCCGAACGCATCAAGTTACGAAAAATGTAAATACCATCAATTATCCTCATGCACACCTGAATGATACCTATCTCTTTGTTTTTCGTTTATTCAGACGAAAATATAGTTTTTCAAACGAAAAACTGGTTCACCAAAATCTTTTTTATAAACACCGTTTAACTCTCTCTCTCTCCACTCAAATGATCCTGATCATAATCACCTCATGAGGGGACAACGTCAACAGTTTTGGATTTAGTTTTGGGTTGCCATCGAAACGTGCTCCAAAATCGCTTACGCCGGAGAACGCATCACGTGATTTCTCCGAAGAGGTGAGGTCTCCCTCTACCCTCCTCTACCTCACCTCTCTTATAAATATATTTCACCGACTTCCCAAAAATTAACTCCATTCCAAGTAGATAGATGGCACTAAGTATGTTGGCAAACGCCTTTACCTGTAAGGTGGTCGTGGCTCGGCCGCCAAATTGGAAATCTGTCTTTAGCTAATCGCTAAAGGAGACATATATTTCAATATTAAAATTATTCTACATGCCCTTCAACTTCCTACCGGAACATATTAATTTCCTCATCAGCGTGATGATGTATGTCAAAGTTTAACAATGCCAATGCAAATATATATATAAATGAAATGTCCACCATTGTTTAATAAACGTTCATTCAATTAAGGTGATTGCTGCATTCAAAAACTGAACAATATATTATTTAGCATGCTAATCGGAAGATTCATATAATTTAAAGTCACAGTGATTTCTTGTGAATTTGTGAATGGTTGTTCAGAAACACAATTCCATATTTCAATTTTATCCTTTTTTCTGACATAGCCAAACTAAATTATGAAGGAAGGAATCTATACAGCGCGATGGGTCAGGGAAAATGGGCAGTATAAAGTATTAAAAGGAACCACAAATCGATCCTTCGGATATATCCTAATGATATCAGTTGTCAATACGCAAAAAATTAACATTTTAACTTGCGTTAAAGTTTGCTAGCATAATCGAGAACTAAAAGATGCCTTCAGCACGAGGGAATAGAGTTAAAAATATATGGGAATGTAGTATGGATAAATATCCTTAAAAATATTATTCTCGAATAACTCAAGTTTAAAATCGTTCTCCCATGCTAATTATTGAGGGTATTTTCAACAAACGTATCCAACAAAATAGGATTTACTATGCAAAAACAGAGTTGGAGCCATCAATTTCATAAATGGCCATATATACTAAAATCCAATAAGGAAGAACTTAATAGTTTCATCTGCGAAAGCAAATGTAAAACTATTAGCGTTACGGATTGTTTTCAGGATATTTATAAGAAGGTAAGTGAGGGATATGAAGAAAAGGTGCAAAGTAAAGAAAAAAGTACTAAGGTGGAATCTGAAAAACTGTGCAATGGTTAACAGCGAAACCTATTCTGAATATATGTATCTATAACTAAGAATAATAAGATCTAATAAAGATTAATAAGGTCAAAGCAGATGAGATGGAGAAATTATTAATGGTAGAAGTAACTTTGCAGGGATGGTTGATGTCAGAACCTCAATCTTGTGACCATAAAGATATATCCCAAGTATATTCATTACATTTTACTATATCGAATTCACTTCATCGCAAACTAATACCAGGCAGCATATACAAGCCAGCAAGGCAGGAATCTATACAGCCTGATGGGTCAGGGAAAATGGGCAGTATAAAGTATTAAAAGGAACCACAAATCGATCCTTCCCCACGAATCCTCATCCGTTCCTGGAAAAGTAATGGATAACATTTTGAGCTATGAGACGTGAGCAGCAGGAAAATATTAGGCACCGGGCTGACTGATAAGTCCAAACATCGTTAGTACTCAGAACTAGGGTGTTACATTTCATCAATACCACGACAAAGAGTCATGGCCTGGTAATTTCCCTCGATCGAATATGATACGCACTCATATAAGCTTCAGATATTCGATAGGGTGCTGAAGCGTGCCTGCCATCTTAATCTCGCCGAATCATTCCCCTGAAACGCAGGCAGTTGAAAGCACACTCATGTGTGGCGGGTTGAAAGTATTCCAGGAATGCCTCCAGTAAGGAATAATCATATTTTAGAACGTAGCGACTTCTTCAACCCGCGTTTCTCCCGGTAAAGCATTTTACCAAATATCGCCAATTCAATGGGACTACTAACACAAAGTAGGACGTTCCCGTGAACAAATTGAATCCATTCTGTGCATGACGTAATCCGGATGTCCCCAGCAGCTTGAGCCCCAGAACGACTTGAGAATTAGCATACGAATAATGGATTAAAGCTCCGATAATTCAGTTATGAGAAACGGCAGAAAGGAGTCAAGGAGATGTTAGCATCCTAACGTACTGATATGCAACATACTTGAGAAGTTATATCTATCAAATGGGTGGTTTGAGAGTACAATCTGAGACGCCAAATGCCATCTAGTTTGGTTATGCATGAAGATATACTGAATTTTTGTTAAGCTGCTTCTTTTTTTATTTTGTTTTAGTTGTGTAGGTACCCAACTCACCTCATAAGTGCTAACATTAACCTAATTATCTTCAAAATAAGAAGAATATATGCATCAAGCCAAGCGTAGAAGCCGACCGCCAAATATTCAAAATTCTGGCCCGCGAAAAGTGAAATGCACCGGTTGGCATTTAAAAAATAAGCATTAGAGATGGAACAGAGGTGATTAAATTCGACATGGAATAAATCATCTATTTTCACCGCGATGGTTAAAAGGTTTATTCCCAGCGAACTACATCCCTTTGGTGCACCAGTGAGCAAGACTGCGTAACACATCAACTGTGACTTGGAAATGTGTATTAGCTATCTTCTTCATGAGGAGAATGGAGGAGTTGCATGTATTTAACAACAATCTAATTTTACGACCATACTTCCATTCCACCTAATGTTCTGAAAATAATAATCCAATAATCTTTAAAAGACTGCATTGAATTTTCCCATGAGGATTCCAAAAATCTTTCTGAGAACTCTTCTTCAAGATATTTTTTTCAGTACATCAGAGGGTCAGTCGGCTTTTAGTTACACTCGAACGACCTACATATTCTCGAAAATTAATAAATCTCCCCGTGATATTATTGTCATCTAATGGAGTTCGATTTATTACTACTTACTACGAAACCAAAGTTTTAGTGAACACGCATTAACTACACCCTGAAAAATTCGTAGGAGAATTGATATAAGCCGGTAAAAAGGATGAGCAAGTAATATTTATATTACTACGGCAAAATTATGAAACCGAAACGAAATAACTCATTTATATCTGTGAATATAAGTTAATTCCAGTTATTTTAAAAGGTTATCTTCAATGATAGGTACAAGAATGTAATAAAAACAGTTTTATTGGCCAAGATAGAAATAATAAGACACACATCACAATACTTTTTCTGATCGTTTTAAAAAAGACTAATTGATCACCTCACATTTAGTTTTGCGCCGGTAATATACATATCTCAGGTAATCACGTGTAAGCAAAAAACTACAATCAAGTATGTTAATTTAAGAACGGGAGAAATTCGCATTGAAAAAACAATACGCTCAAAATATGGTTCGATTTTTACACGATGGGTTTCTCACATCCACGAAATCCGCAGCGATCGAAATCACTGGGGGTAACTTTCGCAAATATATTATTCTGAAAAAAGAAGTTCGGAATGTAATCACAAGTACCTTTTTCCTCAACGGAATGAATTTTAAAACGCCGGCACTTGAAAATTCTTTCCGAGGAATTACTTGCCGGCGCCCAGATTTGGATCCATGACATCAGATCACGCGACAACAGATCACGCGACAACAGATCACGAAGACAATAGATCACGATGACAACATATCACGCGACACTAAATCACGATTAAAATGGGAAAATTGCTTTGTAATATATTTTCCTTCAATATTTTGCGGATATTTTGCCGCAGATGTGTAATTGGCAGGGGGCGCTGCTGAGTCGTTCCGAATGTAGAGAGAGATAACATTACTGGCATACCTGATGACAGCGCCACCAAGCGGGGAAACGCACGAATTCCTTGAGACTGGAGGCAAGGGTAACCTTCAAGGCTACCTGGGGAGGATGTTATTTGGCGGATAGTTACGTTTCTTTTTTCACGAATACCCTTCGGAACCAACGACGTTGGGCATTACCCAACCCACCCCAATGGTCATTGTTTTGCGTAAAACTACGGCGAGTTGCCCAACCAAATAACCCTAAATGATAATAAAGTGTTTAAGTGTGATTTGTATCATGCTATTAGGAATTATATCAGTGAAATATATCTGATGAAGTGAAACCCGTGTTATTAGGTTTATTCTATCTTTCACTTTTTGCAGTGTTTTTTGTATATCGTGATCTATTGTCGTCTTGATTGTTGTCGTCGTGATCTATTGTCTTCGTGATCTGTTCTTCGTGATATGTTCTTCGCGATCTGTTCTTCGTGATCTGTTCTTCGTGATATGTTGTCGCGTGATCTGATGTCGTCGTGATCTTCTGACGGGGTACCCCAGATTTGAACTCCGTGAAAACAATTCCCCGTAAATGCCTTCAGGAAAATAGAGGGAAAAAGGAAATGGAAAACAGGCCGAAAAGAAACTCTTTGCCCGGAAAGAAAGAAATTCAAGCACGCCAAAGATTAGGGCATCTGCAATTTCACGGTTTGACACCCGAGGAACCGCTGCGTCGTTGCTGCTGATCACAAGGCAGCGGAGTGAAACGCGAGAACAGCTCGAAAACGTTTTGCTGCCGTCTCTTCAGGAAAAGGTTGGAAATTCACCACCAAAGCTGAAAGAAAATCCCTTCCCCCTTTATAATAATATCCCGAACGCGAGAGCACGCGACGATTTCAACCAGCATCAAAATAACTCCATTCTTCTCTTTCTTTGTACCTACTCTCTGCGCTGTATTTTTCTATATCACTGCCATTTTCTCTCCATAATAGCAATTCCCTCACGACACAACTTTCTCTGAGATTCACTCTTACTCTACAGCCTTTATTACATAACCCACCGAGTGATGTAGGCATCTTACTATTTTCAGTAAGCAGCTGTCTGCAACTTCAATATATTTATCATCTGCCCTTATTTCATATTTTAAGGAATCACAAAATTTCACTGATGAATACGCACAGAGAAAAAACGCAATCAAAAGCTGAATAACAAGGAATATATATCCAAAGGATGGAAATGGCAGCTTACGTTCACTTACGGTGATTCCAATGTAAAATATTACTTGACTCTTATTCTAGCTACTTCATACAAAAACGTGTCCTCTGTTTGATATGCATAGCAGAACTATTTTTCCGCTCTACTTATCTCGCAAACTAAGACTGAAGATACATGACGGTGTTAAACGACATAATGGGTAAAATGATAAAATATGAGGCATAGTAAAACTTTTATTTCTCTATCTAATAGAGTTGTAATTAAGCAAAATACATTATGAGAAAAAGAATTCCCATGTAACTGAATGGTAATGAAATATATGCACCAGTCCTTCGTTTTTTTATTTGTTAGCAAATACCTGTAGGAACTGACGATAAAGCCGGGTTCGAAACGGCACCTAAGGGCCCTTGAAGGGCGCTTCGGTGGTGGCGACCATCTTGCGAAGGGTGTCCGGAACGTTAGGCGCCGCATGAAGGGCCCTTGGGAAGGGGTCGGATCGAAGGGCGCAAGCTATGCACACTTTCGACTCCTTCTCGTTGCGCTCCAAGCCATCTTGAGGTGGAGAATCATGGGACTTGTTTTGTGATTGGTGCTTTCGTGCTGGGCTTCAAAGTGCGGCGGGATAACTTTGACTATGTTCATATATACAATGCTATGGTGATCCATCCTGCTCAAAATTTGACATGGCTTCTAGTTTCAAACAATATAATCACACAGTAAAAAGCATCTAATGAATGTTTGTTTTCAGCACTACTTCGTAAAAAAATATATTAATGTTTTACATGAAATGTTTATCGCTTACAATTATGAAGTAATATTGTTTTCAATTCTTATGAATTGTTGAAACGGCAATTAAAAGCATTTAATTCTAAAGTATGGTGTTACGTTACCGCAAATTGACGTTGATTTTCCATTTACTTTAAATTAACTTAAAATTTTGAATTTTGTACAGTATGTAAGCCTGTTGAATAGTTTTTTTCGTAGCGAGATAAGACAACCCGGTCTGAATAACTAAATAAATTACAATCCATACTTCATTAAGTAAACTGAACAACCTAAAGTGCATGAGACCAATTTCAACTAGACTAATCTCAAATACCTAGTCATTATAATGACGTTATAGCATCATAACCCTACCAATGCATGTGTTAACGCTATTTATTATTTGAGAGTTTTACTTTTAGGTACCAGAAAATCTTGCTATACTTAAATAAAATTCTGTATTTAATTTTGTTCTGTAGGTCTTACAGTCTGTCTCTTTCCAAGCCATCATGAAGCTGACAGTGCTGACAGGACGAGAAAAGGAAAGCTTACAAATGTGGAAGTAACTTTCATTGATATATAGATATTCCATGAAAGATCACTGCAGATAACTACGCAAAATTCCTCAACAAGGGATGAAGAAAGTGGTTAACGCAAAGCAATTAATCCGAATGACATGAAAGCTGTTATCAAAATAAATGCCTAATGCTGCCAAATTCGGACATAGGGAGAAAATAGTAGACAAAATGACTTCAAGAATTGAGTAATACAGTGATATTAGAATATTTATAATGAATATAAGAACAACAATGTATAACCAATCATAATTAATTACTGTTTTCATTTGCATTACAAGATATTAAAATAGCAAATAACTAAATGGAAAAGATCGATGCAAACGTTAACTGCTTCGCAAAGACCTAATTCTTACTTCATTTGTTCTCAGTGCATTTTTCACCAATTGTGGCTCTAGTGTCGATTCGGGCTTGAGAAGGGCCCTTCCGGGCCTTAAGGAGGCAGAAGGGCACACTTGCCCTCTACGCCCTTCTGCCCTTCGTTTCGAACACGGCTTAAAATGCGTTATTTCAACAGAAATGGCGCTGCAGTCAGCTTATATGGCCAAAGTATACGTGCATTAATAATATAAACATCGAATGATCCTCATAATTTGTTTCTTCATCTCGTATCCTAATAGCTAAAGACTATCATTATTGAAAAAAAATAATTTAGATTATTAAAGAAAAAAGAAAGACAAACGATAAAAATCATGATAATAATTATCGCTACTAGTTTCATTTCTTCCCATCAGAGTCGCCTGATCTAATTTCTTACATCTGACTGGTAATTGCAGAAAGCTATTGCAGTAAAAGGTAAATGCCAATTGGATTCTGCAGAAAATGTTGTGCAGTAAGGAATTCCAGACCTTTAGAAATTAACACATGATAAAAGTTGTAAAAAGATGTGTCAAAAGCATAAAACTTGTTTAGAAAGAAGTGCAAGAGGAAAACTGGTAAACGTATTTCTCTAAGTGTTAATGTCCGTCATCGTATACTTTACATGTCACAGTCCACCATTCCCATGCAGAATTAAATTTGTAAGCCTGCAGTGCTGACACCTTTTAGAGATTCTTATATGATGTTTGTACTTACATGATATTATATATATCATATGATGTATGATGATGATGTACATAATTATCGTTAGCACGAATGCAGCTTCTCAATTAGAATTTGTAAATTGTTTTGAATTGCCAGAAGAATTCCGCACAGCAATCAAAATACATGCTGGAAACATGCAGGAATTCATGCCGATGAAAAAAAAACGGAAAATCCTGATGTCTGGCATACATTAATGCGTGTATGTTTGTATATATATATATATGTAATTAAGGTCGCATTGTAAGAGTTTTCTAAAGGACAAACTTGTACTGCGAAAAATGGGCTTAACCCACATTCACAGTAAACCCACACCGTATGTTATACAAACCACCCCTTCCCCTCCTATCCCCTCCCCTACCCTTCCACCCCTTCCATCCCTCCCCCTATTTCCACAACCACGTCCCCTCCCCTTCTCAAATTCCCACTCTCCACCTCTCCTTCCCACGTCACCCTTCCCCCTCAATCAAAAGCATTCCGCCACCGCTGCCAAGACAACGGTTTCAGGGTTACGTAAGACTACAAGCCAGAGATTCTCCCCCTCCTGCAGATGATCCGAGGCGTTATTCCCTCTCCTCTTCTCTCCGAGACGGGTTACGAGGACTTTGAATTATTCCTGAATCGGCAATCAAGAGTCGCTGCTCGTCTTCCTCCGTATCCGCCACATATTTTCTCGCGGAACAGGATAGAGGAAGCAGGTGAGGGTTTAAGAGGATTCGGCAAACGTCTACAACCCGGAAATGGATGTGGGGCCTGCCAAAAGGGCACAGGAGGAGGTGAGGCAGCACTTGGCGTGATTGGTCCCATAAATAAATCATGGGGAGAGAATGACTGGCAGAGGCTCCTCAGAGGGAAATATGGAAAATGCCTTATCGATTCAAAGCACGTCTTTGAATCGTTATTTATCAGTTCAGAAAGGAATAATCATAAAATATTGGCCTCCATGCCTTATTTCAGGTGAAATTAAACCTCATCTTTAGGTATAATATTAAAATTGATCAGTCGATCAATCGGTTAAGCTAGGTTTAAATGAAAGAAAGAATAATAATACTATCTTATATTTCCACTTTCTTTCATGGCTTCAAACTTCGGCTCGGCATTCTTCCTACCTCTCTTCATTGCATGCATAAGCCTACCCTTTCTTCCCTTTCCCCAATTAGGGCGATATTACGATTGCCGTTTTCTTACGTGGCGTTAATGGACGGTGGCGTTAATGGACGGTGGCGTTCAGATTTCCATCGTTTTCCCTTCAGGGACAAGTTTATTACGATTTACGGGAGTATCAAAAACCAATTGCTTACGATTTTCGCAAACAGAGCTGTAAACGTTGGAAAAGTTACTGTTCTTTTTCATATTAAAAAAAAAATGAATAATTCGCTAACCATGCTCACAAATTATGTTTAAGAAGGTGAATTAAATTTCATTGTAATGTTAAAAAGTAACATGGATAAACTGGAGATGAAATTTAGCGAATATTGAGAACAGATTCTTTTCTGTTTGGCTGCCGGTAACGTAGCCAAACGGAAATATTTGACAAGAGTCTCTCTTCGTCCGTGGAGGACACCGTCAACGTCCGACCATCGTAAGAGGAGATCCACTGCATTGCAATCCCCAATCTTCGCGAACGCCACCATCCGTATCCGAGACGTCAGGAAACCTCCATCGTAATCCCGGACTTACTCAGCATCCTCTCGTTACCTTTTCCAACTACCTACCCGGCCTTCTTCTATCTCTTCACCAGCAATAAGCAAAGCATCGCAAGAAATTTACGCATTCAGAACCGAGTTTGCCCCGAAGAAAAACTCCCAGGGAAAGAGAGAAAAAAGATCCCTGGAAGAAAGTCGTTAGGAGTTAGTGATCACACCAAACTTATAACATGTACTCAGGTGTTTTCAGTTTTAGATTGGTATAAGTGATGCTCCAGAAAAACCAAAATTATAGAAAATGACAAACTGGGACTGACTATGATCATATTTACCACGCAGCATACCTGACTACGACACATAGTTACAGTAATTCCAATCCCTGCTAGATTTAATAAGAAGTTCATTGTTACGAACAGCACTATCCCCTGATGTAGAAAAATGAAAGCGTTTCACTGATTCAAAACATGATTCCGAATGATTAATAATCTCTTCGAAATGGTAGAGTTTTAATATATAGGCCTTAAATTCTAAGCTCGGGTGACATTAGACGTGACTTGACACTAAAATTGAGCAGAGCATAGTAATAAATCAATTAATTCAGAGCTTATGTTGCCTCTAAGAAAATACTTGGAAAAAAGAAAAAGATCAAAGATCTGTCTGAGGATCTATGATAGGTGTCGTCAGGCACTAGGCACAATTAAATATTAATGACAAATATTAAAATTTTAGAATCACACGCTGGATATTTTTCCATCCATGCTACACATCATAAGTGCGGACAAAAGCAGAAAAGCATCAAGGAATAACCATCTGGCAGACTAGTAGAAGAATAATTTATTAACACGCGGCTTACAAGGCCATAGTACACACAGGCCGTAATACTATTTTATTAGGTAGAACCGTCGTCTTTGACCTCTTTCTCGTAACTTTACGATTTCAATAGATGAATAATGGGTTCGAATGGTAGTATAACCTGAGAGAATACGGAAACACCTCATTGATTTAAAATACGCCTTTGAAAAGTTGCTTAACCCTTTATTTTGGAAATGTTGAAAATATCTGTTTTTAAAGGCGAGGGTTATACTTTATATTTTTAATGACCATAAGCACAAAAAGGGAAAATCGTGAAATAATGTTTAATTTTGCCTTTTACAGTATAAATAAGTCCCGATGACGAAAAGGAAGGGCCGCAAGTACTTGAGAACGGTATGGGAGTAACACTCCTGAGTAGATAAAATCAAAATCCGAAGTCCAAGACGGGAACTCACTCGGTGAAAAAAAAAACGAAAATAATTGCCGACTATCGCGCAGACAGTTTCAAGCCTTTTTCCCGCGTAACATCACTGAGTAAAGCATTTAAGTATTTACATCCCATTTTCAATCCCGATTATTTTTTTTCCTCACTCAATTTTTTTAAGGCTTATAACCGTACCATTATTGTGAATACTTTCAGTAAAAGAAAGCTGGCCTTATCGATAGGGATGAAGTGTTAACCGATTAATTAAGTCTCAATTAACATGTCCTACAACATAAATTAGCAGTGTTCTAACTTCTATCTCCAGGGTATTCTACTACTGCTCTCAGTCTACGCTGAAACAACACTGGTAACTTCTGTTCCGGATCCCTAATTACTGGGGTATAGCGTCCCTTGGAAAGTATAATAATGCATAAGGTTTTACTATGCATAATTGATTTTTTAATAAAATGTCAACGGCAGGATTATTCCGTCGAACAATATGTGTTGTTAAGCAACAGCGCTTATCATAAATATGCTGCCTCTTGTAACATAACAATTCGGCGCCATATTTCCTATAGCTTCAGTGCATGTGCACTCGACAGGAGGAGGGGGAAATCAGATCGCGCTTTGGAATGGTAATTATCACCAACCAATGTAAGCGCACCATAAACTAAGCAGGCCTTAACATTAATAACAATATTGGTTGGAAACTCTACGAGCTAGATCTTTTTTCGTAGATTTTCGCAGTTCATTTTAATTTTGGTAAGTTTCTTTTGAATTTCTGCGATTAAACTTAACTTTTTTAGCAACAGTTTCGCAGTGCTATTCTGTCGGATTCGTCAGGCATTCTAAATCAGCAATGAAAAATAAATAAACAAACGTAAGCGGTTATTATTTACAGCATGATTAATTAATACTTGAGTTTTTCAAAATCTTTTCCACGTATAAGAAAGTTTGTACCCATCTTCTCTGTTAAGGTTGTTAGGTCTTCTTTCTATTTCAATGGCTTCCCTGGTGATCCGTGGATAGTAGCTAAGTTCTTGACATTAAACTTTGGCCCTTTTTATGTCAATACTTCGAATACGAGCTACATATTTGCATAAAGTTGTTTTTCATGGGGTAGGACAGCAATTTACGACGGAGAAGGAAACAATCGGAGAGGCATCGAAGTGTCACTGTCTCTCTGAACATAGAACTGGACGGTCGCAAGAGTCTCTCTCCCCGCACATAGAATGAGAAGGTCGCAAGAGACTCTTTCTCTGCGCATAGACTGGAAGTTTAAATTACACTGTGGCATACCAAGTGAAAGGGGAGGCGATAGTGTCCAGAGAAACTGCAGTCAGTCACGAGAACAACCCAGGTGCCACTTCATATCCAGACACGCATTTTGTGTATATGTGTCATACCGTCCGAAAAGAACTATTGTAATTAGACCGAAGGGTATATTTTGCTCTTTTAAGTATATTTATTACAATTTGCTTAGCCTGATTAAGACGCTGAGTACTACAGTATTGGCATGTTTGAGAGAGGGAGTCGTTTTTTTCATTTAATAATTTTTTCAATAATTCATTTACTAATTTTTCTAGCCACAAAAAATAAAGTAAGTTGTATTTTGGGAATTCCCAGTGATTATTACGTAAACTAAATAAATTTGTGTAAAGGTAAATATTTTGGTAAATAGGAAGCAAATAATTATAAAAGGAAATCTATGACTAATTAACTATTCTGCCACTGAACTAGCCAGGGCAAGGCGACAGGGTAAATTATTGCGTGCAGCACTAAAGCAAGGATAAGTTGGGCAAGTTTAGTAAGTAAGATCATCGGACGATTAAAAAATATTACACTCTTGTCTGATACTATCAACTGCAAAGGTGTATTTTCTTGGCCTCGGGAGATAATATAACGTTTAATGATGTGTTTGATGTCGCAAAAATAGATTTTATCAAGACATAATACCGGAATAAGTACGAAAAATAGTAGTGCACAAAACATAAAATTCCTACAGAGGTAATCGTGCTTAAAATAAAAGCGAAAGGATGTTACCATCTGGATTAATTGGAGTATTATGCTAGGCACTGAATAGGTCTGTGAGTGACCAAACCTAAATACGTCTAACTTCATAAATGGAATCACCACCCGCTCTGCGAATATTAGATGACCGGTGTGATAAAGCTCAATGGATTTTCCAAAAAACAGTATTTTTGGGATCACGCTAGTACTGTAGCTTATGGAGGAATAAATCTTTATAATACAATAATTCCAAACCAGGCATCACGTGAGACATTAATTTTTTATGACGCAAATTGATCCCCAATTTCCTGCATCTCATATTTAATGAAATGGAGAGCCTTATTAAACCCACGCAATTTTCATAAGGTCAGTTAATAAATTAGAGAAAAGTCAAATCGTCTTTTTTCATCCTCATCGCCTAAAAAATCTGGTGAACTGGAAAAAGAAGAGGCTAGTCATCCTTCCTCATTTGCATACTAAATTAATACTCATTAGGCTAATAAATTCCTGCTACAGTGTGATTGTTTTAATCAACTTCGAATATGCCATTAAAAATATTACCATAGCGAAAGCTAGGGACCAATCAAGATCACAAAGATATTATAATATCTCCGTTGAAATTTTTTAAATTTTTTTCATGAATTTACCAGGTTAAATTAGATAAATTTGTGATGAATGGAATAAGTTACTTAATAATAAGGTAATCACAATTAAGGACTACTGAGTCAGTAATGACTGAACATTTATAGATATGTTTTTGTTTCTTCAAATGTATATTTCAGAATGAGAATATCACTATCCTCAGTAAATCGATCGATTTTTTTCAGATATATGAAGCACAGATTCCCAAATTCTCTGTGAACAAAGTTCTTACGGATACTTTTAGGATTTATGTACGCCCATTTCACTCAACGTCTGAAACATCCACGCAAGATGTTTAACTCAATCAAAATGATTAATCTTAAAACAGAGATCCAGGTTTTAACACATGGAAATTATGCTCATCTACTTGCTAGTGGAAAATAACAGCAAGCAAACGGAAATTCTATTTTGAGCGGTATTTTTGAGTGAAGGCTTTTGTGTCGTGAGTCTAGCGATTAAGTTTCTACACCGATGATTCATTTAGCTATAAAACAGCTTTGGGGCTATTCCAATCCACCACCTTGGGTCATAACTTTTGAAGAAGACTTAAAGCAAAAATTGTCGTATTAGAAGTGATTACAACGCTTAAGAAATCCCATAAGACCATCATCAAGTGGCATCTCATTAAAAAGAAATTTTGATTCAGATATTCCGCGGTTTGCACCAAATATCAATGAAGACAATTACAGCCAACTGTTACCACGCAAGTTGCAAGTTCCTTCAAAGTCATTGCTCCTGGAAACAAAACTGTTCGTTTCAATCATCTGATCAGAAATTACCCCGCTAGCAAACGTGCACAAGAAGTAAAATAACCTGTATTGATGCATAAGTATTGTTCGGAATGGAATTAATTTTTTTGTAAACCGTATCAAACTGGTATCATTAAACGTCACGGACTTTCTCTTCTATTTTTCTACCAACTACTATTCAACCATGCTACTCATTGACGTATACTTCTCCTGATCCAACAAAACATGTTGACAATGTGAATGAGTGGATTGAGCACATTTTGATGCGATGCGAATCTACAAATTTGGCCGTAAAAAAACACCAACTGGATCTTTCTGAGATACCTAAAATTGCGAATAGCTTAAATAATTATAATCTATGCAAGAGTTCTAATGTCTACACGGTGTCACATTTTCTTCACCTATCCCCTAGCCTTTTCCCAGTTAATTAGGTTCTTCACGCGTTCGCCTGTTTATGCACTTTTTCTGTCGAGGTTAATCCTTTTATTTCCTTGCATGTTTGAATGTTCTCACCACCTTTCATGAAAACATTCTATTCTGCATTTGGTTACGTGAAAACAAAACTGCTATTTAGTCTTTTCTCCTCGGATTATAATTCAACTTCTGGACCAATGTTCGATGGCCTGTAACGTACCTACAAGGTCTCACGAATGACTTATTTCTAAAAAAACAAAGAGTATAAATTCCATAAAAGTTGACAAAAAATAGTAATCTGGGCTGAATATTAAGAGGGGCTATATGATTAAAAATAAACATACTTCAACACAGAGTACTCAAAAGTTAGCCATGTTTACGATCCCACTATATGACCGAGCTCGATTTAAGACATTTTGTCAGAAAAAATCTGATCTGGGAAAAACGCAGATTCCCAGGCTAAACGATATATTCTCAGCACATCGTTAGCGAATTTTCCCTGGTCTGAGATTTGAGTATAGAATAGACAAATGAATCTACAATGGATGTAGCTCTGAGCAAGGGATGGATGAGTATTGGCTTTCAACCCTTTTACTGCTGGTAAATTTGAACCCTGGTAAACTGCTGTGAACGTAGCTCCTATGTTCCGTTGGCAAGGTCATTCCTACCCACCGTTCAATTTTTCGCCGCACTGGGGCTGGGAAGTCTCCGCAACTTGACCGCAGCGGTAGGGTTCAAATTTAGCGGCTCCTATCACTATGAAAGTTGTCAAACATTTGGCTTTCCGACGAAACAGAGAGCTACGAATATTCTTTAGCAATTGTTAATGGTCACGAGCAATGGAAACAGATTCCATCATTTTCGTAATACCCATCAACCAAGCTTACATATCTACATATAAGTGTAGCATATCTGGTAGAAATAGGAAGAGCTCAACGCATATTTTAGCATATATTTGACCTAACAAGTTGCTTTCCCGTTTCCTTTAAATAGTTTTTATAAATTGTTTTTATAAACCAACTTTGAAAAATCTTTATAAAATATGAGCGATTTGATACTTTCCAGTCGAATTTTCATTTTGAATCCCTCTCGGGCTTTATACTGGGTTATGTTCTTCACTCTGGCTGACGCGACGTTTCAATCGGATATTTTCCAATCATATCTGTCCCTGATAATTTTAGGTAAGTTTTCTATCGAAATGTATGCCAGTGTAGAGATCCTGGTGGGGGAAACTTGAGTTAACATTCTGCATTTCAATATGTTTCCTTCAAAAAATAAAATCAGCTCACTTTCCTGATAGTTTACATATGTAGCGTCCAGCCTAACAAGAATGTTCTCAATTTATGACGGTCTTCTGGTGTTGAATAGCACATTTTTCAAGGATATGCAC
Source organism: Pyrrhosoma nymphula (assembly GCA_963573305.1). NCBI lineage: Eukaryota > Metazoa > Arthropoda > Insecta > Odonata > Coenagrionidae > Pyrrhosoma > Pyrrhosoma nymphula. The sequence continues at coordinate 137,092,852 of OY754330.1, forward strand.
CAAATACGGTTAAATTCGCCATGAAAAAATCTTTTAACTTGACTGGGATTCGAACCTGGACCTCCCAATTGCAGGTCAGATGTGTTAGCCAGTTAGGTACACATTAGGTCAGGTGTATTAGCCAGCAATCGCACTGATAGGAAACATTTTCAAGGACATATGCAAGAGTATTGGCGCTGATTTTGTGGAAACATAGTATATCCATCTAGAAGAAAGAGAAACAGGTACACGGGTTAAAATTTCCACACTTATATTTTTTTTATAATTTTTTTCCTCACTTTTAATTTTATTATTTAATTATAAAATTGTGGAAATTTTAACTAACGTTTCTGTTTCTCTTCCCTCATTACGGACTTAACGAGGACAATCATTCCCTCCACTGTTTCACGCATTCCAACCAGCATGACAGTGACGAGGACAATCAACATCGCAATTAGATTGCAATAAAGATATAAATCTATTCCGAATTCTATATTCTACCCCATCGCATATTCCATGGATTTAAAAAACGAGAGCTCCTGGGGAGGAGGGAAGGGATGGAAGAAGAGAGGTCCAAAGAGTCTATCAGAGACACGCGTCGACTCCGCGGGGGTCCGCTACAGGAATAACTCGACCGTCTCAACTTTCGCATCGGCGGGAGGGGAGGATGAAGGGGGAAGGAAGGAGAAAAAAATAAGATGGAATAAGGGCAGAAAGAGAAAAAGGGATTTAAGGTGGTATGAGCGAGATAGCTCCCTTGGCTTCGGAACCCCAAGATCGGGTCATAATTACCCATACTATCGTAATTTCAAGTTTTTGGTGCTTTAACTGCTACGCACACGTGTGAAAATCCGTCTATTCTTCAGGTCAATGCTAAGAAGTCTTTTTAAAATAAAGTGACGTTCTTAGATGCTTTAATAGCTTAGTAAGTATGAAAAAACCGAGACGAAGCATGTCAACCGGAATGGAGCGTTTCTGCAATGTACTTATTTTGATACAGATAATAAATTGTTATTTTAGATTTATTCTTCCTTAATTTGGTATTTATTTAGAAATAACGGCATAAATATATTTAGCCTGTACGCGTAGCTTTTTTTCTGTAATATAATCCAATAATTCAATAAACATAATCCTTATGGGAAATATATGTGGGCCAAATATGACCCGGTCTTGGCGTTCCGAGGGCTAGTCATAATGGAGGCCATATTTAAATTTTATTTTTTAATTTCAGCGTCCGTAAGACGTATGAAGTAAATATTGTAAAATAATGGTGCGAAAATATAGTCAAATATGACAGAAATTCTCAATATTTAAATTAATATAACCACATAAGCCTCTAACCTGTCTCATTTATTCACGCCGTACGATGAAATCACCCTCATAAAGGAATGTTTTTTGCGATTCTGTTAAAACTACAGTGGTAGGTAACAGATTAATTTTTATAAATAGTTGAGAAAACATATAAACTATATACCGTTAGTTTCTTGACGAAATCTAGGTCTTATAAATCACTAATTTTTTAAATATTCTCCCCCTGGAGCGCACAGCCGTCTATCTATCTATCCCACGTCCCTATCGTCAATCTATCCCACGCAAAACAGTTTGAATTTTCAATCATATTTCTTGAAAATTATTTCGGCAAGGGGTAAATACTTTGATTCTTTATACCTTGATTTCCCGAAAATGAGGTCAGATTCATCGAAGTCTAGGTGAAGTGATTTGTTGCTCAATCTACCTTAACAAACGGGACAGTGAGGAAAAGAAGAAAGATAACGTCAACTCAAAAAATAACAGGAAACCAGGAATGGGAGCAAGAGGAAAAGTGATTCCATCATAAAAGCCGTTATAGAGGTAAAGTAAAAACTATACAGGTCTGCAATGGTGAAAGATGCTTTAAAATTATGAGTTGAATTCAATGTTTTTATGTGCAAAGTTTTTTTGTAAATAATGAAATAATCCTTTTTGCAACCTATCAGCTGATCTCAAGAATGTCCGTGCCACTTCAGAACTATGCCATATCAAAAGAAATAGGCCACTCTTCTCCCATTTTTACTCACTTTACTAAGTATTTACACAAGAGGATACGTAACATTATTTATCTTCTGACATCGAAAGCCCTTCCGGTCACATGTCGCATTATTACTATTCAGTTACACTACCAATTAAGGTAGGTTTGGTTGGAAAAATTGCAGACACTGCCTTCTGCTCCTTTTAAAAGAAGGCAACGTAATTAGGGAAATAACACGTGCAACTTTCCATAAGAATAAGATTTACTTCAAACCCGGGTTTCAATGTTCATACATTAACTTCAGGTACTTTAAGATGAATGTATCAACATTGAAACCCGGGTCAGAAGTAAATGTTGTTAATGAAGAATATTCCACGTGCTATTATTTCATTATATATAGGTATAGCGAAACTTGACGGCAGTCAGATGCGCGAACCTTGGCGACGGGGAGGGGAAGGCGCGCGTGGAAGGGGTCGACAAAGGAGCGGAGGGGAGGGGAAAGCACATGCTGCCAACACGACTGTACTAAACTTTAGAGGGGAAGAAATTGTTAACGGTATATACAAATTCCACTCCATTTCGCGGGAATCTTCGGATTTTTGAAGGCAGCATCTTCATAATTGGAGCTTTATATTTTTCCTGCTCGGGGTGCTTATTGGCTTACTTATCTAATCCACAAGGCCTATTTTCTACCTTCTCTATCCCCGGTTAAAGAAAATGCTTCCCTTCCCTCTCCCCCAAGCCACTTCCAAAATGCACTTCCTTTGTCTCCTCAAGAGTTTCCTCTAACAGCTTCAGCTCTTTTCACCCACCAAACCGACCACTCCATTATTTGTTCTCCTCTCCGTCCGTCGTAAGTTTCCCCCAATCCTCCTCATTGTACCTCAATATACCATTGGAATGGGATCATGCGAGGACCTACCATCTCTCTACAGTCACAATCCGCCGAAAATCAGAAGTAAAAGAGAAGGATTTTTAAAACGTGTTTGCGTCTTTAAAATCGGTTTTACAATGAGTTGGCAGCAATGAAACTTCGATGTAACATTTGAATGATGATCCACTCCAACATTACATCTACATGACCAAACGATTGATAAAAAAAAACGTGATATCGCTCGATCAGGTGTATAACTACTAATCAAACGTTAACTGGTGCCACGCATGCGTGGGTGATGTCAAGTGGTCCATGCCGCCGTTAGTCAGCTCTTTATTCAGAGATCGCACTTTGTTGAGCTTCTGCTCTTTGCCCTTCTTTTTTTCCTAATTCTTAAGGGTTCCCTTGCCTTTACATAGTAAGTCCCCTTTCAAGCCTCTTATACTTGTCAGTTTCTTTTACTCTGCTTTCACCGAACTCTTTCATCTTATCTAATTTACTTTCTTTTAATTTTTGGAAGCGTGGGTGGTGTCCACAACAAAAGGTAGCTATTTCGGCCGCTGACGTAAATATCAGCACTGTACATCTCACAACGTTTGTGTGCTAGCGTACTGATTTTTATGTTGAACGAAAGAGCTCGTCTTTGCGTACGGTGCTGTATTTTTCGGTTAAATATTGAAAGTCATGAAATTTCAAGTTAAATTTCACGCACTGGCGTGAATCCAACAGCAACCCTACAGAAGATCGATCGATCGATCAGTAACACCATTTTTTCATTACGGAAAAGGGTGAGATGGATTCGGGGGCGTCAAAATTACGACGCGCTGGACCCTTCCGCCAACCAAGTGACGATTTGACCACTAGCAAAGGACCAAGTGACCACTAGCAAATTGACTACGGTGAAAATCGAAGCCGACTGCGTTCCTGACCAGTGGGTCCAAAAAATGACCACTGTTTCTCCCGTACCTTAGTCGACGTGGGAGATGGGGGAAAATTCCCCGGTTTAGTTTTCACCACCATGAGACACATCCAAAGAGCCTGCAGAGCTGGAGGGACGAAATTCCGACCAAATAGCAAACTTACTTTAACACAACGGCCGTGTCCCAGAGATGGACAAACCAGGCTTTTTCCACATTCCTCTTTCCGACGCCGTGAGTATTTTAACTGGGCTAAGAGACTTGGATCTTGTTTACCTATTAGAGGAATAAAACTAGTGATTGGCCACTCAAAAGCGAAAATCAAAATGTTAGGGAGGGAATATTCACACGGGCCTATTGGGGAAAATTCACTGGTGAGGGCTGGTCCGGGGGCGGGCGGAGGTCACGCAGGTCGCCGCCAATTCCTCTAGAATCCGCCATCGATGCCGATTATGTGACCACGTGAAACGACGCAGTGTTGACGGCGGTCACCAGCAATTAATTCGGTATCCTATCGTCCAGCAATCGTCAATCGAAATCAATATGTCGTTGATCTCCGAGCCAATTATTCATTTCCAAACGGTAGCCAACCTCACTGTGGTGCCGTTTTAAGAACCCCGACACAATTCGGAGCCTATCTTTCCGGAATAAAAGTAAATTTTACGGTAATTTTACACCTACAAAGCTGTATAACCTTCTGCCACCTTTTGGACGTGTTTTGAGGGGTTTTAAGTTCACCATATAGTAAAAAAGGTAAGTATGAGAAGAAATGAGCTGGAATTAAATAAGCTGCATTATTGTGTGGCATATCTATTATATTACTCATGACGGCAAATAATTAACTAAATCTCATTCCTAGTATCCTTACGTAACTCGTTCTGCAGTAGAAACAAAGGTATCTCTTACGTTTACCACTGATTTTGAGCCCTGGCAAATTGACTCGCGCGGCGTTGATGAGCTAGACCCGAGATAGTTTATTTGAACCGTATTCGATTTCATTTCGGCTATTGGAATTACCCAGGTTCCGTTTATATTCGAAAAGTATTAACCAAATGATCAATTGCATGGGAAAGGTGGATTTGGAGGCTGACGTCCTGTGCTGAAAGGGTATCGATCAAAATATTGAATGGGATAACATGAATTATAACTTTGTCTACATTGACGAATTACTTTCACAACATTATAAAAAACTCTTTGCCTCCGTTACAACACTAAAAAATGAGTGGAAGATCAAATTCTCTTGAGTAAGAAGAGGCTAACTTCCAGCCAGAAAAAGTTAGAGACCCTTGGAAAGTCATAAATTTCCATGATGACCTCGACTCTTTTTTATAACCTATATAACCACACCTCACCCCTCCATCTTGTAAATCTAACGAGTAACAACTAACTTTATAAATGTATCTCATATCAATAAACAATCCTTACCAGCTCATTTAGATGCTTTATAACTGTATTGTAACACGAAAAACTTTCATGCAATCGGGATAAGCGAAACTTGGTTTAAGCCTAGCATTACATCTGAGTCCATTAAACTATAGGGGTACACCATCTACAGAAATGACCGCGAAGGTAGAGTTGGAGGAGGAGTTGGAGTCTATGCCATCGATGCTATCCGAGCTAAAGTTGTATGTAATTCCTCGGTAAGAACATAATGCAAGACGGAATATTTAAGTGTTGAGTTTTATAGCTCCCGCTTAACGTTATTTGTCACTGCTGTCTATAAGCCTCCAAACACAAGCCATCTCCATGAGTTTGAAGATATTCTGACTGGTCTAGTTCCTAAGTACAAAATATAATAATTATGGGTGATTTAAATTCTAACTTGTTGAATAAATCTAATGATAGGGACATTCTTTTTGATTTGATGTATGGATTTAAATCGAAATTGGAAGCTATGACGTGGTGGAAGAGCTCCATTATAGCAATGAAGAGACTTTGTGACTTCCACAGTTTATTTAACACAGAACAACCGGTTTCGGCTGTCGAGCCATCTTCAGGTCCTGAAGCCGAAGCTGCTGTCAAGCCATCTTTCGGCTGTCAAGCCATCTTCGGCTGTCAAGCCATCTTCAGGTCAAACCCAAGGTACTTAAAAGGGTACTCTTACTCTCTTTACTCACCTTGGGTCAAACCTGAAGATGGCTTGACAGCCGAAACCGGTCGTGGATAATAAACTGTGGAAGTCACAAAGTCTCTTCATCGCTATTATTGATATATGGATGCAATACGATACTATATCGCTGCAACTAACTTGTAACACAAAAAATACTGACACACTTTTAGATATTGTGTTGATGATGTTGACAAGATAATTTTTGCCAAGCAATGCATGGAACCGGCTCTTCCATGCCACGACGAGATTTATCTACGTTATCAGTACAAATTTTCCGGAACTTATTACGTAAGGGACTTCAAATCATTCGATGAAAATAAATTAGTCATTGACGTTAGTGGAAATAACTGGGGTAAAATTGCCACTGAATGCTTTAATGATGTTTAAATTGGAATATTTGACTCATTTCTTCTCACTATTTTTGATCGGCATGTACACGTAGGGATCATGTGAAACACCACTATAATCCCTAACGAATTTAAAGAACTAATAGAATATCATAATTTCACCCGAGAAACATTCAGAATGACTAAAGATCCTGAAAGCTTACTCACCTTCAAACTCCTTCGCGAAATTGTAACTGCCTTAAAAGAGAAAACTAAAAGTATCCATTTAATCGAAATGCTACAGGAAAACACTAGCTCTGGAGCAACTTGGAAGGTGCTAAAGATTGCTGGTGTGATTAAATCGAAGCAAAATGTAAACAGTATAAGCATACACCTCGATGTCCTTTAGAACTTCGTTACAACTCAAATCATCAACATCACCACTTGCGTTTTCATCAGCACTATCAACTGCTATTTTTTATGGTAAAGTACGGTTTCCAGATCTCTAGAACGCGCATACTGTTGTATTGCATTGAGTTACGTCATTGGCTTAGTTAAATCTGATGTCCCCAGGATGTCTTCTCCTTTTTCTTATTTTTGCGTTTTTTAAATTTACCTATTTGTCGGTTTATTTTGTTTTAAAGAGAACCAGGAGTCCATAGTAATTTTTATATCATAAATGTTGTAGTCCTTGTATTTGTAACTTTGCAATTTTTCATTATACTGTATTACTATATTGCATTTGTAATTTGTATTTTTACATTATATATTTTATATTTACAGTGTTCTTAGAGCCGGCTTTCACCTACTAGAATAAGCATATTATATTATTATTATTCTCGCGCAGTATTTTATATCGCAAAATTAAAGAATGATCCGACAACGGTTCCCAACTGATGATTAACAAACCCATGTATCCTAAAATACGGATTCCATCATTTCTAAGGAGCAAATTTTTACCAAATTGTTCAAACACCAGGGTAAACTATATTCGTTCTCACCCTTGGTATATGCACATTTGTGAAAATATCCGGAAGAGAGTTATTTATTCGGAGATATCAAATTAGCGCTGACTGATTAACCGAAATAAATCAACAAATCAAAAGAACTAAACAGTTTGCGGAACTCCCTCAAAAAGTGATTACCCCTAATGCATGCAAAACGCAGGCTTACAGTCGCCAAATCACATCCAGGCGTTATTCTGCCGAACTAAAACTAATTTATAGATTCCCTTCATAGTGATAGGAGGCCCTCCATAGCAATATGTTAGATCGCAAACACATTTCCCTTCTCGGACGAGATTTCCGGAAGGACAGTGGGAATAGACCACACAGAAGTTTGCAGAGCGTAAAGAGTGTCGGGCAAGACTTGGATAAACATCTTAGAGGCTTCGAGAAGCTTCATCGCAATACGGAGGGAAGGATAGGAGTTATGAGGGACCAAGCGAACTGAATCTGGTGTGTATAAAGAAGAGATGGAGTGAAAGGAAGGAAGGATGGAGATGAAGAGACTTTGTTTACTGCGCGAAGCGGGTCGCCTCGGGCAACCGACCACAACAAAGGGCCAAGTCACGTTCGGAGAGTGGGATTCGGGGGGAGGGGGGCAGGAAGGGGGGGAAGAAAACGTCGGGGGAGGTGAAATAGAGGATCGATGGGAAACTAGAAAGCTAGAAAAACGAGCAATAAAAACTAGAGTCATTATGACGGAAGAATAGTTCACCTTCAGGGCATCAAACGCCTTTGTCGAAGAGAGGGAATCCATTGGGTCGAGCCAAGCAAGTCATCCGAGCGGAATGGGAAGACATGACGCACATCGACATACGAATACATGTTGGCGCAACCCCCTCCACCATCAATGTACAACACTGTACGAGAAAAACGAAGGGGGGAGGGTAACCCCCTCCCACCCCCCACCCATCCCTTCCTCCGCCCGTCACCCACCCCCACCATCATTAAAACTTGACAAGCGCCCAATTCGGGCGCGATTAGGCGCGCAGTCGACGGGAAAAATCGTCCGTGCTTTTTTTCTCCTTTTCAAGATGGAATCGTATCACAGACGTTACCTACCGCTCGTTACGACATTTCTGCGACCGTGAATTTCCCAAATTATATATATATTTTTTCCGTTTCATTAAAACTCTGTCATAAAGTTTTCTATAACTGAACATTTTAATCCCAAATTAATAAAAATAATACAAGACTTAATATAATCAAACGACCAGGAATTCAATTTACATTCACTATCAAGTAAATAATGCAATAGGCTAATACATTTTTTTATCATATGGACGTTCGAAGGGGAACCGAAAAGGGAAGGACGAAGGTACAGCGGCTATAATTCTATTAGTAAGAAAAGTGGATCTCTTAAACAAGATAGAGCAGAATATGAGGGTCGAAAAAAGTGAACATTCATTGACAAGAATAGTTTCCGGAAATATGTAAGAATATATAACCATGAACCTCCATTATTGCATTTCCATTATTTAAGCTGAAATGTTTATTTTAACCGCTGTTTCAATGCCCTCAAAATAGTTTCATTTAGTTTTTTTAACTTTGAGTTCAATTATTTAGTAAGCATTTGTAACGCCATTTAAAAATTAAATACCCATAACACCAGTTATGGTTTGGTGACTACTGGCGCTAATTGGGCGATTTTCTGAAATCAACCTCATACGAGTCCAAATATTAAAATAATCTAAATAGCATAAGTAATGGCTCACATAAAAAGGTCGCAAATAAGTTGGTAAGTATAACGGATGGGAAATGAGGCTTCCTAAACAAATTGGGAAAACGTAGATATTAGTCGTGGGTTGTAGGAATCAAGACGGAAATAAGTGAAAGAGGATCAGAAGTAAGATTCCGGAATAACAGTGGAACATTTATGATCATGGAGATTGCAGCGTGAAAGACGTCAGAAGACGTTGTACACAGTCATAAGTTAGAGTTATAATATTACACACGACGCGACGTGTCAACTGCCGTCATAACCGTAATTTTGAATGTTATATAGTTTCATAAATTACATCATAATTACATACCAAATAATTTTAAATTTACGTATTTTTCTCACGCTTACATTTTTATTACAGGTAGCTATTACTTTTCGTAGTGTGGTTCTATGAATACTCTGCCCTAATTATATCCGAGGCTATCGGCAACGACACTAGTTGAAGCCTACAAGCGAGGACGATAATGAGAGCACACTCTTGTCTTCCCGCACTTCAACCCACCCACCGCATATCCAAACTCTGCTCGTTAACGGATGGCAGAGTAATTCAGTAAATGGCATCAACTGTCGGTCACCCACCCACTCTAACCTATATACGGCGTATCCACCGCCCGCCTGATCCTGATGATTACCATTCAGCGTGCAACAGCGCCACATAAGGCCCAACGCAAACATGCGGCGATGAGCCCTCTGGCGAGTCGTGGACACGGCGCATAGCATTTTCTTCGTCCCACGGAATGGAACACGAGGAACGCGTGCTCTCCAGGGTTGAGAGGGCAACGTGGAATGACCAGAAAGAACACCAGGGCACGCGTGTCCGAGGGACGGGAGTGGCTTCGTCATCACGCTTCGGAGGATGTTCTTCACGCTAGAGAGCGTACCCCGTGGACCAGCCGCGTTCGTCACGCGTACGTGAACATCGCAGGCCCTTCCGTCCACGACATCATCATCGTCGTCGTACGCTTCCATCATCGTGGGGTCGAGTATCGGAACGGATAGCTCGTGAAAACTGGAAACTCAATACAGTCGGCCAGGGGCCCAGACGTAATACACAACTCTTGGAGCCAATCGAACGCGGTAGGATTTTTTTAAGCTCGAAGTTTCGTTGGTCACGGTGTCAGTGGGGTAACGTCCTCGCCTGCCAATCCGGAGATGGTGGGTTCGATTCCTACGTGGGTGGTTTTTCACCATCCATGGTATAGTTGTGTGCGCTCGTCTTAAAATATATTACATATATACACTTCACGCCATTCCCTTTCGAGGTGGAAAAAGTCAAAGAATATAATTATTGCCGTAAGGGCATGGAAAACTGGCTCCCTTTTAATGATGTCCTCCGTAATGCCCTGTCCTTTCTATCTACTTTTGCTTCTCATACACTCATGTATTACTTAAAACATGCTCTCCCATTCTTTAGACTCCTATTATTCATCCTCTTTGGAGCCTCTTCTGCCACATACACCCATAACATTCGCAGTCTACCTTTTCCTCCCACACCATTCACTCTGCTATCATATAACTGTTTCATTATTTGATTTTCTGCTATTTTCTTGATATGGCCAAACCAACAGTGGAGTATCTAATATTTTGCTCTCGGAGTGTCCGGAGTTTGATGGGTGAAGTACCTTTGGGGGTTGGGGCCAAGCCTAATCGGGGCCCTTCCCGGGAAAATGTTTCAAAATTATAACAACAAAACTACATTGTCCAGCCCTTTTTGAAGCATTTATAGAGATAAGGTTTGTAATTTATTTATTTATTAATGCTGTTATCCTTAATAAAGTTTCTTCTGGGGGGGTCCGGTCCCGTTCGTCCCCCCTCCCGTAAATACGCCCATGCAAACCAACGAATTACACTTCTTTCATGTAGACCCATCACGGGAGCATCCAACTAACATTCTTTTATCATTCAGTCATTCCTAACCCTATCAGTCCAAATTTTGCCGCAAATATTTCTATGGTACCCCATTCCTACTGAATTTAGCCAACTCTCACACATTAAATTCATCATAAAAGGCGCTGTCTGTTATGGATAAATAAATAATTATTATTACTAGAGGGAAACGCCACGCATAGGGACTCAACCCCCTGACTACACACCATTCGCTCGCTCCGCCGCCAATCTTGCTACGGAAGAAAATAATAATACTTTTATAATTCCAATAATTATATTACAGTGCTTTATTTAAAGATCTGTTTTTCAAACAGAATAGTTATAACACCATGAACATTATTACACTTTTTTACTTTTTTGCCAGTCTTTGTTTGGCATATTGATAGTACATCGCATAAATGACCATCATCCTCCATATTACCTTTGAAAACAAAGAGTGGACAAAACCAGCTGAGGCATCATATTTCCGTAAACTTGGATTAAAAAAAAAAAAACTTTTTATTAATCATGCAAATGAAGCCATTTCAAGTTTTTTGGCAAGGGAAAAAAGTTGAAAAAGTGTTGCACCGTTGTTAAATCCCCGATAAATCGCAGCCCTACACGATCTACACGTTGTGTAATTACGATCGAATGGTTACTCCAGAGCAGTGAGATTTTAACAGCAGCGTACTCTCGGTAATCTACCCTGATATTACGCCCTTGTTCTGCACAAAATTATTTGACCATTATACCAAATTTCCTATTCATTTAAGGGTATTTTCATGCGAATATTGGTTAGCTGTGTATGTCCATCACTCCCCATCCTGTTCTACATACCTTTCAATTTGTTAGCTTCATTTTATTTCATTTATCAACATTTCTTTGAGGAACTTCTATTCCTCTTCGAACGATTTGCATGTTTGACCACCGGCTAACTTCGTGGCACATCCAATAATTGCATTACTAATACCCCTAACAAGGCTATTTAGTCTCAGCAGAACACCAAATGGCTTTCCTACCTTTTCATTTCCGTTCCACGCTTTTCAGCAACCAAATGTATCAATTTCGTGACTTGAGAAGATATCTTGATAGCTCATCAGCCATAAAAATATTTAAATAAAAAACTATTGTCTTTTTCACTCACACTATTGAAAATTTATCTGTGTTTGGGGGAACAGATAATTACTGTGCTATTACTGAAACTTTCAATTAATTTCTAAACATTTAACAGAACTTCCTTTCGTTCCTTTTCATGCAGTGATATACTGCCTAAATAGCGATGAAAATGGAATTTATTTCCCATATTCTGAGCACTTTGGTGGTAAAATAAACGCAACAAACGTCTTTTAAACACTAAACTTCTCGCATTCAAAACCAAGAGCTGAAATTCATGGAATGAATCCATTCCTATATTAAAAACTATAAGCTACCACAAGGACAAACTCGGACATTAAAGAAACACATTTAATTGGAAATACTGCCTTGGAATGAAAATATTTTAACTTAATAGTTCTAAATATCAAACCGAGACTGATTAAACCATGGCACCATATGCATACAAGCGGATAAGCAGCACTCAATATTACACTTTTGAACAAACAGGATTGCTTTCGCTGTCACATACAGTGTTCACTGACTTTACGGTGCATGGTTCCCTATTTTTTAAAATCAGGTCAGCTAGAGTACATGAAGCCCCCTTTATGAGTCTTACCTAGCTTTTTAGCAGATTCAAGGGCTCTCTTAATTAGTCTATATCTTTTCACCTAATAAGTAATCAATATATTAGCTCAGAAATTATTCAAGTATGTAGTAGCAATAGAAGTCCTAATCGAGGTTAAAAAGCAACTTCTGGTTTATCTCGGCGGTGGATAATTGGCTTCTTCTATATGGTTTCCAGGAGCAGCAGTTTTATGACTGAAAATTTAATAAATACCCATCCAATTCGTTTGTTTAGCACCCGAATTCTCAAAAAGTGCTGCCATACTTGACGATTGAAAGGTGAATAAATGAGGCTGTATAAATTGTTTGAAATTTCGTAGCCAAATCATTTGCGTGACAACGAGAGCATTAAAGACAATAGGCCAACTTAAACTCGGCAAATCATGCAGTCGAATGTGTAGAGACACCTACTTGGAACTTACACCACAGTTTTGTTTTAAATCAATGATTTTACGGGCCAGCATTGATAGGGGTATCTAAATTTCGTCGATACTAAAGATTGCCGTAGTTGAGAATTGCGTTGCAACATCTAAACCCCCTCGGGTAATTCTTTGAATTGACTGAAGAGCGGAGCGATGTATTTGTGGAGGTTCCATATCAGAAAAACAAGAGGTGTGCTCACGATTTTCTGAATTGGAAAAGCTCCAAGGACGAACAACGTACTTTGGGACAGCCAATCAAGTTGGCTTGCTGCGTATTTGGAAGCTGAGTCCGTTAAATCAAAGAAAATCCCCCATTCGGCCGAAATACGCGCTCCAATGCTCACGAAATATCAATACGTGATCCGCATACTTAGATAAGGGGCATCCGTACCGCAGAATCCAGTCCCTCAGCAATAGGCATACATGCATGAATGCTTGCTCACGGGTTACATCTATCTATATATATTAATTTTGTAGCGTGTCAGTCAGTCAGTCATTCTGTATCCATTTTGTTTATTTCTCTCTCAATTTTTGGGCTAGAGAAATGAGGTTTTGTGCATTAAATGTGGATTCTCTATCTGTATGGTATGTAGTAGTTTTGGATTTTTAGCAGTTGGTGGTGCAAAGACAAATGCAAAAACCGTGGCTATTAAGCTCATATAATCCATAAAAACTGCTAAACAACGATGAATTTATTTAGGTTAGCAACGGTGAAGTAAACAAACAGTACTCATTAAATTACAATCTGTTACAGACCGTATGGGCATATAAACGTTGTTAATTTATCTTTTTCAGGTAAATGTTGATTGCACTACGATATCTGTATTACTTTATTTTCATTTATTTTATTTCCCTTGATATATAGCTAGTTTTACGCGAATGAAGTTATTTAGTGAAGATATTTAGAAATTATCCGTGTGAATGTTTAAATGTATGCCACTCCAAAACAATAAGATTCATGTAAAATTTCTGTAAACTCAACGTCAATATAATCAATTGTGTTTTGATATTGGCGTTCTCTTGATTTGGTTTTATTTCATAAGATATACGATTAGCTAGCGTAAGTGAAATGAACCTCAAGAGTTTTCCATGCATTTAAGTGTCTGGATAAATACCTATGTCGTAAACGTTTCAATACATTTGCGTGTGCCGCTGTCTCAATATTGGTACAAACTTCACGTCGAAAGTTTAGAAGTATTACTTATACCATTACGAATGCTATATGAATCTGCGAGAAACTGAACTCGGAGATAATTCATTACCAGTATTTGTTAATGTATGTCAAATATTGCTCCCGTGCTTGCAGTTTTGGGGAAGTAAAATTGCCAGTGGGGCACCTAAAACAATGCAATGTGCAAAAAATGCCTTACTGTTTTTATAGATACTCCAGCTTTGACTGACAAAAATGTGTTCTGACGACTTCGGACGAGTTCTGACGAATTCGTCCGAACAAACAAACGCCTGGTTTCCATTGAGAGTGTTTACAGTGGCAGCAACGAATACGTCAGAACATGCACGACGTCGTCAGAACCATTTGAGCGATCAAACGAGTTTGATTTTTCGAATTAGGTGTATTCCTGCATTGACTTTCGAGTTCTTGGGTCACCATGGACAATGATAAACGCATTAATCTAGTGTGCAACAACAGGTGTTTGTGGGACATGAAATATAAGAATTACCACAACAGAGATATTTCTCAGTAAATGTGGGAGAAAGTGGCTACAGAACTGAACACTAGCAGTGAGCACATTTTTTTTTTGATGAAGGGTTTATAATACATAATTGATAAGCAATTACAATTAAATTAGATTGAAAAAGCAATTAAATTGGTCTCATCCTGAAATACTCAAAAACCTTATCCGGTTGGTTCCTCAACTCTTGAAATAACATTTTAAACTCTCCTTTTTCGTCTCTACTAGAAAATAACTGGTTGACATGCTTTATTTTTCCGCCATTTAACGAAAATAACTTCAGTATCGGACTTTCAAGAAAATAAAAGTCATCAAGTTCATCCATCTTTGCTGGGCGGCAGAAACGTACTTCAGTAGACACAGTAGACTCGGCAGACTATCAGAACACGTGCACAATGTAACCACCTTGTTCTGACGAGGATTTTGGACGTACTCGTCAGAACACTTTTTCGTCAGAACTCGCATCCATAGTAAACGTAGCCTTAGACTACTAGAGTATGTTGTTAGAAAAAGATAAAGCAAAGGAAATTTTACTACAGCAAATGTTTGCAAAAAAGTAACCAATGGCTCTCTGTGTGATAGAAGGCGGAATTTTTGCCCTCATCTTTTTAGCTATAACTAACCAATCGTCGGAAGGACTGTATCTAAAAAATGGTACTCTCCTCAGTCAACTACAGTGAGCATTGCACAGAAAAATTAATATTATAACTTTTTTTTACTCCAAAATGTTTATTTTCTCAATATTCTCTGTTTTTTCATTTTTGGGAAACATATACACTCATTTAGCGACATTTCCCACTGCTTCAAGTAGTGGGAAATGTCGCTAAATGTGTCACTTGAGTAGTTAAAAAAAAGGAAAAACGCCAAGTTCACCTCAAGAGTACACCAGACAGAGACTGCCTGCTAAGCAGGCAGCAGGTCTGCTAGTACGAGGATAAATTTCATAATTCAAAGATAGAATTTTTTTATTTTCCCGCTGGATCAATTAACAAGTATCTATCCAATTTGCCACTTTCTGATACCACAAGGAAAGGAGCCTTGATTCTGCTTTGCACAAGGAATAATATTTATGTCCATTGCATAAGTCGGTCCCAATTTTCGGTACCAATCATAGAATATTTTTGTCTCATTCCTATCAATTCATTTTTATATGAGCATTCAAAAAAAGGATTTTGCAAAAAATATTTTTGCGATATTATTAAAAAATTGTGGACGCAATATTTCATATTCTTATCAACATGTCATTGCCTGCTAAGCATCAGAATTTAAGTATATTGCCTTCAATGAAATTGCAACTTTTCTGGCAAATTATAGGCTAAGGACAACAGCCGGGTATATTTTCAAGCTATTTTCACTTAACCAAATTATGGACAGTAATTGGAATGAATCATACGTCGTGCTTTAATGAGTGTATGTTTTCCTGGCGAATCTTTTGGGTAAATTTCTCTCGGAATTTTTATCTGTTCTGTATCCTCAAAAGTTTGATGTGCGACCTATGTCTCCCGTTATTCTGGAATCCTAAGAGACGTTAAAGGAAATGAAAAATCTGGCTCGGTGGAAAACTTGAGATATTTTCTCCCACACAGTGAAACTTCACGTTAAGTGAAACTTCACCCCCTGCCAATCACCCCGGAGTGTCAGTGCACCACGATAATGTAGAGATAGCTATTTATTTTTTTTATTGACCATAGCTTTTGCCAATTACGACCCTTTTAAAGATGTTTAGACAAACAATAACAACCAAGCCCTTGGATATGGATAAAACATGATATTCATGCAATGAAATGCAATGGATGTTCTTGTTATTTGAATAACTGAAGAAGCAATGCGTTGGTCATCATTCTTAGGTGGGGATGCGCCCTGCCATGCGCCAGTGAAGGGGGGGGGGAGGGGCTTGAGGGTTTGAATGTCTTTCGGGAAGTGAACGGTGTGGGCTTTACCTAGGTGGTAGAGTGGTGCTGGGTGTCACCCTGGTTGGTGGCTGGAACAGCGCGGGACCACATCTTGGGAATGCAAAGAGATACGTTGAAGTCGGTGAAAATTCGGGCTTTGGAATTTACTCTTGCGTATTGCATAGGTGGAGAAGTGCTTGTACCGCGCAAAAACACGCTCATATAGTTTCTAAGTAGTAACTTAAGGCCTTTGTAGCACGGGTTCCCGATAACTAACAGATACGGAACTTTATCACGCAAACTCACACTTTACACTGATCATTTTTTGAGGTGGAAAACATTACTATTCTCGAAAAATAGTTTCCACCCTTTAAATTAAGGATTTATCCAAAGTACCAATAAAAGCAGATAAATTTAGACTCCGATGCATGCGTGTTTACGAGATTTAAACACTCCCTGTTGATGGTCGCCAGGGTGACTGAAATGCATTCATAGGATCCTATGCTTTTATAGACACGTTGAATTAATCTTTATTTTTAATTTTAGTTTACTTGTCAAATGTTCCCTTTTTAAATTACCCTATGTTTAATAAAAATCAACTCATTAAACCACACCACTTTCAGTGGACATGTAGGTGTAAAAGTATTTACAAGGTTGAGACGCGCGAGGACTGACGGAAGGTAAAGAGAGCGGGAGGTAGGGAGCCGGTAAGGAACAAGAAATACTTCAATTCCCCATTCCTCCTCCTCATAACGCCATTTCCTCTCCTAACCCCCATATCCCTCCCATCCCCCCTTCAGACACCCCTTGACGCCCCTATCTGTCTGTCCTTTGATGCAAAAGGGACGGATGCAAACGTGCCCGGGATGGATTTTAAAATTAATGCTCCCTTCTGAGATGGAGAAGGATTCCACTCACAAAAGTTGCCCTGTTATTTTAATGTGCCCGGTCTGAATAATTCGCCTCGCACCGCGCACCCGAGCGGCGGCAGCGAGCACCACACTTGGGTGCACATACTACACACCTCTTCCTTGGAACGTGGTGCGGCCCCCTTTACCTCGGCGGGTTTTCATGTGACTATATGTATGTGGGTGTTATACCTGCGCGCTCGAAGGCATTTTGCATACGTGATGGTGTGAGTTTTACTCGGCTTAAGGACAACTCCGATCGTGAAATGTGTACGAGCAGCTGATGAGCCATGCGCGAACCACTGACGGGAGGTGGGTGGGTGGAGGAGTCTTCTTAAGAGGGAAATGTTAATGCAATGCTTTCAAGTTCATGCGAGGAGTTGATGAGGGGAACTTTGGTGAAAAATTCCACTCATAGCTATGAGGGATATGAGAACTTTACTTTCAAGAATAATGAAATAAAAACGCCGGGAAGACTACGAAAAAGCAGCGTGATCACGTTGCTTAAAGTGTACGTTCAGACTACGACAGACTATTTATCGTATAATTCAAGTATAGACAAAGTAGTGTTGAGCTATTCAAGCGGAAAGGTAATTAAATGTTCATGTTAGGGAGAAACATGCCGCATTACTTGCTAGCTTCTCTTTCCAAATTCATTTTATTCAACCTAATTTTCATGACTGCGATCCAAACACCTATATACCACAAGGCCTTGAGACTGTACAAGAGAGACAAGGCCAATAGTAGTACTTGTATTTAAACGTAAAATTCAAAGTACAACTGTACTTTCCGACCAATTCAACAACGAATTCTTACCTTTTAATGAATACAAAGAACGAATTAGATAGGTACATTAGTGGCTCCAAAGCTATGGTGCGCAGCTCAAAGTAGATGAATAGCGAAAGCATGCTGCGAAGGGTCCAACTGATTGAGATAGCAAGGGTTAAGCCAAGGGAAAACGTTTAACAAGGGGCACGAAAGTCAAAATAGGTTGCGAACTGCTGACCTAGACCTAACAATCATACCTAATTTGGACACTCCACTGGCCAATATTTTCATAATTTTCCAGGAAATTAGCAGATTCGCCAACTGTAGATATTCCTGAATGCCATCGGAGCATTTCAAAATGCTGCTTCACAAGCTGAAATAATTCACATCTTGTTGTTAAAGTAAAATGGGCTCATAGGGTGGAACATGGGACGTAAATTTGAAAACATACAATGGCGGAAATTATGAAATAGGGATACATTTACTTCAATCCACCCTCACAATGAAGATAGACACCCAATTATTGAGATAGAATGTAAAAAATGTTCCATTATTGACTACTTTAAGTCATATAATACTGACTTTTTTATGTGTGTAAGCTTATGATATTACATTGAAAATAAGTCGTATATAATTCCCCCAGAATAGTTTTAACCAGAACTGTTTTCATTTTATTTTTAAAAAATAGAAATATTCATTCATATAGTATTAATTTTCATTGCTGGAAATTATTATTGACTTTAAGTTCTGCTAAAAACTGCAAAAGTTAAGAAAATTAATACAAAAATATGCATTACAACCAAAGTATTCGCTTTTTAATCGCATCGCAAAGACTGAGTTTATTGGTAACCCGTAGTCCTATGATGGTTGGTAATATATATATATGTCTTCCATTTCTGACTCCTTAATTACGTTCCTGGATATTAATATCCAAATTAAGGACAGTAAATTCATCACCTCCGTCCACAAAAAACCCACTAACCACGACCAATACCTCCATTTTAACAGCTGTCATCCTTCTCACACCAAACGCTCAATCCCTTATTCCCTTTCTATCCGCGGCCACCGGATCTGCAGCAATGCCCCCTCTCTAAAAGAATATATCGAAACTCTCCATCACTCCCTCAGAGAACGAGAGTACCCAGAGAAGTTGCTTTTAAATAAAATCCTGTCTCCTACTGCTAAATATACCCGTCGGACCAAGACCCACCAACCTGACCAACTTAACCTTGTCACCACATTCTTCCCTGGTGCACACAGGATCAAAAACATATTGAAAGACCTGTATCCAATCTTAAAAAACAATACCTCTACTTCCCTCCTCCTACCTTCATGTCCCAAAGTTTCCTATAAGCGTCCCTCAAATCTGCGGGACATTTTAAAATCCACTAGACCCTCCCTGCAACCCACCGCCCCCCCTCCGCCACTTTCCTCAACATGCGGACGCCCGAGGTGCAAATGCTGCTCTCTCCTCCGCCCCTCCGCCACCCCCTCCCTCAAAAGATCTTCCTCTACGGCCAATTGTACCACCAGCAACATCATCTACCGCCTTTCCTGCAATTTCTGCCCTGCCTTCTATGTGGGAAAATGTACCACCCCCCTTAATATCCGTATGAACAATCACCGCCATGCCACCAAAACTCCACCTTTTCTTGATCCCATTCCCAAACATACCGCCTCCCACTCTCAAAATTTTGACGATTGTTTCTCCCTAGAGATCATAGAAGCCCTTCCTGAATCCGCCGGTAATGTTGACGTGAAAATTCGTGAATACGCCCATATTTGGGTGACAAGAGCATTCGAAAAGCCCGGGCTAAAACTAGCCCATTGAATTAAAAGCCCAATAGCCACCTCTCTCTCCCCACCACTATCCATTCGCACTTACCCCCCCTTTCCTTCCTCTCTGCCCTTTCCTTCCCAAGGGAACAGAGCGGACTCATCATTCCTCTACCGCTGACGATGGCGTCCTGACGCCGAAACGTACAAGTTTTCTTTTGTGAGTGTCCTTTTTGCGTGTTTCTGTGTTTGTTTAGTGTATCACTGTTTTATTTATGCATGTGCATCGTCGCCGAGAGCGATTTTCTACCAAGACATTAAATATATATATATATATATATATATATATATATATATATATATATATATATATATATATATATATATATACACATATATATATTGTAACACGCCATTTTGGCCGTGTTGGCATAAGTATACGATTAAGGACGCCATTGTGTATATTTTGGGAACACGTACTACCGCGAGGCAACAATATCGTCTATGTTATGAAAACAACTTTAAACAATACCATTTTCTGTTTACGTAAACAAACTAAAACAATGCCGTCTATGTTATGAAAACAACTTTAAACAATACCATTTTCTGTTTACGTAAACAAACTAAAACAATGCCGTCTATGTTATGAAAACAACTTTAAACAATACCATTTTCTGTTTACGTAAACAAACTTATAATAATGAAAGGGGAATAGCCTATCAGATACGAGAGAAGGGGAGAACACCTGGAATGTTCTAGAACATACAGGAGGGGAGGTGAGATAGTATAAAAGGGATTGTCAAACAAGGAACGAGGCTTCTTCTTAACAAGGGAGTCACAAGAGACGTTTATCGAGTGAAAATCATACGGGAGTTTTTGCAGTAATAATTTGCCGGGAGTAAGCAGCTTTGGACAGCAATTACCAACGCCAGTGTCCTGTGTTAAGGAAGGATCCAGGAATCCGATAAACAGATACTGGGGCATACAGTATCGGCGGAATTCACTTTGTACAATATCCGGTGAAGTAGAACAAACATTATAATTTAATACGAATATATTTGAGAAGGGAACATATATTGATTAATTGAGTAACTAAAGTGAATTTGTTTCATAAGTGAAGAATAAAAGGGTTATTATAAATATATGTACTGTTCAAGTGTATCATTTTAGTGCATGAATTAATCCATTAACCTTTGCCGCCAAGGACTACCAAAAGGATCTCTCTCTCAAGGTAAGAAGTGATAAAGTGAAGGGTACCTTTTGTGTGTCGGGCTGATACAAGTATATAACGTCGCGTGTTTAGGACCGCGTGAAAGAATAATTATTAGAACCCCTGTGATAAGGAAATTGATAAGGGGGGGGCTAGTACAATAAATATGAATGTTTACTGCTAAGTTGTAAACTTTTTAATATACCGGGACTAGCCACGGTATTACCTTTACGGAGTCACCAGCAAGTGCAAAATTCAACAGATATAAAATTTTCCTTCGAGGCGAATGATTTCTCTGTGGAATTTCACACTTTTTTCAAGTAAACATTCGCCTTAAAGGCATATGAAATGTCCTCTAAGGAATTTTGCACTCAACAAAAAACACATTGGCATCTCAGCTGACTTTATGTGGTCATTAAGCATATTGCCCAAAATGCACGACACGTTATAATCGGCAAAATATATAAAATTCAACAGGACGTAGGGCATGACCCATTTATACATAAGATATTTTCATTCAAGTATTCTACCAGCTGATTCGTAGGTTCTTTGACAGTCCCCATTCTGCATCCCGACCTCAAAGACACTGTCTCTCTTTCCCTCCTAAGGATGGCCCGTTATTAGATCCCTCTTCAATACTTCATATCTTCTACCTCCTCTTATTTCGTCCGGAATTCCAATCCCCTTTCTTCCTCTTCCACACTTCCACAGTGTTCTCCCCTCTATCACTCTCTTCAACATGCCATCTCCTCTCGAAACCTCCTCCATCCATCTCTTCTGCCTTCTCCGAACCTCTGTCACGAGCTTTCTCTCCTCTCTGACCATATCCAGTACCTTCTCGTTCGTCTTTCTTGCCATCCAGCTAACCTTCTCCATCCTTCTCCAAACCCATATCTCAAATGCCTCAAGTCTACGCACATCCTCCCTTCGCAATGACCAAGTTTCCGACCCATATAGTGCCACGCTCCATATTAAAGTTTTCACCAGTCTCTTCTTTAGGTCTCTTCTCAGACCCCCACCCCCTCATCAATTCCCTTCTCTTCGAAAATGCTTCTTTAGCTAGCGCAATTCTGCATCCGATGTCCCTGCCACTAAGCCCATTCTCCTCCAAAATACTACCCAGATACGTAAACTGCTCGACCTGCTCTATCTTCTGCCCTACCACCCTTATATTCAGCCCCGCCTTCTTCTAGAAAATCACATTACTTTCGTTTTCTTGTGTTTGATCTTCATCCCATACTTTTCGCACTGCACCTCTAATGCCTTCACCATTGAATGGTTGACAACACCCTTGGCAGATTGACTAACCAATGCTTGATCATCTGCAAATCTCACTGATTTTATCAGCTCCCATTCTACCTTTATTCCTACCTCCTCATCCCCCCCATGCCTCCCTTACCATCTTCTGTAAAAAACAACGTAAAAGCAACGGCGATAGTGGGCACCCCTGCCGCACTCCCCGTCCTATCGTGGCCCATCCCTATTCTCTATTGGATAACCTAACCTGCGCCATCTGGTTCATATACAAATTCCGAATCAGACGCCTGTCCCTCCAATTGACCCCTAATTTCTTCAACACTCCCACTAATTTCATCCACTCAACCCGATCAAACGCCTTCTCAAAATCTACGAAGCATGCAAAAACATCCTGCACATACTCGAGGTTTCTTTCTACTAGCGTTCTCATCACCGCTATAGCGTCTCGCGTTCCCGTCCCTCTCCTAAACCCGAACTAGTCGTCACCAGGGTATTCATTTAGCTTCTTCTCTTGCCTTATGTTTATAATTCTCAGAACTACTTTGGCCGCGTGGGATAATAAGCTTATTATCCTATAGTCTTCGCACGTTTTTGCCTTACTCTTCTTGGTATAGGAATTAGTACAGTCTTCGCGAAGTCTTCCGGCCACACTCCATCCTCATAAATCCTACGAATAAAGGCAAAAACTTTTCCTCTTCCGTTCTTCCCCATTCTCTTTAAAAATTCTGCAGGTATGTCATCTACTCCCACCACCTTTTCCCTTTTCATGTCTCGTAGAGCTCTTATGATTTCGCTATTTCGCATTCTTTGTTTCTCATCTAAGCCTGTTATTTAATTCTCGGTATTTTCTCTTACCTAGCTCTGAGTTTACGCTCTTCCATTTCCTTCTCTCCACCATCTCCCTTGTCATCTCCTTCGTGATCTACGGTTTTCTAATTTTAGTTGCACTGACTACGCCTACCGTTGCTTTCACCACTTCTACAATTCCATTTTTCAAACTTCCCCATTCATCTTCCACTGATCTAACTCGATGTTCCTCACCCATTATCTCCTCCACCTTCTCTATATACTTCTTCATTGCCCCAGCTAATTCCTTCATATTCCACTTTCGTACCCTCCTTCCCATTCTTACTTTATTCAGTTTTACCCGACATTTCATGACTAGTAAGTAGTGGTTTGTGTCTGCATCAGCTCCTGGATAAGTATGCGAGTTTTTAACACTATTCCTGTTTCTGTGACGAACCATTATATAATCTATCTGGAACCTATCTGTCTCTCCCGGCTTCTTCCAAGTGTACCTACGCCGAGGATGATATCTGAACCATGTATTTGTAATTACTAGGTTATTTCTACAGCAAAACTCCACAGCTTTCTCGCCCCAGTCGTTTCTCCTTCCTAGCCCGTAAGCGCTTACCTTCCGCTCATCTCTTCCTTCACCCACCACCGCGTTCCAATCCGCCATTACTACTAAGTGCTTACTCCCAGGTATCCTACCAATTATTTCCTCTAGCTGATCGTATAGCCCATTTATCTCCTCATCTTTATGATTAGAGGTAGGCATATGAACCTTGATTATAACTAGATTCATTGGATCTGCCTTTAGTTCCACGACTATAATCCTTTCACTCACCAGTTCTGCATACACTACTTTTCTACCTAGTTTCCTATTCATTACGAATGCAACCCCGCGCTGACTTTCATTCCCTCCACTATAAATTACTGTATAGTCGTCGCTCCAGTAGTCCCCATCATCCTTCCATCTTACTTCACCCAGGCCCATGATGCCTACACCCTCCCTCTCCATTTCTTGCTTTATATTCTCTAGCTTCCCCGCCCTCAGCTTAGTCCTAACATTCCACGTGCCTATTCTGATAGTTTCGTTCCTCTTCTTTATCTTCTTTTCCTCTGCTGCTACTAGGTCTGAGCAATGATTTCGTGTGATGACGGCCGCTGGGTCCTTGCTCCCACCGCTTCCGGGCACGACGCCCGGCCCTCCGGGCCAAGTTCCGTAGTTGCCAGGATTCATTATAATTTGAGAACTATTTCCATAATTTCAAGGTTTTTGCTATCATTGAGATAGTATTCCGTGGCCTTACTCAATACTGTTTTTTACGTGACACCATCACCTCAGAGGCCTTTTGCAGCCGCCTCACTGAGATACAGACGATGCGAGGACTACCATTTGTCTGTCTCTTAACCTTCGACCAATCTGGCATGGGTGGCCCTACGAGGAGCATTGCTCCCGCCAGTGCAGCTCTAGGGGTCATCGGAGCACGCAAGCCCTTCCACCACGACAAGGTTGTAGTCCTAGAAAAGGGACATCAGATATAGTTGTTATTAATAGATATGGGATGGAAAAGGCCAAATTCAGATGTTTCAATTCGACCTTAACGCAAGGAAAAGAGGATAAGAAAGAGAAAAAAAGATAACAAAAATCATGCTATCGGCAAGCAATTACGGTGCAAATTTCAATATTAAACAGATTTCCCAGAATACATCTAATCTTTGAAAGTTGATTTTTATGCTCCTTTAGAAATAAGGTCTCTTCCATTTTACTCATCAAATATATTCCAAGATGATAGGTAGATGGAACATGCTTTCATCATTTTCCAATAAAACAAGGAATTTATTCCCTGAGGCATCGAATTTTTTTCCAAACATTATCTTTGTCACTTTGACTACTACTTTTTCATTTAAAGAGGTTATTTCCTCCAACTGCTATCGGGAAACGAGTCAATTTTTAAAATGTTATGCACTTATCTTCATTGATCAACTATATTCTACATAATTTGAACGTTGTATATTTCCAGTGCTGTGTTTTAGTAAAACTGTGAGTAATGGAAGGAGTGTGTAACTCAAATAAACGCTTCAGTTGCAAGACCTGCGACAGATGATCTCCGTTAATTGCTCCCTGGCCACGAGGACACTTAACGTACAGAGGACGTTGTAGGGAGGACACCGTTTTAGGGAGCCTCTGCAAAAAGACAAACAGCTACCCGTACCAGGACCTCCTTATTACTCCTGCCCGTATCGTAGGTGCGGAAAACATGAGGCGATTGACGTCAAGAGCCATGTCGAAGTAGTTGTGTAGTGTGAACACGCATCAGCTGGACGTGGGACGTAGCCTGTCCCCTACCCCAGCCCACGCCCCCGCAACTCCCGGGACTCCCCTTGTCAGGGGCTTGTCTTGTTCAACGTCCGCGCCGATCCCTGCAGACTGCTAACGCCGCGGTAGCGACCATCAGGCAGCTCCGAAATGCGGGCCGTTCCAAGGTTGAGCGTTAGGGAGGTCCGTTAATTAAAATTTAATGTCTTTAGCCATACATAAACGATTCTTTCGCATGTTTTGCAGTTCATTGAGGAATAAGTAGCGTCTTGCCTTGGTTGACTTACTGCACGTTGTAATAGACTATAGAATTTATTCTTGGTGTTGGGGGTTTTGAAGCCCGAATACACTTTACTAGAGCCATATTTAATGGACCATTATAAGGTATCCCACATTTTGTTGCAATATATTCTCAAAATTAGGAATCATGGGTAATTTGGTGGCAGCGTATTTGCCCAACAATCAAAATAGTGTTAGCTTTCGTGGTTAGACGACCAACTCAGAATACTTTTTCCTGAGGCAATATTGTATCAAGTCACACGTAATTTAAACAATTCCTATATTTTTGTTGATTCATGCAATTTAAAACTGATAATGCATGATTATCCTCACTATCCTAAGGTAACACCATCCACAGCTGACATGAATTACCGGGGAAGAAAAATCCGTTCAATCAATAATCTTGGTTCTAACATGACACAGAGTTTGTCATAAAATATTCTTTTGGAAGCTGTAGTAGGAGAAATTTATTATTGATTGATTCCTTCAATTCCACAAAAACAATTCTCAGGTAACACAGTTTCTCAGTGCTATGAATATGGTGATAAAACAATGGTGTCTGAGAAGCAACTCGAATATACAAAAAATATATAAATAATTTCTCCACTCGAGCTACCTTCCGTTCTCTACACTGCATTCCTCCAGAATGTATAAAAAGAATATTCATTTGGCTTCTTTGAGAGAAATACGCGATCTTTCCCTTACGTTCCTATCCCTTAAAAATCTCTTTTTGTTTTCGCTCTCAACCCGAGGATTCATCATGTAATATACAAAAGGATTTCAGGAGTCACCGAGGAAGTTATAAAATGGGTATAATAATACGCTCCTTTTAAAAACACGGTTCTCTTCCTAATTTTTCCACCACAGTTGCTTGTGCCTGCCTTTGTTGCCATTCAAGTCTCCTTCCGCAAAGGAATTGGAGTGATAACGAAAGCACCCAGCTGAAAGAAGAATTTCACTTAAACATTAGCCATTGATTCCTGCCACGGAAAAAAACGTCAAAGGTGTAGAGCCCTTTGTTTTCTCGACCGAGTGGGTGGTGAATATTTCCCTGTGGGCTTCCGTGAAAGGTCAATAATTAACCTCAATTAATTTAATAGCTCTACCATACTGACGTATTATGAGGAAGCGAGACGGGAAGGTGGTTTTGATAGAGATAATAAGTAGGTGTATGTTTATGTTTTTTTTAGGTGGGGACGATGGTTTAAACATTTGAACCACATGCACTCGATATTTAAAAAATAACGACATAATTTTGATCTCGCATTACATTTCCCCATCGCTGCCAGGAGCAGTAAAATAAGAGAAATAGGTACACTGCCACAATGATAGGAAAAACTTCCTTCTTCCCACAAATAAAGCACAAGGCGAGACACCAAGGCACTCTGTCAAAACACATTTCACTTTTCGTCCTTTCCCTTGTCCAATCTTTTTCCCTACCTTCTTCGCGGCTGGCGTCTTAACGACATACACAAATAGAGAGGTCAAAAAAAGGTAAAAGGGTTAATGTCGACTGAGCGGGGCCACATCTAAGGTACTCGGACTCTGGATCACAGGTAGCCGGTGTGTGGGTCGACCCTTGCTCGCGAAAGGATAATCCTCGCTCGTGGTGAGACCTCGCTCGGCCTAGGGTCCCCTCACTGCCCCGGCCCCCGCCGCGGGAGGGGAGCCGCACAAAACTGACCGTGTGCAGTACATTTAAATGTTTATAAACTTTAACAGTTTCCTTAAATTTATCTTTTTCATCGTGTCAATCGTCCGAAGACGTTTGCGAGCGTCTTTTGATCGACTTTCTACGGTGAAAATTAAGGTTTTCCATGCTGCCTTAGGAAATATGACGATGAGACGTGGCAACGCTGCTTGCATGTGGCAGGATTTTGCGGGATTTCCAACAGTTTTTAAGAGTTATTGTTAGCGGTTATGGCAGGGAAACGCAAGGAAATGATGCAGAAGAGTCTTATGCATGTTAGAATATACGGTGTACAATATTTTACATTTTATACTGAGCATTAGAGAAGCAAATTAGCTTGAGTATCTTTTTCCACGTGTAAGAAAAGGTCTTCTATGCGGGAAGGGTTGTTTTCAGGTTCATTTATGAAAGTATTACATCTAATACTTCATTTTTGGACTGATTTGAGTGGTACTAATACAATCACAGGCCTAGGATACTTCATTCTAGAACTGTCTTCAAAATCCCATCACCCGTTTTTACTTCTAACATCCACCTGTTCTATTCCCTCCCAATATCCTTCAGCAACTTCCTTTCCTCACTCACAGTCTCGTATTTCTCTCGTATTGCACTCTCTCTCTGTCCATTGCAGGGTCCAAGTCTCCGCACCACGCTGTGTGATTTTTATAACTAAGCTGAAGACATTTAGGCAATGAAAATGAAGAAATAGGCAATAAAAATTTCGAAATAGGCACATAAAGTAGGCGCTTAAAATATTTGTTTCATTTCGGACGATTCTGTCAGTCCTGGAATCCCAAAAGGCTAAGCCTGTAATCAGGTTTTCCAGGGACCAGACAAGCAGAACTTGACATACATCTATACCTTGGGTGGTGAAATACCCACCCAGACGGGGCTCGAACCCGTAATCCCAAGATTAGCACGCGAAGGCTTTATCCCGCCGCCACCGTGGTAGGCTAGAAACTTAATGCGACTTATTGCCACAAAGAAGCATCTGAAATTTAAAGCTTGGGCTGAAATACACGATTAATTTTTGATGAAACTGATCTACATCTACATCATCAAAATACCCTGCAAGCCACCTCAGGGGTGTGTGGCAGGGGGTGAGTAATCACCAACATACATTACACTATACCCTGGAGTTTGCTAACTACGACTAATTATGCATTAGCATAAATCGCTAATGGTTGTCACG
Source organism: Pyrrhosoma nymphula (assembly GCA_963573305.1). Taxonomy (NCBI): domain Eukaryota; kingdom Metazoa; phylum Arthropoda; class Insecta; order Odonata; family Coenagrionidae; genus Pyrrhosoma; species Pyrrhosoma nymphula. Next base: position 137,121,569 of record OY754330.1, read on the forward strand.
AGGCGAAGCCTCACAAGCATGCACCACTACACTACAGATGTCATCGAAATGGAGAGTGACCGTCAATATACATGCATTCTACAACCACACAGATGGACAGGGACTCAATACTCATGTAGAAAACATGCTAGGCGTGCTGTTAGTATGTACTAGGTAACAGATAAGGATTCAAGTATTAGGAGTATTACTACTACTAAGAGCTACACTACCTAACGACAAACCTAGATAAAAGTCTTATTTGCAGCTGTTTTGGTCCCTTATCGTTCGTGGGAAGAATGACATCTTAAATCTGTCCGTTCTGCAGTCTAGTGCAGTTCTGATGGAGAGGATAGAGGATAGAAAACCTACTCATGCGCCATGATGGCTTACATTTCTTATAGACAGAATTATTACGTAGTATAAAAGCTGAGCGAAATCGGTTGCAATAGCGTACCTGTAAGTGGGTGAAAAAGACGTTAGAACTGATGTATCGGAGGCGCAGATTATTCCTGTCACATAACTCACGTATTTCAATAATTTTATCTGCAGAGTACAATGCAGTATTTTGCCATTTTCCCCACAATATCAATACTGGATGCGAAGGCAGAGCAACTTTGGGCAGTATCTCTTTAAACTTAGCAATACTGGGTAGTGCCTTCAAATACAAGTTTTTGGTAATTGAAACCATCGAATGTACGCATCACGTAATACTACCATAGCTGTTTTTTCTACTCTTTATATAATAATATGAATGATTATTCTTTATGAATGTTTTATGACATTATTTTAACCTTGATAGATTTAAAAAGAAACTGAAATAACATACTAGCTCCGCACTTAAGAGGATTTGTGACGTTGAAAAGAATATTGCTTTTTTAGGCCCTTAAACAGGCAATATCAGCAGAAAAGGCATAAACAGGTAAAATAGGCATTTTTAGGCAGCAAAAAATTGCCTTAATTTTGCCATAAATGATCCTAAATAAACATATAACTTCATAAAATTTGTTTCCTGAGTTAAAGAAAAAATAGGCCTTTTAGGCAATGTCCTCAGCTTAGTTATAACTTATTTATTTATTCGCTGCATAGGGATCATTGGGACGGGATGAAACTGGAGTTCAGAAGTTTATTTAGTAAATTTTAAGATGAAAGCTTAAACCAAGTTACTGATAGTTTGTGGCTATCTTCTTGAGGTTGAAGTATGGACGAATCTGTCTGACTGGGTACCCACTGGAGTTAATTATTTGATTCCTTATTCCATCTCTTGGCTAGTTTGGTGTCGACATTTTTCCACTTCCTTCTCTCCTCTATTTTTCTAATAATTTCTTCTGTATCCCATTGCTTCTTAATGTTTCTAGTTTCGATTGATTATATTTTTTCAGTCCCTCTTAGTTTTCCCGTTTTCTTACCCCCTATTTCTTTTGTATACATCTGCAAAGTACCGAGCAAGCCACCACTAGTGTGTGTGGCACGGGGTGATTCCACGTTCCAGAACGTTTTTTCCTCTGGTCGGTGTTGTGACTAATTGATGTTATATTTCGTAAAATATTATTAACATCGTCAGAGAATAAATCGGCCTGGAACTTACATGATAGATTAAGTCTGAGTTTTAACCATCGGTATGAAAGTGACTCCCATCCCAGTTGTTGCAAAATGTCAGTAACACTAACAAATTATCATAACGGCCTTTAACGTATCTTGCCGATCTTCTCTGCACATGCGCTAACTAGGTTTTTAATCCTGCCTCATAAGGAACCCCAATACTTGCAGCGTATTCAGCGTGGGGTCTAACAAGCGAGAAGTAACTGATTTCCCCAACTTGATCGTTGCTCTTACCAAGAACTATTTTAACAAATCCCAATGTTCGCAGTTGTGTATTCAATAACTTTTACAAGGATAGTTTTTCTGTTTCCAAAACTTCCTAACAACGCATTTTTTCAGGATTCTTCTAGCAACCACGCATCGCACCACTCCTGTATTGCCTCGGGGTCTTTAGTTACCACTTGCTTATCGTTAAGGCTACGGATTTCCCGATATACCACTGCGTCGTCGGCAAATAATTTAACTAACTACTTCCCCGATATCGTTAATGTACAAAAGGATCAGAAGCGGGTCTAGGACACTCTCTTGTGGGACACCTGATGTGGCATTTTCTTCATTAGAGATAGCGCCGTCTAATACAACTCTTTGCACGCCGATTGCTTAAGACTTCTCTAATCCAGGAAATTACGTCGTCATCAAACCCGTAGGATTTTAATTTCAAGTGTAGCTTTCTGTGGGAAACGTAATCGAATTCCCTTTTCAAGTCAAGTAAAATTGCATCAACTGGAACGTTATGTTCACCCAAGACTAAAACATCGCGGGTAAAAAGTGCTAGTTGAGTTTTGCAAGATCTTCCCTTTCTGAATCCGTGTTGCGTTTTTCTTAACAAGTTCTGCATATCGAGGTGTCTCATAACTGAACTTACAATTATATATCAAGGAATTTGCAAGAGATAGATGTGAGCGATATCGGTCGGTAGTTTGATGGCTGTTCCTTGTCGCCGCTTTTGAATATGGGTGTGACATTAGCAATGTTCTGTTATTCTGTAACTGTTCTACTAATGTTTTTCTTCTAAAATCCCTGAATGCATTCCGAAAAGCTTCCTTTGATTTGGCTTTAGACAAAATGTATCTTTTCTTTACTGAATTGTGATCATCAGGGCACAAATCTGTATGGAGTTTTTACATCCTGGCGTGGCATACTCTCTGTCGTCTTAACGATTTTCAGACTTCTCCATTGTACCATCTTGGTACGCTGCCTTCTTTTTTGACTTTACTTGGAATGTATTTTCTGATCCTTGAAAGCGCAATAGAAAGAAAATCTTTCCATCTACCCTCCGTGTCTAACGTTACAAATTATCTTGAGTATCGTTTCCCACGTGTAAGAAAAGTTTTTTTATTCGGGAGGGGTGGTTTTCAGGTTCATTTATGAAAGTATTACATCTAATACCTCATTTTTGGACTGATACATATATAAACGAGGATGCCCCTGAGGTAACTTCATTTGTGGTCAGCGAAGCGATCATGGAGTACTGCCTGAAAACTGGTGATGGGATTTTGAAGACAGTTCTAGAATGAAGTATCCTAGGCGTGTGATTGTATTAGTACCACTTAAATCAGTCCAAAATGAAGTATTAGATGTAATACTTTCATAAATGAACCTGAAAACAACCCTTCTCGCATAGAAGACCTTTTCTTACACGTGGAAAAAGATACTCAAGCTAATTTGCTTCTCTAATGCTCAGTATAAAATGTAAAATATTGTACACCGTATTTTCTAACATGTATAAGACTCTTCTGCATCATTTCCTTGCGTTTCCCTGCCATAACCGCTAACAATAACTCTTAAAAACTGTTGGAAATCCCGCAAAATCCTGCCACATGCAAGCAGCGTTGCCACGTCTCATCGTCATATTTCCTAAGGCAGCATGGAAAACCTTAATTTTCACCGTAGAAAGTCGATCAAAAGACGCTCGCAAACGTCTTCGGACGATTGACACGATGAAAAAGATAAATTTAAGGAAACTGTTAAAGTTTATAAACATTTAAATGTACTGCACACGGTCAGTTTTGTGCGGCTCCCCTCCCGCGGCGGGGGCCGGGGCAGTGAGGGGACCCTAGGCCGAGCGAGGTCTCACCACGAGCGAGGATTATCCTTTCGCGAGCAAGGGTCGACCCACACACCGGCTACCTGTGATCCAGAGTCCGAGTACCTGAGATGTGGCCCCGCTCAATCGACACTAACCGGTAAAAGTCTTCAAATGTTTTACACCGCAGCGTGCTGCCCCCAAAATCAATGCCAAATGATTAGAAAACTCTTTGTTGCCATATGTTAGCTCAATACGACTACCAGAAGCCATGACCCATGCAGTTTTGGCGTGAATGCCCTTAACATCCTATAGGGTAGGTGATACAGACAACGGAATTTCTAATTTCCTCTATCTCGAACGTTCCTGCTCTGTGCTGGGATTGGGTGGTAAAATTCCAAAGATACTTTGCATTGTTTACTTTCCTGAGTAATGAACACTTAGTCCATTATGAATGTATACTTGTAAATGTTTAGTCTTCTACGAGTATCATAGTTCTTCTTTCTCATATTCACTTGGTATTAATTCACGGTTCACCTGTTTTGTTTTAGTAAAACATTTTGTCCTGCAACTTATAGCATCGTCTTATTATCACCCCCTTACCCAGGTATGGGTTAAAAGATTGCAATGCGTCAGTTTCACTCTACGACCAAAATCTTTATTGCGTCATAGCATTTGTAGCTGATCAACGCGCTTGCTCAGTGAATCTCCAAAGAGAGTGAAAATGCCTTTCATTGCATATTGTTTTGAACAAATATTAAGCACAAAGTGTTTTCTAATCATTTGGCATAGAATTGGGGGGCGGCGTGAAAAATTTGAGGTTTTTCATTTTTTTGGACCAAACTAATCCACCAAATCTTCTCTCAAAAATTCTAATCTACCAAATGCAATTGTGGTGGCTGTATGAAGATAAAGGCGTAAATTTAAAATAAACAAGAAACAATCGTTACAATTTGTTTTAAAAAGTATGTATTTTTCTGAACACAGATAACTCTCCAGAACAAGAGAATAGAAGTTGCAGTCGTAAGACTTCTGGGAAACCTTCCATTCTATAGACTATGAGCCTGACAAATAAATCATGAACTCATGGAACAGCTGGTGTTAAAGGATTGCACAAGAAAATTGAGGGATATGAAATATTGTGCCAAGATCATGTCTAAAGATGTACCTAAGCAAATGTGTGAATAAAGATCCAAAGGAAGAAGTATTGTATTGCCCAGGAAGAGATGGAAGCATCAGTTATGAAATGGATTGCCTGGAACAGGCAAAATTGTCAAAACAAACTTTAAAAACTAGTATACATTTACCAAACTAGTTGGCAGTACCGTTAAATTCACAACAATTTTAATATTTAAAGCTTAGTTCCTCTTAAAAAGATTAAAACACGGCTTAAGCTGGCAGAGTTGTCACTTTGTAGGGTTTTTAGTTATTCCCTGACGCCTAGCCTGTGGAACATCGCCCAATACCTGATTCTCACCGTCAGGAGGTGTTATTAGACATCAAATTCTTAGCCCCAGGATTAAAATGTTACACAAAACATTCGGTCAAGTTTGCAACTTGTCAATACATTTTGAGCCCACGTCATACACTGAAGATCTCCGTCAAATATTTGCGCGAATTACGCGCAGCCAACCAACACCAGCTGTCGCTATAATGCGCATTCACTTGTTCCAACAAGGAATAGCAAACTTCAAACAGAAACATTGTAACGAAAAGAAAAACGCTTACCAGGGAGAAAGCCGAACTACTAGTTGCAACGCTGCTGGACCAAAAACGTCATTTATTCGTCTATGGTTGGACATACGGAAATATAGATGCAAATGACAAGCTCCAGCTATTACAGATAATGAACAACATCATCTTAGTTTTTTTTCGTTCAACATCAATTCACGCGCCTTACTTCTTATTTTCTTCAGTTGCTCGTTCAACTGTCTTCTCTATGAGTTCAATAGGGTATTAAATGTTATGAACTACCTGACACAAATATTACCAGTCATAGAGGTCACAAATACGTATTTTTAAAACTCTTCTTCTTCATTCAAACAAAATCCTATATTTCCCGGTCGTAGTATTTTCACTTCCTCCTTTAATTTATTAAATAACTCCTCACATACCAATTATAATATTTCTGTGAATGTAATTGATATCTATTACGGCACCCCGCTGAAATTTTCACAACAATCTCGTCCATAAAAGATCTTAGGCTTTCCCGGCGAATAATATTAGTAAAATCTTCTCGGGTATGCCACGGGGTAAGGCTTTTAAAGGCCAACGTTTCGACGAGTGACTCCCTCATCGTCATCAGGGCTGAGACTTATTCAGTCTCAGCCCTGATGACGATGAGGGAGTCACTCGTCGAAACGTTGGCCTTTAAAAGCCTTACCCGGTGGCAAACCCGAGAAGATTTTACTAATCTCGTCCATGTTCAACCCTCTTGACAACTTTTATGAGATGTTTCAATTTTTTATTAAAATGGCCAAAAATGATATAAAATGATCTTAAACTGAATAAAACCAGTAGCAATTGAGAGGGAAAAGCGAAATTTTAATGATTGGTTCATTGACGAAAATAAAAGCCTCTACATTCATCCATTTGGTTCAAATTATTTTCGCTCATTTATTTGTAATCAATGTTTCAAACAATAAATGTAGAGTTTCAATCAAATCACATTTACTTAACATTACATCTTTCACACGATACTCGATTTGTTCTCTTTTTTCAAAAATGTTAGGTGATCAGAAGTTAAGTTGTGAGCCGCATTTGTTGCAGCTGATGGTACCTTTTCTTCTGTGAAGGGGTACGAGTGGCTCTAGTCATAGAGACCATTCATTATCAATTGATCCGGGGCTCTAGCTTTGGCTACTGTCAGCAAAATAGAATCATCATCATTATATCGGCTATATTTTTACTACCTATCTGGAAGACGATGATAGACCATCATGTAGGCCACGATTTCATCTCAGCAAAAGAGTTCCACCATTTCATATTTGTAGCGGATGAGTCAAGTCAAGGTATGTTCCCGAGCAGCGGAGCACGAGGGGCGTAAATGTCAACCGATCGGGAAGGTTCGAGAACCAGAGACCTGCATAAATCCCGGAACAAGATAGCCTCCAGGGCCATTCCGTGAAAGTCAAGCCCCAGCCGTGTATTACCTAGTCCTGGTATTCTCAAAATTGATAAGAAACATTTTTGAGTTTAAATTTTTTTCATTAAAAGAGAAAAAATAACATTTTTTAAATTCCAAATTGCCGCGTAATGAAATTTGCTTCCTGTTATATTTAATTCAATAACCTGCGGGTTCAGGTCATCTACTTGCTATTTACATAATCAATTGTCGATTTCGGCCGATTCAAAAATGATAACATGCTGAATTAACGATGGTATTAAAGAGAACGTGAATTCATATTGAAATATTAATATTTATTTTAATAACATTAATTGTCTTTAAACACCATTAAAAGCACAGTTGTTCTTTAATAAATTAAATATCCCACCCAATTATAGTTTTTTGAAGAAATTACGGCGGAATCATAGGCAAGCCTTGAAGAAATTACTACATTTTCTTACATTTTTCTATCACCTTTAGCTTCACTTGCTGTTCGAAAACTGAAAATGAACTAAAGTTAAAAGGAAAAGCAAAGCTATCTCTTGGTTATTCACGTCATTCATTCACGTTTTCCAATCAAATATTAATGTGATCTCGAGTATTAACGCACAAATGGAAGTCATAGGTAGGAGGGTGAAGTCACTACCCTCCGAAAAAAACCCTGTCAAATTAACTTCAATAAAAATCGGATTAGAAAAGGAGACAACGAGTAGCAAATCTAGAGTAACATCTATAATTACGTCCTTCAGCAAGTTTAACGTATGATTTAATAACTTATCAATCATTTAAAAAGAAGTGGGATATAAAATGCTAGTCCCTAAAATCACGAAAAGGTAATCACCCACACAAACTGAAGGTATATATAAGTATATACACCTGATTGAACCTATCCTTAAATTTAGCAATGAGGCAGTAAATGTCTATTTGTAAACCATTATCAATCTATCTTCCCGGCATGGTAAAAACCATCGAAAAAACTTCGTCGCTCAATGTAGCGCATGGCAAACAATATCTGAAATGTTCTTTGGACTGAAGTTAAGATAATTTTATAGTAAAATTAAGGTGAGAAAGGTGGCGATTAGTCAAAAACATACTCTTTAAGTATCATAAAAATTAGGGTGTAGGAGGAATTAGAAGACTAAAGATCACTATGTTGACAAATATTTTGTTGGCATATCATAAGGCTATACTTCATTCTTAAGTATCCATTTGGACCACTAAAAATTCATGTAACCCGCATTTCGGAGGTATCTTAGTGGATAAATAATTGTTTATTATTCAAAAGGAAACAAACATAGTCTCGGATTAAAAGTGAGGTTTGGAAACTAAAATAATGCATTTTAGTGAAGCCGCAAATCAACCAGTTACTTCCAAAGTTTTAATTTCGTTACTACTTAACTTCCTCTAGTTTTCAACGCATTAGTTCAATTTAACGTTGAATATAGACTCTTGAAATTCCTTTCTTCCACCTCCTGGGCACGATGCATAAAGGAATTAAATCACAGGGTGACGTTCTCGAGAGCTGTTATAGGGTAAAACGACCCCCCTACGAATTATTCTTGTAGTTTCTGGCAAAGTAAAATCGAAACGGAGATGAAAATCCAAACAGAATTTCCGGATAGGATTGGACGTTGGAAAAAGCTTACGCTAAAATATTTTCACTCGATGATTGCCCTAAATTGGCCGGCACCCAGTCCACCAGGTTGGTTGCCAATTATCGATAAGTGCCTTTCCAGACTTACCTCCAGGGGTTATGAGGAGCAAAATAAAAACGAGGATCACACCCTGATTAACTTTAGTGATCTCGAGAGGGTAAATGAAAAACAAACAATAGGAGCTGGACGATTAACCAACGGGTAAACTTGCCGCTTCTCTACCCTTTCGATGTCCTCCTCGTCCCAAAGTATTCAAGCCTCAAAGTCTGAGCGTTTACCAATCATTTTATGCACGCTAAGTTGCTTTAAACACTATTTATACCAACTGCTAATTAATTATCTATCAAATTACAGGGTCGGAAGCAAGAAGTTGATAAATACCTACATTGGAGTGCAACTGCAGAGGATGCCATATAGTTATGAGCAAATTGACGGGGGTTGATATTTGGGAACCATACAGGAAGGCTATCCAGTACTCATGGTAGAATAAAAGGGTTTAGTATCTTGAAACTAAATTTTTATGGCAACGCGGTATCGGTAAAATAAAGTTTTTTGGAAAGGTAAATCGTTCTTGAGTTCCATGAGAATGTAAGTTTCGCCGTGTTGAGCCATAAACCATCAAACTCAAAAGCTATAGAGTAGATTACAATGTATATTTCTAGCAAAACCTTGAGAAGGTCTGTGCTGCACAACAGCACGCACCATATTACTATTGCATACATACTACATTACTCCTGTTGGTCTCGTACAAAAACATGATATTTATAAAAATGTTGTGTAATGAAGTTGAACAATAATTGCAAATGAGGTGAAAGTTCAACTATTTTTATCATTTCCTGGAATTACATCTAGAAATGTTAGACTATAATGTCGAACACCTGAACTATAGGAGTTGCGCAGCAATAGCAGAAGCCACAGGCTGAGAATGTAAATAGTGCCATGTCAAGTTATTCGCATTGAGAATAAATAGTATTGGAGTTCGAAAATGGGAAGCAATCGTAAAGGAGGGAATGAGGAATTTTCTGATTTTTTTGGAAATATTGGAATAATTTACGAGATAAAGCGTTCACGGATAGTTCATGATCCTACTACGCAGAAGCAAGTGTAAGATTCTAGACAGAGTGAGTAGGAAGGAAAAAAATTTTAAGTTAACTACTCTCATAACCTACAACACAGTTGAGCGGCAAAGAAAAGTTATTGTCAAGTGTTACAAGATCGCGGTTTCATTATTTGATAAACCTTGGTTTTTTCAAATTCTCTCCCTGTTGTATATATTTAAAAGGTGAATAATAAAAATTAATATAAACATACGGGTTCTGTGGAACACGGCTTGAACACCGCTGCCATATATTAAAAGCATATCGTTAAATATCTCAAGCACAAATGAAATCATACGGTACGATTGCACAGGGATATGTTAAAGGTATTACACTGCGAAATTTGCCATCTTGACTGGATTAGTTGTGCAATTAACACGCCGAAAACATAGGTATTATTTTCGGAACCATCCCGGTTCTTTTAGTGATTTTTCAGAAAAATGCAAAATGGATATTATTTCTAAATAAACACTGTATTATTCCTAAAATTTATGAACGAAATGCGGGCGATATGTGGACCATTTTTTGATAGTTAAACAGCTTTTCTTTCATTTATCAAAACGCCATCTACTCCCTTATTCAATCTAGGACATCTCCACATCTTCGTAAATCAATCTTGTGAAAATGGATTGTGGAGAAGGGATGCTTTTCCGGTTACAGCTTCATATGATGCTTACCAGAAAATCTAATTAATGCAAAAAAAGCATTTTATTTGAACGAATATCAATATGTATTTGCTTAATTATTTCCTAAGTTTTATGACTTGAAGTACCTCACCTTCTTTACCAGGTACAAGCCTACGCTGGTTCTCCGCAGCCATTTTAATATTTGTGAATGAGATAAAAATAATAAGCGTAGCTTCTTGTTGCTTGTTAATAAAACAGTATACTTATAAACGTCACCCAATCAGCCGTTTGTGCTTACATTCTACCTGTACACTCATAATCTAAGTACGAATTACCTATGCCTGTTTCACTATAAACTCAGAGCACCATTAAACAAGAAAATCGTATTCTTGCGGTGGCTGCAAAATGAGCTACCCTGCTTAGAATCTGGGTGAGAAACCCTGTAATGAATAGGTTCTTAGTGTAACCCCTACGATATCCACTGAATGGGACGTAAAATGTTCGACCCATCGATAACATGCCTAAATAAAATGTTGTCCAGCGATGTGGTTTAATCAGTAACTCTATCACAGTCATCAGTTCTTTTTTCATAGAACGTGGCAACAATGAATCTCTTTCTTTTAATCGCCGATTTCCACTCTCAAACCAACCGACAGTCACTTATGTCCTACAATTCACAAACAAGAAAATAAATTACTGGCGATTTTAAGTAGTTCTCTACCATCGAGGAGAGTGCATGACGTCATCACACTGTGACAACACATTCAAAATATCCACCATATTGTTCTTTACTTACTTACCATTTGATAGCACGGGCGGGTGGACGCATTTTCGGATATAAAGCAAAAATATCAACGTTATGTTGAAAGTTTAAGGTAAGTAACTCTTTACACATGTATTAGTTACATGGAGCTAACGTTGGAGGAATCAATTTTACTATGGTTTATCGCTGGGAATAAGGATTACTGTTAAGGTGGGTTTATACTTCTAAGCCGACTCAAGTTAATGGTCGCCGCCTGTGGTCGCCTACTGGGGTGTTATGAAGTCCAACGGGAAACTGTGAAGGTGGCGCTAACAAAAATGGAGTGGGGAACGATTATCCTTGGGTGGGGTTGGAAAAGTTCTACTCCCTTGTCAATGCAGGCTTGAACGCTTAACAGGGATGATGGAGTGGGAAGGAATTGGTGTTCCAATTCTCTCCTTTGAAATTAAAAAAAAAATAAAAAAATTAATAAACATTGCTATAGCCTTAATATGAAAACAGTATCAATGGCTGTTAATTTTTTGCATTTATAAAAGACGATGTTTTGATCTAAGTGGACTGAAAATCCTCATTTCGGAGTCTAGCCATCGCAACATGCCCGGGAATATTACCAAAAAATGTTATAAAAACTATAGTTTTACTATTTGTCATTAAAAAACAACCATTTCATGATAAAATTAATCCACTTAAATAAAAAAATGACTCTTCATCTATAGAAGACAAAAATTGCAAGTCTCCAGCTGTCACGGCAAAGACGTACACGTTTGGCTGGGTTAGAGGGAAACGCCTGAAACGAGCTTCTTAGCGCCGGTATAGAGCCACCTTAACTTCATCATCATCTGAGTTATCTACCGGTTAAAGGTAGGTTATGATGAAATTCAGAGAAAATCCAAAACACTCTTACACGTGCAGTGCCCTATCTACTTCTAGTATTTCTTTCTTCATCTCACAATCAGCGTAAGTCCTACCTTTCTTCATCACGTCCATAAAACCTTTTCTCTTTCTTCCCGTTCCCCGCTTGCCCAAGATCCTTCCCCCTACAACGGCCTTCAGAAAACCATCACCCCTCATTACCCCTTCCAGCCACCTACTCTGCCTTCCCCTAATCTCATCCACAAGTTTCCTCTCCTCACCAACTATGTCAAGCCTCATTTGTCTTCATTTCCGTCCACCGCACCTTCTCCATCCTACTCCAGACCCACATCTCGAACGCCTTCAGCTTATTTTCGTCTGCCTTTCTTAGAGACCACGTTTCTGCCCCATAGAACGCCACACTCTCTATCAAGCTTTTCACCAGCCTCTTATTATTAACTAAAATAAATAAAAGTATGAAGATTGAACTTTCAAAAGGTAAATGCATGCTGATTTCAAGTAAATCATCGATTTGAAACGGAAAATCACAAAATTAGTGCGTCAGCCCATAATCGCTAAGGAAAATCGGGGAAAACAAAGATGGTGTCACTCCCACGTTAGAGCTTCACGTTTTGGCCACCGTAGCAAGCGCTCTCTCCATATATCTCAATTTCCTCTACCCGTGTCGCAATAAAGCAAAAACAATTCTGTGCTATAAAACTAATAATAATGAAAAATATTTGTTGCCACAAAAAAATAATTTCTGTGTGAAGAAGGGAAGAGTTCAGAAGTTCTAAATACCAAATGGCTCGTTAATAACCAGGACATACGACAAAGAGTAGGCCATCCGACACCTCAACCCTCTCTCCGCTCCAAAAACATCCCTCCTTCACCAAAATTATCAAGTTATCCTTAGAGGTGAAAATGACCTCAGCTGTTGGTCTCATCCCCAAACGACAGTGACCAACCCAGCAACCTGAGTTCCTAAATCATGATGTCCATTAGGGGGACAGTCTTCCTTTGGCACAGGTAAACCCGACACTCAAATGATCCGGTTTCCAACCAACCACTGGTATTTGGGATGGAACGGCGGGAAGGATTTTGAAAACAAGACGCTTCCCTGGGCAGCCTAGGCATTTCGGCCGCTCGCCCGATACACTAAACCCCGGAACATCATCGACTCCGAAGGCTATCCGAGCCTCTTTGTCATTCCATCTTCCCACTGAGGCCGTTTTTTTCACCTTTCGGCAGAGGGGGGGGCGGACGGGGATCAGGCTGGCAGGGGATCACATTCGGGAAGGAACGGGAGACGGGAGGTAGGAGAGGACGATGGGAGATTCAGGACGAGGGAGAAGTTGCACACGGGCGTGTCCGCCATAATTAACCCCTCTTGGCGCCGAGTGCCGACGAAAATTCTACCCCCTCCAGAACTTATTCCCCTCTCATTTTGGACTAACCCTCTCACCGCAAGGTAGACCTGACTCCCCTCCTCATCCGTGATAACCGCCAAAACTCCCTTCCTACCTCTGACGCCCACGGAATCCGTCCAAACTACGAGAGTCAGTTGTTGAAGGAGCGGTTGAACTAGGGATGCTACATGTCCTTTAAAAAAATCGGGATCACACTGAATTTTGGCCTATAAAAATAACGTTCTGACAGATATTATTACATACAATATATGGTTTTATGTAAGGTTTCAAATGGGTTTACCTTATCTAATTTTGTATTTTTAAATTTCATTTATAATTACCTGGTGACAAACCTTTGTCACTTTTCTAGAATAACAAATTGATGATGTCCTGAATTTTTTACCTCATTCAGATGCGCTAGGATAGTCCCAAGAGTATAAGAGAGGCGTGAGTTTTAAATCTAATAAGACACAAACGCCCGAATTTGATTGTCGATTCAATGCGTAAAGACTTTTGTAACCATTCCTTTGAAATAATTGCGTGAAATTCACAGTAAAAAAATCATTCGCCTGGACTGGGATTCGAACACAGACCCCTTGATTTCGCACCGAGTGCTCTAACCAGTTTATCATCCATTTCTCACTGTGAATTTCATTGAGGCTTTAAGGATCGAGTTGTAAGGCTCGCAGGGTACCGTGCATACAATGCCATGGAGTACCTGTGTGCGAGCGCTAAGCGTTAATGTTCACGAGGTAAAGCCCCATCAACAAATTTCAAAGAACTGCGGAACCAGCCGCACAGTAATCTTAACGGAGTCACCCGCTAATGGTCACACAACTGTGTGAAATTCACAATGAAAACATTCCTTCCTTTGAATGTTTCCTGCCAAGTGTCATCGATTCAAAATATGTTATCAAAGGATTAATATTATCGTGTTTTTCCTTTCAGAAATGTATTTCATCGGTAAAAAGTTTTCGAATGCGACTGTATATATACAAGTCACAGTAGAGTGCTCATAATCATTCTTATCATAATGATAAGTGTGGCAACGCTCATGACAACTAGGATTGGATCACACCACAAAATGTACAAATATTTTTATTCTGTTTGAAAAGTACTTTTAATAGGGTAAATTAATCGGTCAGTCTGGGCTCCTGATGCAGAGCCATAAAATTGGCCATAAAAGGGAGAAAGGTTTTCTTGCACAGTGCCAACGTCTTTGAATCAAAAGTCATTTAATTTTTATTCGAGACATAATTAAAGCTCCACCCATTTTGGAGCAAAATAAACTGATCCAAAGTTTAAAAAGCGTGAGGAATGTCCAAGTTTTTTAGCTTAGTAATCGGATCATCGGAAAAAAAAGTGTTACAGCGACAAATGTTTCCAATTCTGCATCTTTCATAAAAAGTTCTACTGGATGTTTCCTGGAAGTTGTTGTTGTTAAAATTAAACAAAAGGTATCCATACAGTCAATTTCTACTAAACAGCTTTTTGGGGCATATATAAATCAATATTTTTAAATATTTGAATTCAACCAAAATTTTTAAGTTTAAGAGACTCCGTTTTTTCGTGCGAATAGTCACTTTAAAGAAAAAAATGCTTTCAAATTTGAAGAACAATGATTGATTTCAAAAAACGTTCCTCCATGAATTTAGTTGCCAATAAATTTACTTGTCCATTGAATAAACTTCATATTGGAGTTAGTAATTGAAGTTCGTGAGTGTTCCTATGCAATGATGGACGCAACAAAAATCAATTAAAATACTTTTTTATGGCTAAGGAATTATGACGTAGACCTTCTTTCATAGCAAAATATTCAGAATTAAATAGTCCTTTAAAAAACTCATTTCATTCAACACGTTAGAAGTTTATAAATCCTCGCTGTTCCAAACAGTCTGCGCCTAGTCTGCGCAGAATGTCAAAAGCAAATTATTCACCTATATTTTTACACATATGTTTATTCCTCACTGTTTCCATTCTCATTACCACTCTTTATCTGAAATATTCGCCGAATGTATGCCATTTCATTCATTACCACCCTCTCTTTTCGCTACCATCTCCACGTAACTTATTAAACCAAAATCTTCATGAATTATTCATTATCATCAGAATTACGAAAAGAAATTGGATACTCTTCACTGCTGTTGAGTAAAAATAGTTAAACATTTAAGCATTAATTACGTGAATTCCAAAATAAAGCCTCCAGGAACCGATAAGCCTCAACGCTTCCGAGGAAAATTCGAATAATTTATTTCTCTCTATAATGTAGTTAAGTTCTCACCGAGCATCAAATCAAGTCCTATTGTGGAGTTATTGCCACAATTTAGATATTAAATCGTCTCTCATATCATTTCAATTTGCGAGCAGCCATAATTTCATTACTAAGTAATGTGATTCCGAATTCTACTATAGGTTTTCCTGATAAATTGAATATTTTTCACAAAAAGAACTTTTCCCGCGGGGATGAGATACGATATTCTAAAATGACACTGGGATTCATCAAGCATTCTCCTATTATTGAACGCGATCACTTCTTCCTTGGACATCGACTGAAAGAACCAAACGTCAAGATCAATCATTGGGAGGAACCTGAGTATTCCGAATGCTTTTTGAACTCATCACCTCCTCTTTCAACTTTGAAGATGTTTCCCATCTTTCCTATGCGCATCCCCACACCAAATATTACCCTGTCCTCCTCCGTCAAAAGACCTCAATCTTTCCAAAAACGCAGTGTCCTTTTTATTCGAATCCCGTCAAAAACTCAGCCTCATAGTCTCTCACGAATCTACTTTTCCAGCAAGCAAAATCTCTTCTGGCTCCCTGCCATCCTACCCCTAGCATATAGCTTTAGTCTGTCTCAACGGAACGCCTTCCATAGTCTCGGCATTTCTTGGAAAATGTGCACGTAAAACTCGTTCGACAAACCTGTGCGCCGCATATATTTCACCACGGATTTCGTTTTGCAATTAAAGTTAGAAGACACCAGCGCTGATAACTCTGGTGGTGTCCCGGCGAGGTTTTCAACCCGGTCAGGAGTTTCACGAGACGTTTCCATGACTAACTTTGACATCGTCTTCAGTATGGATGATACTAGGAGGAAACAGATATTGCCGTATTAGATAATGTTGATTTTATTTCAGGATGTCATTGATTGGCTGTTGAAAGGAGAAATTTCTGCGCCAAAAAGAATATTTTCCCTTGTTGTCCTAATTCTGGGTTCACACACTAGCGGTGAGTGCACGGCAGCGTTTTGCTGTTTCTCAGAGAAATTCAAGTCTAAAAACATGACACAGAAATGGCTAGCATAATAGAACAAAAACCTTTGCTGAAGGCCAAACAAGAGTCAGGAGGAAGAGTTGAAATCCACCGTAAAAGCTCATTACAATAAAGATGAGACAAAATTGTCATTAACTTAAATCCTTCAAAGTTATAATAAGACAGTCAATCTTTATTCTACATTTAGTGCTTTAACTCTTCGCGCTTGATGAAATGTATACGCATGCACAAAACTAAAAAAAAATAACCTCATAAAAACATAGTTTTTATTATATTCCCTTTATTTTCATATGCATTACGTCACGTTATAATGTCTCATATTCTCAGTGCATTTTATTATATTTTTTTCATTGTTTTATGGTATCTTTGCCATTAAATATTGTATTATCACCTTGTTAATAAATTTAATTTGTGAACGTAAATCATTCTATCTTCACTGATATGTCAAATTATTCATATATCTCGCCGGAATCCATATCCTCTATCAAATTATTCAGACATTCGTCAACCATTAGGAACATTAGTAATTCGATATGACATTCATATTCATTGTTGAACAATCGATAGCGATAATCACAGTTGTTGGCTCACCACGGTCCATCTCCCACAACGTCCAAGGGCTAAGTGATCGCCGTCATTAATGAATAATTAGTGAGTGAAATATTGCAAAAAAAGTTAAGAGTGCAATGCGATGATGAAAACAACATTTCTAAAGATGTAAGTAAAAATGTGCTATGGTAAAAAAGGAGAAAAATAAGTTCCCCAGCAGGGAAACGAATACCACACCTTCCGCTCCACAGTCCACTACCTTACCCCTTAGCTACCGGTTGCTTACAAGGATCGGCAGATAACGGGCCTTAAATGTTCTTTCATTTTCATACAAATAAATTTTAATATAATTAAGTCAGTGTGCATTCATTTGTGTGTGTGTGTTGGTTTGTTAAAATTAATTGTTGGTCACAAGGAGTCTATGGACCAAATTTCAGATTGATTGGATGAGAGGGTTAATGGGTTTGTACGTAAACAGACAAGCAGACAGACAGAGTGAGCTAATATAAAGGGAGTAAAAATCACCCATACGATTTACTTACATATGGCAGTAATAACATCAGTTGGATAATGAAGAAATGAGATGAAACTCATAAAAATTAGGCGGGAAAAAAGACAATACGAATTGGTATAAATTATTTTCGAATACTGCCGTACTGAATCAGCGCAGTCATTGCTTGTTTAATTTATCTACTTATGTAGGAACATAAAAAATGTCAAAAGGCTAGACAGGTCGGCATTGCAAATCACGCACACACATCAAATTATCTGAAAATCCCCATTTCACTATTTTGAAACCAGTTGATTGGACCAGGATGATTCAAAGCTGGACAACGCAAACACATCAGGTATATCACCAAGCCACCACGGTCAACACATCACACCGGCAAGTGGTTAGTCCTGGCACAAATCCAGGCGAAATCAAGATGAATTTCCAACACCATGCTGGTATATATCCACCTACCCTACACCTAAAACCCTATCGTGACAGTACTATGCATCCATTGGAGCTCTCGATATGTTTTCGGAATACCCGAGGAATTAAGACGAAAATAAGGCTGCCGGCGTTGGATAAGTGGGTTTGGAGGAGAATGGAGGAAGTGCGGTGGACCGAAAGGGTGGCAAACGAGGAAGTAGTTGGCATGGTGAGTGAGAGGAGGAAACTTCAGCAGGTGATTAGGAGGAGGCATAGGAGAGGTGGTTGGAATAGACAATGAGGGGTGAAGGGTTGCTGAAGGTGGCGACGCAGAAGATGATGTTGGGTAAGCGGGGAAGGAAGAAGATTGGTTTTATGAACGGGATGAAAAGTGGTAGGACGTATTCCAAGCTATAGAACGAAATAGTGTATTGAGCAAAAGACCTCTAGGTGTAAAAGATTAATATTGAATTAATGAATGACAGCTTTAATAATGCTCTGGGGTAATTCATTAGACCAAGTGACTATAAAAAATTAATATATTCTGCTCAAATAATCGTAATACATACAAACTAAACCAATTGAGCGCCAATTAATCAAACTAAGTTAACTACAATACATTAACCAAATTTTCACAAATATAATTCCGAGTTTTTAAATGGGAATATAGTTTTTCTTTGAATGATTGGAGTGATGAAGAGTATTTCATTTGAGAGGGTAAAGAGTTCCAAAACTTGGAATATTGGTATTCCGTCTTCCATTTTAACCAACTTTCACCGGTAGATCACCTCTAAAAATAAAAATAAAGAAATCCATTGTTCGTGCGTGCGTGAAAAAAGGAAACATTTATACCATTCTGCTTGACTGCGTGTCTCTCTTATGTTGTAGTAGAGGGAAGGATGTTGAGTAAGCGGGGAATGGGAAGGAGGAGAATGGGCTTCACGGAGGGAGGACGTGTGTTGATTTTGAGATGAAAAAGGAAGTTGTGTAGGTAGATTGGGGTCTACGTATACAAAAATATTTCGAGGCAATTTTGTGGCTATTTCGAGAGAATGAAATCGCAATCGTGACACAGGAAGTAATCATGTCTAACAAAGAATCGAACAATTAAGCACAATCTCATGCCCTTGTAACTCTCATCAAGGTCCCTTTCCACCATATCAGGAAAACATCCATCCCTTTTTGTCCTGCTGCCACTCATCCTCCCCAGTCATTTGTGTCCGGCAAACGCGGAATGGCGTGTTATCCTAAGGAGAGGAATACATTTGAAGGAAGAAATAAGCGAAATAAAAGAAATGGAAACTCCTCTGTCCCACTCCGATTTCGAGAATCCTTTTATCCTTCCCCTACCCTGACTCTCCTCCAACTCTTGTTCCCTGGGAGAGGAGTTCCGTGGAAAAATTTCGTAGAAACCGAGAGAGAGAGAGGAAAGACAGAGCCCGACGTCGTGAAGGTTGAGAAACGGCGGTCCGGAGTGAAATGAGGCGGAAAGAGTCCTTCAAGGAAAAGAGTCCTGGGGAGCGAGCAGAGGGAAAGAGAAGTCGCCCCCCATGTATCTTCTTCCCTTCTCTCGGCCCTGATAGGGAAGGACGGGGGAGAGAATGAGGAGGTGGAGAGTGAGGGAATAGAGGGAGGGTGAATGGTTGAAGGGAGAGAGGTACGACCCCCGGCCAAGAGTGGGCGCCTGGGAAAGAATGCACAATGAGTTCCGAGAGCTTCATGCTAAATGGGAGCAGATTGGAAGCAGCAAGGGAGTCGAGACGGTCGTCCCCATGCCTGTGTATGCGGTCCCTCCAGGGCGCCACAACGACGGCCTTGGCCTCGCGCACCCGGCCAAGGTGCACGCCACTCACCGGTGCAACGCACGTGTTCCCACTCAAATCCACGGAAGTGAAAGAGGAGAAACAACTGAACCATATCTCACAAGCCATCATCCCCACGGGGCGAACGTTTCGATTGTTTTCGGCGCTGGGGTAAGGTGGATGAGCCCCTTAAAAAGAATACCGATACATTACAACCACAGACACGCATCTATCATTATGTTAAAAAAAAGTTGGCAATCACCACCCTGCGAGTTTTTCCACGAATTTCCTTCCGACCTGCTTTTACGTGCATACAAAGATACCGATTAATTGATACTCAAAATACTTAAATTGGAGCACATGCGTGTCTGTGGTTGTTGTTCATTGGGAATCTCTTTAATGGTACAGCAAAAATAAATCTATAAAATTTTCATGATTACATCGATTTTATTTCTCACGCGTGTTTTCTAGCCTATTTTAAAATTGTATCGTAGAAAACGACCAATTCATATCAAGTTAAATTGTTCTAGGAAGAGTATTTATGCGTTTGTTGGGGAAATTAGTTGAACAAAATCATAGCTTCAAAAATTCTTACGTAATAATCAATACCAACAAAAAAATGCTTTGATTTAAGATAATAATCGGGTCTCTTTTTCAGAGTCCTTATCATTATCTGTTGTGCCTTTATGTCTGTCTTACTTGAAGTGATATTGGATTCAGGTAGTGTTATAGACGGGAGTACTGGTAGAAAGCAGATTGTAAATAAGCGAGTCAAGAGGCACTTATGCGTAGACGGAACTGATACCATGCTCTCACGCGGCCAAGGACTTCCAGAGAAAACAAATTTACTGTCTCCAACTCACAAACATTTATATAAAGAAATGGGAACACTAAAAGATTTCTCTTGCATGGTGAATATATTTGAATACAAACGCTCATTAATGGCTGAACCGACCACCGGTCATACGAAAGCTGCCATATGATTTTTCTCTGAATGAAATATTTGAAAGCTCATTAAAATCCCTATTTAATAAAATGTAATTCAACGAAATTTAATAAAAACGCTCACGGAACCGAAAACTAATTTAAGCACATGAGTTAGAAAATCATAGAACACACTCCATATTTTTGTTTTTCATGTGCAGTTTACGCATTTCATCCAATCCAAATGAAAGTCTACCGAGCAAAACGCCCGATTCAAACTAGAATAAGATACGAGTGTGAATGAATTATTGACCTGTTTTCTGGATTCATTGAGTGAAATGAATATATATTGAATTTACAGATCGAATTAAAATAAAATACTTACACAGAGGAACCTCCTTGATAAAAATTAATACATAATATTCTGAGTATTTACCATGATTCTCAATGTCATAAATAACTGACTCAAGTTGAATTGATTAAACTTAACAGTGGCAGGCTTCACTTCCTAGAAGTAATTTATGTTTTCATTCATTATTAAGTAAAATACTTAGTACTTTTCGAAAAAAAAAATATTTTTTCGGCGCGTTTCACCGATTTATATCTTCAGGCACAGAAAGTTTGTTTTATTCGCCCCTGACGATGCCATAAATTGGTGAAACACGTCGTATAAATAAAATTTTGTGTGAATAAAAATGGAAGTTTGCATATCTGTATGTCTATCCGAGATTAATAGACTTCGAAACCGTTTCACCGATCACCGAGAGTCGTCACATATGCATGTATTTTTTCAAGGAGAAGGTTTTAATTATATCTTAAAATATCTCAGGGCCCCAAAAGGTCCCAAAATGGTACCCTTTGGTGGTTTACGCAACGTATTGGGTTTTGCGCAGTGGTTTCATTTTTTGCTTATTAAAATTACCTCCACTTAAGATAGAGGGTTGGGATTTTTTTATCAAATGTCTGAAAGAATGAATTTTATAATTCTTTCAATCAATTACCTTTTCCAATTCGTATTTGTCTGTAAATTGCGTTTTTAGCTGCAAAAACGCACACTTTTCTCAGAAATCAACAATCGCATATTTCCTTGACAACCAGATTTTGGTCTTTAACGCATTTAAAATTAATTTTGCTTGTTAGTTAAGCTGATTAGGAATGCTAAGCATTGGGCTTAGTGCAGTGGTTTATTTTTTTTTAACTACTTTCACTCAAGATGGAGAGAAAAAATTTATTTTATCAGATACCCGAAAGAATGAATTTTCCCATTTTTTTTCAATCGATTCTCCTCTTATATGACGAGTCATGAAGGGAGTGTGATCCCAAGCCTCGCCGGGTAATTCAGCTAGTTTTGTATTAAAGTACTAAACATTGTACTTAATCATGAATACAAACTTAAATTGATTAGTAAAAATTAAATATACCACCAAAAAATTTCCTTAGCGTTATCAGCAATTATTGGCGGGTGTACGTGAAAGAGTTTTCACATCCAGCCTCCCAATGGGATGATGACAAGACTCTACATCTATGGATAGGTCCTGAAGGTCATTAAGCAGATTACGGCTCTTAGTGGATACATCAAATAAATGACGACAGTTAAATAATGGGAAAGTGCGTTTCGTGACGAGACCTCAAAAAAATAAACCCTTGCAGTATGTTCTCCCTTGACTGAATTTTACTAAATTAAAATAAATCGCTTGGCTAAGCTTTCAATTGGATTGGCTTTTAAGGTGGACAGGAGATTTTAATTATCAATTTCAATGTATCAAATATTTAACTCAACGTATATATTCTCTCTCCTCATGGATAACAAACATTTATGAGCAAAAAAAATGAACGTTGATTTCGACCTCTAGAGCTCCAGTGGTGACCTTTACACATACAGAAAGAAGCGATATTTAAATAAACCTGATAGAGCCAGGCTTCATTTTCTTATGCTATTTATGTTTGTATTCATGAATAATTAAAATACTTAGTACTTATCTTCAAAATTTTATTTGTACGACGCTTTTCACCGATTTACGGTATTATCGGGTACTGAACGTTTGTTTTATTCGTTTATTGTTTCTGTGGTTAAGGGGGAATGTTTAAAAATTAGAGCTATTTTTATTTTTCAAGAAACCACGTAATGCCACGCAGACAACAGCCCGCGGCCATTTTGAAAGTTCAGTCGTGGATTTTTTTCTATTTAATATATTTGTGCATGTTACAGCATATTCATGTGACGCTCCGATTTTACGCATTCATGATGAAATCACAGACGTCGACCTAAAATGTTTGTGCATTATAAAAGGGCACTGCGTGGTGGAATAAGTTCTAGGGTTCACTCCCGTGCAACGGTCACTCCTCTCCATAAGCCGCGTGACATGTATTTAGGCTTTTCAGGGCAACGAGAGCGTTCCATTCTAGCTGTGTGCATGCATATAAATGGCTTATTCACTCTTTTTTTCCTTGGTCTTTACTCAATGCCAACATTTTTTGCTCACATTTCAGTAAATGAGTTCCCTTCGTAACTCCGAAAAACATTTGCTTTGCATTTTCTACTGGAATTGGGTAGCTATTTAGAATGCAACAACGGTTGTGGTCAGTCCACGCCGTTAGCTGTACGAGGCGGGACATCTAAATCAGGTAGTACAGAATTCAAAACTAGAAAATAATTTGACCCAAAACTTAGGGTTACCCCAGATGCAAACAGCACGTCTTCGTCTTTATATACTTGTCTCTCTTGATACCCCGAACGGCTTTGCAACCTTCAACCAGAAAAAAATTAAAAATCAATTAAACTGTCTTCTTGCTTTTATTTGCAGTAGATATCTGTAAGACATATGCATAAAATGTACTTGCATAAAATAAGGCGTGTTCATACGAATCGATTAATCCCGCTGGTAAAAAAATAATCGGATAGAAATGAATCAACAACGCCAAACTAAATTTGAAGTGAATGTTCCAAAAAAATCACTATTCACATCAATTAAATTTCAAGTATCTAAAATTATAAAGACTGCAAAATTTGTTTTGAATATCACGCCTTTTTTTCACGGTTCAACACATTCTTACTCGGCGTTTTAAACTCAAGTCGCAATTTAAAGCTCACGATTCGCTAGTAGCAGAGTACGTTGTAACAACGTTGTGACAACGTTACAATGGGAAAAGATACAGTGCACATAACGTTGATGTTAGTTCTCGCAACGTTGCATGCAGGTTGCCTCAACATACAACTTTCCCGAAAAACCACGTTGCTGCAACGTTATCAATGCAACATCGCTGCAACGTTATCGGTGCAAAATTGTCAAGGCAACGTTAAAAAATTTCCCTAGCTTTAGCCATCAATGAAATTATCCCATAATTAACATTAATGTTGATAATTTGTCAAAAGACGGTTCTTTCCTAGTTACTCAGGTAAAACTTTCTCCCTTGAAACTCCCTTTCCCTCTCCACTGACTCTTCCCAGCCCTTTCAAAATCGTAATTACGTCAATCTTCCAAAATCTTCAAAGGAATATAGTTATAAGTCCACGACCAAGCGCAAGAATGCAACCTCAGGAAAAGCTGCTAATGTTAAGAAGACTGAATGCGTGAATGGTCACGCAGATTCCGCTGTAACTTATTTCCACATATTGCATGTCATTTGATACAACGTATCTCAACGAAGCTCGGAGTCAAGGGACCATAATCCAAGATGTAAAACATAAAATTAGATTGCTTTGATACAATGGAAAATCGATTCTTATACACCAACACTTTGAGTTATATAGATACTTCAACGTCTAAAGAATGATAACTGACATACTGTAAGGCACAAAATTGAAGTATTTTGTACATGCGCATTCAATATGACGGTGTAAAAGTCCACAAGCCACACAGAACTAAAACCGTGAGTAACATAGGAGTGATTAAATTAGCCATGCAAATCATCGAGTATTTTACCGGTACTCAAACATTTAATCACGATGAACTATTTCGATTTTCAAGTGCACAGGAAGTGAAGTCCAATAGTATCCAAAACAGAGATAGAATTTTCAAAACTATCGTAAGGACTTTTGTTATCTAAATAGGGACAAGAGCGTGTTTTGAGTGCGTCATATATACGTATATATATTAAAGAGGATGTCTGTTTGTACGTCAGCTATGCGTTTCCATACGGCAGCACCGATTGCGACCAAAGTTGGTACATAGGTGCATCTCATGCTCTTGAACCCAGTAGTACTACTTTCGTCGCGTAGCGTCGTTTTCTCATAACCGAACCCTGCAAGTGCGCTCAGCGCCACCTAGCACCCATCCCCGCGCTCTGCTTATTCTCCCACCTTCCGATAACAACCCCATTCAATCTGCCAAGTTAGTATGTTTTGTGCGCTGCGTGCGAGGTGAAGGCCGATTTGGCGGCTTCCATTTCCGATACTGCCTTTTTTCGCAACTTCACCGTTCACAGGTAAATCGCCCACGAGTTTGTGTGCGCTGTGTGCAAGGTGAAGACCGATTTGGTGACTTCCGTTTCCGATACTGCCTTTTCTCGTAATTTCACCGTTCACAGGTAAATTTCCCACGAATAACCGTCTGTCCTATCAACCGTGTATTCCGAAAAATCGTGTTTCTTCTTTCGTCCTTTCATATTTTCCCGTTCACAGGTCAATATGCCCCCCAAAAAGCGCCCGTCATATGATACATCTTCGGAAGCTCGACGAAAGAAAGCTGCAAGAGCGGCTGAAAATGAAGAAGAACGTGAAACCAGACGTCGCTCTAATGCTGCTAGACACGTCGTCCGAAGGCAACAAGAACCTGATGAACAAGTCTCAGGGACAAACTTTCAAAACGGTAGGCATACACTTGATAGAAGACTGTTTTGCCCATGGCCAGCTCTATGTGGCCTGCTCCAGAGTGGGATCAGCAAACCATATGTACATATACACCCCCACAGGAAAAACTGCCAACATAATCTATAAAGAAGTGCTGTAAGCCGTCCCCCATTAGTTTCGCATTCCGGAAATAAAGAGTTTTCTATTTTGCCTTTTTACACTGTTTTCTGTTTATTTAGATGACCGTCACCTAACCTGATTTGTTCCTTTACCAACAAATCCTGCTATGTTACCATGAATTCCAAGTATCCACCTTCTCCTTCCCGAGCAACGCCGGGTGGCCTGCTAGTACCAGATAAAAATGCATCACAAAAGATTTTACCGAAGTGCTTTAAACAAAATATAAAACCTGAAACTATTAAGAGATCTTAAGCACTAACAAATGCGATTTCATGATCGCTTTCACCTTCTCCTTTCACCAAGTACACCATACCTGAGACTATCATTAAATCTTCACATAATGTTAATCACCAATAAGTAAGGAATTAAAACGTGGCATTTATAATTAAAATTACGAAATACAAAAATAGGTAATATAAGATTTTGTTCTTTCTCGGTGAATTTTATGTATAAATTATTCTCGGGTTTCCATCCGAGTAAGGATTTTGGCTGCTGCCAACATTTCGACGGCAAATCCTTACTCGGATGAAAACTGGAGAACTATTAATATATAAAAAATAGCAATTTAACAAAGATTAATACTGCCCTACAGCAATGGTTGTATATCCAATCAGCGAGAATCATAAAAAATACGGCCATGGCAACAATGCTATAAAATTTAAATTTTTGTTCCAAAAAATATGTTTATAATTTGAAATGAAAACAGCAATAAAGGCTCAAAAATCTTATGTACCTTTCCTTTTGGAATATAATAAATTTGGTGAAATGCTTGCTTACCATCTTATCGTCTGTGATACTGATAACTTTACTGTAGATAGATTTGATAAAACCGATTCTAAATACTGCCTGAATTACTCGGCGTGAATAATTAATAAAACATGGTTATGTGCAACACCAGTTTCATTTCCCTATTTCGTGACTTCCCGCGCGTCTAATTGATTATATCTACTGGTTATAAACTTTTCCACAACTGTATCTACATTTGGTGCCCACATCATTAATTGTACTAACTACCTCTATGTGAAAGCTTGATAGAGTTCAGTAACCTTTCTTCGCCACGCACAACAACTTCAGACGCGACCCACTCACGGTTCTTCCACCCCACCCCCCATCTCCGCTCCTCCCCCTCCCACTCGTTACCTCCCCTCTCCCCCCCTCCTTCACTTTAGCCCTGCCACCCCTCTAGTCCCAGGCCCAACCCTCACACCACCTCCCCTACCACCGGCGACTAGTTCCAAAAACTTCTCTCCTCCCCCACCGCCCCTCAAAGTCCCCCATCCCCCTGGGCCCATCCACCCTCCGATCGCGGCCAGCACACTCGGTCCATCTCTAGTACCGCATTTACACATTCGCACGAGTGGCGAGGCAAATCGCGAGGCGAGTGGCGAGGCAAATGTTTAGTCGGTTCACTCGTCATTCGCCTCGCAGCTCGCCTCGCCGCTCGTCGCGCCTGTCTTTGGGGACGAGTCAAAGGCTTGTAGGGACGAGGCGAACTCAGTGTTCACACAGTCGCTGTTCAGTTCGCAACAAGCGCGTTTATCAACACGTGTTACTTTATAATTTTAAACAAAAATAAATTGGAGTAACGCTCAAGTGTTTGAGTTTTTGGAACTCTTACCATGGTGAACCTCATATTAGGAACCCGAAGCATCCACTGCATTAAAATAAAAAAGTCCACGATTCATGGACTTTAATATCGTCCAGTTTAAATACATCCATTATTGAGTTGAAGGCAAAAAAAAATCGTTGATGGATACATTTCGTACCCACCGCCAGAGAATAGAAGATTCTATTAAATAGGGTGTTGGGCATTACCACGTCAACCTGAGGAGCAACACCAGAATGAAACAGAAGATCCTGGGATCAATGATAATGAAAGCCAAGAACCAAGGCAAGCTGATGAGAAAACGCAGCTCGCAACGCACAAGTACGAGATCAATAAAATGTGTTTTTCCTGCTATTCAGCGAGAAAAGCGACGCAGGATAGCGTCTGAAATGGATGACGCAAGGATCCAAATAAAACCATTTGCCACACTCACCAATATGCTCAGAAAAAATATGAAAAAAGAAGCAGATGATTGCGATCTGTAACGACAGCTACAGGCAAAGAAACTGAGAAACCATCTCATCCACTAAAGTCATCTTATAATGCACGATACTGATGGGCTTCTTTTGAAAAAAACTACCACCTAGCAGTGCCATGATATCTCCTTCCAGCTCCTATGCTTCTTCTCCTACACCCTCTAATATCAACCTACTTGCCCCAGGTTCCATTAATACCCTGAATGAACCATCTTCTACCGCTTCATATGAGCTGTCATCATAGTCTCCATTCCAAGTTGATATCTCTAATCAACCATCTCAATTAAACATTTCTCCCTTAAAACTCAACTG
Organism: Pyrrhosoma nymphula; assembly: GCA_963573305.1. Taxonomy (NCBI): domain Eukaryota; kingdom Metazoa; phylum Arthropoda; class Insecta; order Odonata; family Coenagrionidae; genus Pyrrhosoma; species Pyrrhosoma nymphula. The sequence goes on from OY754330.1 coordinate 137,149,511, forward strand.
AAGCAGGTCTGAAACTCTCTTGAATCACACTGCCTTGCTTCTCCGCTGAAACGGCCTTGAAATTGAAACAAAACAAGTGCGTTTGGAAGTGGGGTGGCAGCAGGTAAGCTGTGCAATAAAATGCCTTGCAACTGGACTAGCACTGGCTTAAATGTATTTAATTATCCTACGTTATATCTGCCTAACTTTATTGTATCGATTTCGTATGTCCTACTATCCTACGGTCCTACACGCATGTTCTCGCACCCGTCACAGAAACTCACCACCGTGAATGTGCCGATCTTTTAACATGATTGATTTATGTCAAAAAAGAAGTCTCTTTTGCAAATTGACAAATGATATAGTTTCTTGATATGTTTAGAAATTTCTGTAAAATTCAATTTATTCCAATATGTTTTGTATTTTCTTCTTTTTTTGTTTTGTTTGCCCTGAAATTATTTTGTTGGGCAAACGTTAAACTCTATAAATAAATAAATACTTTTTGCAGACGCTGAAATAAAAAAATAAAATTTTAATATGGTCTCCATTATGACTAGGGAACTATCTCGCTCAAACCACCTTAAAAAGTGACCTCGAGATAAAACTTTTCTATCAACCTATCCCTAAAAATAAACTCACTCGATACTTGAGAAAATATTTTTGAATTGAAAGTTTCATTTGTAGAGACAACTTTACATGTCGGGAGGGGGAGGGAGGGGTTTGGGGAAAATACTACGGTTTTCAACGAAAGGGGGTGGGGAGAGGGGTAAAAAATCACCGAAAACGGAAACGTAGTCTATATACGAACCCCAACTTGCAGAAATGTTGAAAGGAGAAAATTTATGAATGTATGTACCAATAAACACATAGAAATATCATAATGTATAACGAAAATTAATAACGCAAAGCTCTCAGTGAACTGTTTACTGGCTGAGCTATCTCTCCGATTCGTTTTCAGGCTTCCCATTGTTGCCAAAATTTCGGGTGAAGGAGGGACCACGCGCTAAATACACCGGGTAGATGCTTCTTAAATTCTTGTTACCGAATGGATCATTGAGCGCAATAGCAAGAAAACCCTTGGCCTGAAAGAACAAGAGAGGATTTATTCGGGAGGCACTCGAACTCGGAGTCCGAGCCTCGGCGTCGAAGGTGACCCAACCCTTCACCGCGGGCAGTTTATGGCAGCAACTGACCAGTCACACTATACATAGTTATAACTTCTATAAGTTACACATAAATCGAAGAATTTTGTCCGTCTTTGTGTTGCACTAGTCACGCTGATGGAAATGTTTTTTCATTGCAGTTATACGATAGAGATTAACCATGTTACGTGCTTTAGTAATATAATGTACATTAAACTGGCTTGATTTACTAAAGCGCGTAAAATGGTTAATATATATAGTATAACTGCGATGAAAAACCTTTTTCATCAGCGTGATTAGTTCAACACAAAGACGAACATAATTTTGCGATTTATGTTTAACTTTTACAAATTATAAACTATAGTGTGATTGGTCAGTTGCTGCCATTAACTGCCCACGGTGAAGGGTTGGGTCGCTGTCGACCGCGAGGCTCGGACTCCCAGAGTGGCCTGGCCTGGGCCAACTGTCCAGTTCAGTGGCAGTGGAGCACTCATGCAGCAAGAGAGAAGCAGTTCAGTTAGGTTGGGAGTGGGGATACCTAAATACTGCAGCAGCTGAGTGGCAAGGCAATAAAATGACGTGACAAGGGAGAAGCAGTGGAGTTTAAAGGATGGCCTGACCAGGGCCATCCTTTCAGTTCAGTTGCAGTGGAGCATTCACGCAGCAAGAGAAAAGCAGTTCTATGTCAATGGAGTAGCAAGGGAGTGTAGCAGTGGAGTTTCAGTTGACCGCAGTTTTTCTTGTTGAGGCCATGGCAGTGCAGTCCAGTTGCAAGGTAGTTTCAAGCCAGTTTTCACCCGTTCAGTGGAGTTTCAGTCCAGAATCAGTTGAGTTTCAAAGAAGAAATTTGTACTTGAGATCTTCCACAACTGAATTACCGCTACGATCATAAAAATTCCCATTGCTCACTGACGTCTCATCGCATGAAGCCAGAGGATACGTAAACATGTCGTTCCAACAAAATACAACACCAAATTCGCAGCAAAACATTCTGCAGACAGCATGAAGAAAAACTGAACGTGATGAAGAATACGATGGGTAATATCACATTTTTCACTGTCATTTCTGGTAATTTACTAACCATAGCGTTTATCAATATGACGTTGTGGCATTAGATGCAGCATTTGACATTAAGTTTCCGAATATATTGCACCTGAAGCCTTAGAAAACTGCAGAAAATAGAGATAATCATTTCTGCTCAACAGTACTGAACACTGTAATGGCTGAAAAGTGAACATTTATCGCTTTCGCAGCGTATATTAGTCACACATTATTATTTATATGCTTCGGTATTTGAGGGAATGAAAAAAAGCCTGAATTTCGATAAAACCTAGTCTAAGGATTAAATGCATTTGCACACTTTATCAAATATAAATAACAAATAAGTGCCACGCTTGCTGGATATTTATCACCAATTTCAACACGGTGAGTTCAACAAGCTTATTACAATCTAAAACGTCATAAAAAAGCAAGTCACAACAAAATTATTATACTACGAATTTTATGCGTACACTCCATAAAATGCGTACACTCTTTCGTCTTCTTCTCGAGTGCGTGCGTGTACTGAAAAAATATGCCGCCGTAGTTCGTACCGTACGTTCCAACCATGCCTTGGTCCATAGAAAGTGAGTTCAAAAATCTCACCAAAGAAACTTTTCGACGATATTGATGACACATTGTTTATTTCAGCGATGAACAAGCTAAACCCAAGTTATCACTATTCATAAGAAATGTAACAAAAACGTATTAGGGTAACTTAACGGGCATTTAACGCATTTTTCAGAGATTTGAGTCATTAGGCGTTTTTTCAATGCTACAGCAGAAATTGACCTCAGCGATAAACCTCCCACACCGCACAACTACTGCACCTGCATTGCATATTGAAGTTTTACCTCTGGACTTGCCAATGAGTTAATTCCCCGCCAAGCTACTTAGTGGGTTAGTTGAGCATGTTTGACCATTAAGGATCCTCTCCCGTTATTAATGGTGGGTGGTGGATATAATCACCGGAGAGCCCAAGGTTTCACAAAGTAATCACGCTCAGTTGATTGATGTTCTATCAGCTTACTTAAGCTTAAGAATGGCTAACTGGAAACCGCAAATTTCAGGGTTAGTTTACAATATCTCCTAGTATCAAGAGAAACAATATGAAGTTTTTAAACCTTTAAATCCATTGTACCGCAGTATTTTTCGAACAGTTCATTCTGCGCAGTTTTTAATAGTATCAACGAAAAAATGTATCGATCAATCTAAAATGTTACTTACATGGCTGACATACTCATAATGTTATTTAAGTTGACAATACTAAATCATATATAACTTATGTTCTAAAACAGTGAATGACCATTTAAATATCCTTGCAGTTCCTCTTGAAAACCTGCATCAAATGATTTGAAATAATGATACTAAGGGCACACATGACACACGGAGTTCAATACCTTATCGTTTTCCCAGCTACACCACGTACAACAATATGAGTAAAATGCCACATTCATCAGTCCTGTCGGTGACACGGTTTGACGAACTTGGAAATCGCAAAGAAATTCAAGCATTAATTAAACGGATGAAACAGTTATTTTCTGCTTTCCGAACGATCTATGCCCCTCTAATCCCAATAATCTATTCTTGGCTTGTCGTCAAGATTTCCAGGGGTTGAACCTGTGGAACTTGACAGAAACACCCATGCCCTGGATGGAAAAACACCGACCTATGTGGGACACGAACTCGCGACCCCACGATTGGCATGTGAAGATATATTCTCGCTGCCAATCGGTTTGCGTTTTAAGCTTTATACTTTGGCAAACCATAAATAAGTCCAGCCAATACGATTATTTACGTGGTAAAATTTGTAGTGATTAGTCATTCCTGTTCATATCCTACTGCAGCAGACCGTACCGAATGAGGTGGAGAAAAAAAAGTGAAAATTTTTTCGGTCAAGGAAACAACTGGCATTACCCAACATTTATTACCACTACGGAAAAGGTACCAAAACTAGAAGAAAATAAATCATGCCTCTGATTTGCACCAAGGGCATTTTCTAAATATTTTATTGGAATTTTCCCTTCTTGTAGAAAATTCCCTTCAGCCGGAGAAATTCCCAAGAGTTGTGAACCTACAAGAAAATAGATACGTGTATCAACCAAAAGGTAGCAAAGTTATTGCATACAATTACACTCATATACTGGAGGATAATAGAGGTGTTTGCTCATTCACTTGAACTCAATTGAATATCAAGCACTAAAATGAAGGGATTTCATGGGTACATACTGAACAATCCTTTGAAGTTTCAATTTTGTTTTCATTAAACTCCATGATCAACGATGCACGTTAAATAATTTAAGAATTGGAGGAATGCTCCAACTAAATTCATCACCAATTGTCCACGGGATTTACAAATGTATTTCCAACTGCATCCGTAGCATTTAACAAAGTTTAAGCACATAAAAGTAGGTCGGCATAAATTTGAAAATCAACGGATGATAAAAAGATTATTATAATTCTATGACAAAGGGTTCCTGCCTAAATTTAAATAAGAAATGCTTTCATTCGTAATTCCGAAAAACTCTAAAAATGGAATCTAGGCGCTCTTCAGCATGGCTCGTATGGCTTCACGATACTAGAGTTTTCTTAATAAGGAAGTAATTCAGCAGTATGATGAAAAGCTCAAAATTGACGTCCGGTGTCTGAGCCGGACACTTTGTTTTGGAATAACAAGTAAATAGTACAATAGTGAAATAAGATTTTATATAAATTTAAAAAATCAAATCATTCGTTGGGATCTTTTTATAGAAACGTAATCATAATAATTAATGATGATCTTGGTGATATTATAAACAAAATCAAAGTAATTTGTCGTGGTCAATAAAATTAGATACAGCATAAATACTCAGCACTGTTAACCTGAAACACATGACGGCGGTACTGAGCCACTTCAGTTACATAAATAACCTTTTAGATTTGCCAAAATTATTTGTCAATTGCACCTGCTGGGCAGAAATAAGTATATTCATTGATATTAAACCTTAAAGACCAAATTTATATGATCAAAAATACGCACTAAAATATTGGTTATAGGTATTGAGTGACAACATGAGTGTTTGAGGTGTGGTGGAGGAAATGTCGAGATTATGAATTTCCAAGGGTAAGATTCCACTACACGTCCGCCATAAGGGCCAAGTAATCTGAGGGAGCAGATATCGATTTTCAAAATTATGTTCTCAACGCTAAAAGGCCAATTACACATCCAGCTTTATTTTTCAATGAATAAGAAAGGAATGCCTCTTTTGTAACATATTATATATCACTAGAAAAAATGCCAGAAGATTCTCTACGGGAGAAATAAATGTAAGAAATAATATATTGGTTCAGCTCACACGGAAAAGACCCTGACTTCTCATTTATCTTCTTAGTTTTCTTTTACTAAGTGGAAATTGCCCGTTTTGTCGTTTAATTATGTATATTATTAAACTATTTTTCTTTTTCAAGAGATATAGTTCCATTAATTTTTAAATTATTTTATTTCACTTTACCAAAGTTTTGCATTTTTATATTTGCTTCTTCAGGGCTAAGAGAGAGTTTCTTCTGAATTTACTGTTTTCAAATTATAAAATAAGAAATTCATAAGGAACTCTCTCCGAGCCCTGAAGAAGCTGGTGTGTGTGTATATATATATATATATATATATATAATCATTGGAAGCTTTCACGAGCGTGAACACAAATATATAAAAACTTTGTCACAAGTGTGACTAAAATGAGAACACATAAAAAAGACACTCACACGGGTTGTAAATTTTTCGGTGGATCGCCGCCACCTTCTTCAGCGAAAGGTATAGGAAGAAACATATATATATATATATATATATATATATATGCGAGACGTCGGTAAAGAAAAATAAAATAATTTAAACATAAATGGACCTACGTCTCCTGAAATTTAAAAAATTAAATAATAAGAGGTTTTAATAAGAGGTAACCCCTAGATGAATTTTACTAAGCAATTTAACTGATATTTTTTATTTTTAAAATAGTAAAACTGAAATAGTGTTCCAGGTTCAGGAGGGGGACGTGGGGAATATCACCATAAACTTCGAGCATCTTTTTCCCTTAGCGAGTTTGAGCGAGATTTTATTACCACATTCGAATTTTCAATTGAAATAAAGCAGCTGTAAAAAGTTAATATTTTAATTTTGCGTCCGACGCTCTTCCGGGGCTTCTGAAGCACGTTTTCAACATGTCTCACACCGTCCAACTGTGTCGTCACGTCGTGTCTCACACCGTCCAACTGTAATCGTTGTTCTTGAGATTCGTTTTTCCGCAAAGAGGACATTGCCCTTACCTTAGCAGATCTTAGAGAAATAATACTCTTTCTTCATTAAGGCATATTTGTTGTGCTCTGGAAATTTTAATCATAAAATAACTATGTGAGTAAATATCTCAAGCAATCCAATAATTCCTAAAGAGAGCTTAAAAAAGTCTTAAGTCTTGCCTTTAAGTCACCTCAACTAACAACAACAATCTTCCGCGCAAAAATAAATATTTATTACATCGCAAAAATATGCCCAATGTTTCCAAATGAGGACTTTAAAACGTCTCAAATATGACCGTACACTTAAAGTTGCGAATAATTTCAAAACTGCAGTAGGCCTATGCTTGAACCAGATATATTACCTATTTTTCGGTCCAAAGGTTTTTGCGCGGTTGAGTAACAGACACACACACACGTGAAAACCATCACATTTTTATGTATTAGTATGATAATTAATTATTCCGCCCACACCCAGGCGAGCAGAACTCATCTTTATTGTAATAAAATATTACAGTGGTGAGGGTTTATGTAAACATTGAGGTAATTCATCGGAGGTGACTACCGAGTTGTCATATGTGGTCTATCTAAAGGCAGGAAAATTCCTCGAATCGCAGCGGGCGACTTTTTAGTCACACACCGCCTCCATGACCACATACATCTCTGGAACTCGCACAGCAGGCCTCCCCTGAGCTCACTAGCGCCCCCCACCCTTCCTCCCCACGTTTTCACTCCCCCTCCCTCCGCCCCCCACCACATCCTTCCTCCCGACTTCCCTCCCCTTCGGGCCGACAGTCACAGCGGCCCGGGGAGACACACTTTATATTTAGAAGATCATGAGGACAGGGGAAGGGGCGGGGGATGGGAATGGAGGAGAGGGGGGTGGAACTGAATGTCTAGGTGGGGGAGGGGTGGGAAGAAGGCTTGGGGGCAGAGGAGGTCGGATTAGCGCGGCGGCGGAGAGAATACTAATTTCCCACGCGTCGGAGCCGGGTTCGTGTTCCGTGAAGACCAGCTCCCGAGGCATGAAGTCCGTCAACGGACATAATATAAAGTAAATATGGATTTAGTAATCATGGCAAAACATCTTAAAAACGCCGTAAAATATCCAGAGTAAAAATGAAAATCATCGGTAGAATCAAAAAGGAATGAGAAAATATATAGTTATTGGCATTTTATGACAGTTACGCAGGAGTTTGTTTAGTTATTATCGTCATGAAACCCGACTATAGTTATGTTGCCGGATGACTCTTTACGTCTGAAGACACATGTTTTTCTCAACGTTTCTCTTGCACTATGGCCTTTGCTAAATATTTTATTGTTTGACTCGGGAATCTTAAGATTTCTCGAACGAAGCTTTTCGCTAGTCCGATTTTAGGGTCAGCCCTTTTATTACGCGTTTTATGCAACCATCAACCAGATATCAGATTAGAAGAGCATTGAGGAGGACTTTAATGTTACCATCCATCAGATACTAGTTTAGAAGAGTGGGGTGGGGAATCTTGGGATTGATGAGGCTGCTATTACAAATCACTCAGATATAAGAATGATTACCCAACGGTACCTACTCAAGGTATTGAACTATTAACAATAACATCGTGCCAAATGAACCCACTCCTCATAGCTATTCCTCGTGGCTCAGGTTTCACTTGGTTAAGTTGTGGGTGTACGCGCTGAGCAGTTTTTGAAAAGAAATGTTGCAGCAGTACCCAAAAGTTGATCGCCAAAAAACGCCATTTTTAGAATCGATACGATTTTCTCTTATCTTTTTTTTCACAAATTGGGTTCGCACAACGAGCCTGCATGAAATGGCGAAAGAGATGCTGCATACCCATCACGCCACTACCTTTCGGAAGAGGCTGAGAAAAAAGAGCCGACGCAGTTCTCGGCGTTTGACCCAAAAAACTGGCTCCAATTTATTAATTTCCTCCTCACCGCCCTATTCTACCAAACCTCATTCACTTCTGCATCATTAATGAATTACTTTTTACACGCTCTCCTATTCCATGGACTCTTAATTATTCTTCCTCTTATGAGTGTCTTCCACGACATTCATCCATGACTTCCTCGGTCTTCCCCTTCCTCCTGCACCGCCTTTCAGGGCCGGCTTTCTCTCCTCAATCATCAAAATGTTTACATATTGGAAACTCATTCATTCTCTCAACGTGGCCAAACCAACGAAGCACGTTACTTCATACGTCATAAATTCCCATCAACTTAATATACATTTGGGATTATTTTCATTAACCACTCATTCCGAACCCTATCTCTCCTGATTTTACAGCAAACACTTCTGAGATAACCCATGCTCAATGGCACTCAGCCTGCACTTACGGCTATGCCAGCGTGCCCAAATTTTACTTCCATACCATATAGTGGAGAGGAGTAGCAGTACGATAAGCTGCTTCAGAGAAATTTTCAGACAGGACATGACCCTGAAAGGCGGAAGTTTATTACTGGTAGTAAGATTAATACGGGGATGATTTGATGAGAACAAGTACAGTACACGGTTATTTGTGTGTCTTCCGGGGCCGATCCAGTTCTCCTCCCCTCTAGCCTGCCTTCCACTTTCATCCTAATAACCCTCTTCCTCCTGGTCTGAAGTGCCCATTCCTACGGTAAAGACATTCACTGGCCGCGTAAGACAGTATGGCGTTGGAACAGCCAGGCAACTCAAAGGACGTGGGTTTGAACCCTGCCTGTGTCACGGATGTTGAGTTTGTCATTAATTTAGGGACATGTAGTATTATGAATGCTCTAACATGGCACTTAAGCTTGGATGAATACGGGAGCAGAGCAAAAGAGATCGGAGACGATGGAAGTGCGGTACTATAGATGAAGATAAAATGGACGAAAAGAGATACCAACGGAGAAATACAAAGATTTAGATTAAACGACACAAAGATTAAAAGAAACTCTGAAACATGGAGACAGCATTATCAAATATGTTTTAAGAAAAAGAGAGATTTTTTTTCTCTCAATAGCGGTAATAACTTCTCAACAAAACATCTCACGTGCTTTCCATTCGTTTCAGACCGTGCACACAGCGGCGTTCTTATAAACAGATCGGGATCAGAGTTAATGTAAGCTAAACAACAAAAGAACCGTCGATAATCGCATCCGTGATCTGTGTATTTCGTGTTAATTTTCAGTAAAGGCGTCAATCGTGGATATTGTAGAGTTTATAAATGCTCTGTGGTAGAATGCTTGCGTTTCTAAAAACATATTTTAAACGAATTCGATAGCTATGCACAAAACATTCGGCTGTGACTGTTGCCCAACTAAATACTGCTACCTACCAAATGATTACCAAACGCTTCACCAGGGCACATCGTTACATCTAACGTCGTTCGCGGGCACTAAAGTGAGCTAAAGTGCGCTAATGAGTTCCTATCTGCGCTAATCTCAACACCTTGAATGGAAACTTCCCAAACCTACATTTCGAAATCAGTAATGGGAAGAGAGCTAAAAGAAAATAATTTAGGGTGAATGTAAACTCTACTCCGGCTTCCTACCAGGAGAAGTTCTCTATATCTGCACATGTTTCGGAAAAAATACTTTCTTTTCGTCATCAAAGGTGTTGATAGCGGGTCTAGGATGTCAGATAAGTGTACCTTCCCCGAAATTCATGTCACAGTTGGGTGGTTACTTGTTCCCTCTTTTTTCCAAATAATTGACATCCTAGACGGACCAATAACAACAGCCCTGATGACGAAGGAAAGTCTTTTTCCAAAACATGGACATATATAGAGAACACCACCCGGTGTGAAGCTCGAGAAGAGTTTACATCCATAACTCTCATTTTCATCAAGTCTTTCATGTTTAGGGAGAATGACAAGGGTGGAATACATGAGGAAAATTATCAGGTATATAAAAAGTTGATTTATCGAGAAATAAACCGGCTACCTAATTGAAAAATGGAGTACAGAATTACATCAAACCAAGCTCAGCATCGACAATTCCTGATTGAGATGGTGATGAGACGGTCCAATCAATCCTCAGCCGCCGCTGCTCATAAAAATCCAAGTCTTAGAGTGGGTTTTCCTTGGTAAGTTACTTTCGCAAGTGACTTTTGCAAAGGTTTGCGAAGGATTTAACTCTTTTCTACTTTTTTTCAGTAGGCCAGATAAGTTTCTGTTAACACTGGCAGCAATACACTTCTGCAAGCGACTTGCCGAAACTTTGACAAGTTCTGCAAGTGGACTTTCAGAGCCGTTTCCACCTGCAATTTTCGTCAAGAGTTCCTTTCTGCAAGTGACATGCGCAATAAACTCGACAGTGTAAACCAACCCTTAAAAAAACTACTTGTACGGAACACACGTGGTTCATACTCGTGCGAGGATTGAGACGGAGAGGGCGTGGGGAGAAAGAGGGGGTGTGGAGGGGAAACGTGGAGTGAGAAGGGAGGGAGATACGAGGGCGGGTTAAAGGGACGAATTAGACTTTCGAGTGCAAAAGTTCAAGTACCTTGTCCACGATGAAGTGTACTTCCCCGCAGTTTGAAACAGGTTGCATTGGGAGGTATGCACTTGGGCAGACCGCGGAAGCAGTATCCTGATGTTAAAGTTCCGACCAGACTTCCCTCAAATAAACACCGGCTCCGGCGTAATTAGGATATTTATGTGCGCTCCCCGTGCTCGAAGCAAATGAAACAAACACAGGCGAGGTTAAGCCATGCATGTGCGCGAGTTAACATGCGAAATAATTGATGATAATGGACAAAGCACGATCAAACAAAAGCATGATTCGACGAAATCATATTCCAAGACAGTCTCTATACAGAGAATTTTGGCCTTACTATGTCATATGTTCTATTTAATGGTCTCTACCTCAAATCAAGAATCTTTATCCTAATGGTAAAATAGTAGGGGCAGCATTCATATCGTAATATGGATCAATAAGAAAAAGTAGAAAACCAGATACAGAATACAGAGCGAAAAGAAGGGTAGTGGCAAGTTTAATCCCTGGAGGTATCTTCAATGTCCCACCATTAAAATAAATTAGAATTCATGACAGCCGTGTACGTTTCATCTAGAATGGCAGTGACTGTGCTGTATATCATATCCCATTTAAATTCTTAGAATATATTACTAGATCAGCTTATATGTAGTTGTTTTCTGATATCATTCATTCAATTAGCATGGCTTTTTCCATCTCTCATGGTAAAGTCAGAAAACTTTTCTCGGACCCATTCAGATGTCATTACTAAAGCAGTTAATATAAAATTTTTTATTCCTCAACTTCCCCACTTATCCAGCATTGATACGGACTTACGTTGCCTCTTATCATCTGTTACTATTACCACCAACCTGCCTGCCTCCTACTTATTTCATCTAGCAGTTTCCTCCCCCAAACCACTCCGTTCGTCTTCCTTTCGGTCCTCCTTTCCGTCTTTATCTTTTTTATATAGAGATGATCGATCTTCTATTTCTACTAGTTATACTAGCATTTAACCCCAACCAATGATTCTCCCAAATCAACGCTGGACACGACTGGGGTAGGAGTTTTTTACTATAAGGTAGAGGTATCTGACTCCCCTAAATGTTATCCCATCAAAAGAATAAAAGTAGAGAATCAAAAGAATAAAGTTGGTAACTTTTGACATTTAGGCCTGCGAAATCTTTATATATATTTTTGGTATACTCGTTGAACTAATCTTGAAATCTACTTTGTAACGTACCTACTGATTCCCGAAAATTTACGAACAAGGATTATTCGGATTTATGTTTTCAGAGATGATATTTTTATATCCACATGATTTCCTTTCTCGGCCTCACTATTTATTAATACTATCTTCTCTAGAGATATAAGTGTATTATAAATGATTAACGGTTCATCACCCTTTCCGCCGACTTTTCGCACATTTATTATTAGCAATTCCTTAGGAACTCTGAGCCCTGAAGAAGCATATTAGATATGAGAAATGTTGGCAGAAAGGGGTAATAAATCATTTATCATATATCATCAATACACCAATATCTACAGAGAAGTTAATATTTTTATTTTTATAGACATTTTATTTGAAAATATTATGCCGTTTAAACTTCTCAGTGCTAAGCTTCATCCCAGAGAGCGCTCACCATACTTTCGTTGTTGGTATTTAAACTCCTGCTTTCTAAAACGTAGCGCTGATGGCACTGATCCGGCAGAGCTCCGCCCAAACGCATAATACGTGCATAGCACTGAAAGGGCTAAGGGAAATACGCAAATTTTGTTCGCGAGCATTTTAACCTTAAAAATGTTCCAAGGGATTCCAAAATTAAGAGAAACATCCACAAGATTTTTAGATTATTTTGTAAACAAGTATCCGAGTATTTTCCCACAAACCAGAAGCAAATCCGTTGACACCTATTTTGTCTTGGGTGACATGTGGGAGTATGATGCGAAAAATAACAATTTTTATTCAAATAATTCGATTTGATGAAGCCAAGCATCAAAAACAGGCACAAGCATGCCACAAACTCAGAGTCTTTAAAAAGTGATCTACATCTAATAATAATTACATATAGCATTTATTTATTTAAAATTTCAACAAAAATATAACAGCATTATTACGAGAAAACTGCAACAATTTGCATTCTGAGGTTCGTATTTTTTTCTACTCCATGAAACATCTTTAAAACCTTCATGAGACTTCCAGATACATATATGCTAACTTTCCCTGGTTATCTGAAGTGAATTCAAGGATAGCCTTGCAGAAAAGACTCAATTTTTTGTGCAATTTCTTTTCGAATTATGCACCGGGTCAAGTACTCCATCTCCGCATGGATCATCTGTAGCCCTGAAGACAATCAGCGAGTCGCACGTCGAAACGCCACCGGAGATGGAGAATCCGAAAAGGTGCATAACCCGAGAAGAACTTATATTCTACATTCACCAGGAAGGAATCAGTTCATGCATACATCTCGAGTATTAAAAGTGGCTCAGATTTGCCCATATGAAAGTCACAAGGTTGAAATCCAGATGTACCTCCCAAGGGAGCTTTATGACCGCAGATGTGGCGGGTGAGGCGGGGAGGCTGAGGGAAGAGAGTGCGGAGGATGAAGTGGGGAAATAGAATGGGAGAGATGAATAACATGAGGAATAAGAGAGTGGAGGGATGGGCTGGAAATGGGAACAAAGTGCAACTATCTTCGAGTCCGCCAGCACCCTGCCAAGCGCCCACAGCGGGTTAGGAGCTGAGTTTAGAGTGCCAAGGCGCGCTCTCTGTCTTGTCTTAGGTTACGCAACCACGTCCCACACGCGCCACCCCTTCCACAGACCCCCTCCCCCCCCGCCCTTGCGTCCCCATCCCCATCCGCCCATTCCCCTCCAACACCCTCCCCTCTATCGCCCCTTCGGTCAGGAGGGAAAGAAGATTCCTCCTCATTCCTCTCTTGGAAAACTCATAAGAATATAGTGAAACTTGTTCCAAGCACAAACTGAGTCATACAGTATTCGTAAAAAAATGTCTTAATCCAGGCAGCGGTTGCAGGATTTTCATGCAGTATTCACACTGTTGAACGAAATTTGCCAAACGTGAAGGCATAATCGATACCTGGACACGTGGACAATGATATACACAAAAGAGATGAAATTCAACAAGAAAAAAATAAATAAACCTAACCATAACCTCATAAAAACAAAGTTTTATTATACTCCCTTTATTTTCACATGCATTACGTCAAGTTTTAATGTCCCATATTCTCAGTGAATTTTATTATATTGTTTTCATTGTTTCATGGTATCTTTGCCATTAAATATTGTATTATCACATTGCCAATAAATTTAATTTGTGAAAGGAAATCTTCACTGATATGTCAAATTATTCAGACATTCGACAACCATTAGGAACATGAGTAATTCGATATGACATTTATATTCATTGTTGAACATTCAATAGCGATAATCACAGTTGTTGGCTCACCACCTCTCCATCCATCCACCAGGTCCATATTCCATAACGTCCAAGGGCTAAGTGCAAGCTTTGATCGCCGTCATTAATAAATAATTTGCGAGTAAAATATTACAAAAAAAGTTTAGAGGGTAATGCGGTGATAGAAACAAAATTTCTAAAGATGAAATTGAAACGGCTATGAAAAAAAGAAGAAACAATTTCCCCAGCAGGGAATCGAACACCACACCTTCCGCTCCACAGTCCACCTTACCCCTGGGCTACCGGTTACTTGCGAGAATAGGCAGATAACGGGCCTTAAATGCTCTTTCATTTTCATACAAATACATTTTAATATAATTGAGTCAGTGTGTATTTATGTGTGTGTGTGTGTGGGTTTGTTAAAATTGATCGTTGGTCACAAGGAGTCTATGGACCAAATTTCAGATCGATTGGATGAGAGGGGAAATGGGTTTGTACGTACACAGACAAGCAGACAGACAGTGTGAGCTTATATAAAGGGAGTAAAAAGCATTTGACATTACAGGGATTCGAACAGAAACGTGGTCGGTGTAGCCAGTTGCTTGTTTAAGAGGCTATCACACATGACTGTCAATTGGGAGATCCGGGATTGAACCAAATGATTTAGAGGAGGCTGGTCTGCCATGAAAACGTAACTAGTTAAAAGAGCTACCACACCTGACTAGGAATGGAGACATCTGGGTGTGAATACTGGCCAAGTCATTTTTTTATGGAAAACTTCATCCCTTTGTGCATTTATTTGAAGTCGTGTGCTTGACTGCGCACTAAGTCGCTTGTGCATTTGGCGTTGAGATTGCATTACGTGAAAATTTGTTTGGTGTATTTCCATAGACTATATACACGGGAAATTTTCATCTTAAGCAAGTAGGATCCAGCAATCACTTATATTTCCTTATTCCCACAGACAATCTCTCCTAGAAAGGAACTAGCATAGTTTGTCATTGAGAAATAAAAACATCTGCCGCTGAACAGTAAAATTTACAATGCTGAGAATTGCATTATTTGGGAAAGTAAGGAAAAACAGACGAACCTTGCGGAATATATTTGCATTTTTTTAAAACTAAATTACTCTCTTAAAAAACTGAACTCAAACGGATCTTCGTTATTCCTCATGAATTCCATCAACATCTAAAATTTCACCAGTACAAACTGCGAGAATCCCGATCTTGTCTCTTGGCCAAGAAATAATGGTCATATAAAATGAGAAAATTATATTAAGTGTTCCCATTTATTATTATACCACTATTTATTTATGAAGTTTACTGTGGATAATAGAGACTTTAATACATCTTATACGACATAGGGAATACCTCGAAGTTTATCAAAAAAACTGTTAAGTGTAAATATATTGGACATAAAATGTCTTTTTTTAATATCCGACCCCGAGTTTAGCAAAAAAAACTGCGTACACCTCAAAAAACATGGTCACTAAGAATCCTACTAAACACAAGTTTCACCGCTGATAAAAATGTCTCTTGCCGGCCCTGAAACTCTTATCTATCCTACAGAAATGCCGACCTCCAAACCGTCACGATGCGGCCCAAGCGTTCTTCGTTCTGGATAAACGATGTTTTCATTTCAAACGTGCTCTCGTCCCGTTTCTGGGTGCTCACGGGCAGAAGATGGCTCCGTCGAATCCCGCCGCCATTAGGCGCCCGTCAAGACTGCCAATTTTACGAGACTCACATCTCTTTTTCATTGCACTTTTTCGAAAACATTCCTTGAGAGGAGCGGCGATAATAGGCTTCAAACTTTCAACGGAGAGAGAGGCATAAAAACGGTTGATACTATTTCAACATTTACGCCGGGAGTGTGCTTCCTATCCAACACAAGGGCCATGTTGCGTGATTCGAAACGACTTGTTCTACCGGTTGGACTTGATTGATGGCACACTCACTCTACGCTCCGGCTAGAATAAAGAGTGCAGGCGTTATTTCGGCCGGCCAAATGGGCGATTCGGAAGGGATATTTACCAACACTGACTGGTGATATGTGCGTTTTCTACGAAGGAAAACATCTTCCCAAAGGGAATTTTAAATATTCTCTCCCTAGATACATTCCCTCTCCCTCCGATTCAACATCAAAAGGAAATATCAACGCGGTGTGTTCCACATTGACGAAACTTATTAGCATATTTCCTTTCATTTACTTAAAACGATTAAAACAACGAGTAAAGAAAGTTACAATACGTATAAAATGATGAGTTATTATTTTACATTTAAGATATTAAATTACTTCAAACATGGAAAATGTGTATTAAAAACTTTATATATTTCACGCAGGAAAACAGAATAACTATCAGTATCCTCCCAATATTTTACTATACTACAAGCAAGATAAATCGGCAACATATTTTCGCACAAAAAATATTTGCATATTTTTGAAGCTCTCCTGATTCAATGGAAACTGGATACAGTATATTATGGTGAATATTACAATATAATTATTCAATATATTACAATGAACATTTTTCAACTACACGACAATTATTTATCACTTTTAATTTTTCTAATCATGATTTTTTTCCAACTTCAATTGGGCAATATAGCAACTATTTCACATTTATATTTATAAGAATGTATTGTCACAATAGCTTTTTTATGCATAAACCGATTTTACATTTTTTATTCTAGTTAATTTTCGCCGAAAACTGCATGATTTAACGAGATGTATATTTAAATTATGCACTTTGTCATAGTATATTTAAATCCTCACTGGCACGTGCTGTCTTCTCTTTAAAATTTAGTCTAGCCCAGTCATGACATTTCGCCATTGATTCCCAATCCTTCAGTAGCCTGGTGCGTGGGGAATTTCCGATGAAGGTTCACCCCATGCCCCACACCCATGGGGTGGCTTACGGAATACTATTTTGATGTAGATGGCACCGCCTTTGAGCTAGGGCGCCCATCCAAGTAGGGATGGCTCCAAAAAGAATATCTGCCCCCTCCCCCTGCCCCCCCCCTCCCATCCTTCGTGGCCTCCCTCCATCAGCCAGCTTCCCCCCCCCCCTAATCCCCCCCCTACCGGAAGACGCGCCGTTGGGGGTGCGGGAGGAAAGGCGCGGCAGGCAGGCGGACGGGTGAACGTGCATAATTTTCCTCCCAGCACCCACCTCCCGCCCCGCCGAACCTCGCCTCTTCCACGCGCTCTCCAACACATCCCCGTCGTCTTTTCGTCCTCGATTCCCGGTCTGTGAGATGTTGAGCATCGACCGCGAGACGAGATTCGGCTTAGTGGGAGCGGTCGAGAAAGGGAAATGGAACGCACGGGAAGAATGCACACAGCGCGTGTGTATTGCACTCACGTGTTCGCTCCCAACCACGTGGCAACAGTGGCGGGCTTCCCCAACTTGTGGCAAGGAACGGACGTCGAAGACACGAGCATATCCCCCAAGTTACCACGGAAGATCGTCAACTTCGATCATTGATTCATAAAAATTGATTAAACTTATAATAGTCCACGAAACAAACTATTTTTACATGCAAAAGATCGGGTGCATCTGATTTTTTGGTAGGTTGTTTGGCTTTGGACTGACATTATAAATCAAAGTTTACGACCTCGGCGGGCCTCATTTATTTCGACAAAACCGCTATATTTCAGTTTTCCCTCAATATCTTCTAAACTATTTACTCCACAGAAAATGTCATACTAGCCTTTTTTGAGTAGAGAAAATTTTCTACGTTTTAAGCCCAAATAAAGCTTTCTACGTTTAATAACTACTGAGAAGTGGTGAAACAGTTTTTTTGGAAAAACTAAAAAAATTAATTTCTGTGATAATATTTGCTAAATATCTCAATTATTGCAACGATGAAGTTTATGGAAACAATTTTAAAGTAGAACTCATTGTTACAAAAGAACGGCACAAAATTCCACTGATTATTTTATTGCTGTCGCCCGGTTTCGACGACTAAAGCGTCATTTACAAGACAAAACACGGCGGCAAAGCGTCATTTACAGGACAAAGACAGCTGTTTTGTCTTGTAAATGATGCTTTAGTCGTCGAAACCGGTCGACAGCAATAAAATAATCACTTGATAATGAATTTTGTCTTCAATTTCCACAAAGTATCGCCACAATCGATTAATTTAATTTTAAAGTACATTAAATTATCCTTAATTTGAGACGATATGAGGGTATATTCTGAGTGGTTTCTTTGCATAGTAATTGATATCATGAGGAGTAAATAAAGCATTTAGTATGTCTACAACAGGGAAAATATACAAAAAACGAATATCTCGAAATTTCGGCGCTACGCGATAAAAATTGAGATTTTTGAATTTTTCGAAAGAATTTCAATTCTCATTTTCTCAGGCTATATCAGACAAATACCTCTTTATTGTCTCAAATTAAAGATAATTTAATGCACTTTAAAATTGTAACGATAAACTTTCTCGTAGGAGTAGCAGTTATTGAGATATTTGGCAAATATTAACACAGAATGTTTTATATTAAAAAAAATGCTGTTTTAATAGCCATTTCTCACTTATTTAACGTAGATAGATTTATCTGGTCATACATCGTAGAAAATTTTCTCTACTTTAAAAGAGGTTAGGATAACATTTTCTGTGGAATACATAGTTTAGAAGGTATTGGGCGAAAACTGAAAAAAGTCCCAAAATTTAGCGGTTTTTCTCGAAACAAATGACGGCATCGCACCGAGGTTGGAAACTTTGATTTATAATGTCAGTCCAAACCCAAACAACATATCAAAAAATCCTAACTACACGAACTTTTGCATCTAAACGGTCTTTTTTACTTTATTTCCTGGACTGTAAGCAACAATAACTTTTAATTTCAAAGAACTTCATGCGAAGGAAATACCACGGGTGGGACGGGGTGAAATGTGAGGTAGTGAATGAATGTTGAACGTGGCCATGGAGCGTGTGGAAATGATCAGTCCACCGGTCCTCTTTTGAATTCCTGATTCTGAGACTGACTTACGACTCGTATCCAAAAAATATATTCCAATTTGAACACTAGTTGAGAACGCAAGTCATCACTGACCATGTAATATTTGCGATTACTAACCTTCTTCACTTTCTGCTCGCTAACTGGTCGTCAAACGCTTTACAAGTAACTTACAAAGAATTAACGAAAACACTACCAAATACATAACAGAACAAACCTTAATTTGGTAACATTAGATGAAAAATTTAAACGTAAAAATGTATGACACGAGGTTCTCTCAATTTTACAAATACTCCCGATATAGGATGTGTAAGTGAGCCATTCAGCTAAGGCCTGGCGGTCGTTGGAAGCCCTGCAGAATCAATGCGTAATGCATGAAATAGTAATATTGTACGATAAATAGCACATTTAAGAAGTTACTGAAGGCAAAAAGACGATTTGGTAAACAAAATCTTACTCGGAGAAAAGGTACAAGGAGGAGAGGAATATACTTTCTGCAGGTAATGGAAAGACGAGATAAATTTGTTTAACTCAGCGGTTCCCAAACTTTTTCTTTCCGCGACCCATTTTAGCCCATACGTTTTAGCCGTGACCCCCTAAAAATAACAAACAATGTGTACATTCAAATGATATTTTTTTTAAAGTAATTACAATCCTCATCTCGCGACCCCTTTCCAAAAGGCCCGCGACCCCCCTGGGGGTCGCGACTCCCAGTTTGGGAACCACTGGTTTAACTTAATACTTCCCCAGAAAGGGGGATTGAGTGAAAATGAACCATCAAAAACCTACCATGACCAGAACAAAAAGTTATATTTTAAAAGCGGATTTCTCCTTTTCCCTAAATATTGAAGTTGTCATGCCAGGGAAATCCCTAATTTTTGCATATATCATGTAACCAATATTCATAGTTCATCATCTCATTGCATCTGAAAGTAATTTACTAAGCCAGTAACCTTGGACTAACTAAAAACACCCTGTAAGGTGTTATAACAGCTCAAATGGAGCGAAAGGCTGAAACATTGGGAAACACCTCCTAAGTTTTCTTACCTTATTGCACCTTTTCGTCTGTTCTCCCCATTTATCATCTGTAACCAAACCAAAAACCCATAACCTCAATCCCAAGTGGCTGCTTACAGGGTTAACATAAGACAACAAAGAGTATTACACTATTTTCACTAGTAGGGCACTATTCTTACGTTACCTAGTCGTAGCTTCAAAGCTGACCTGTTTCTCAATTTTGTGTATAGATAAAACTGACGTTGACTACTTCCGTTCCGCTAAAAATATCTTGAAGGATACTTTTCCATTTCACCTTCCAAGTTTAAATATTCTCCTAATCATGGCTGGCACATCATCTGAATGATGAAAAATTAATTTTGCACTACCATTGTTACATTATTTCAGGACAACAGCGGGATTAATTAATCCCTTAGTATGAATACTACAATAAACATACACTATAGAGAATGTAGATACGACAGTGAAAAGGAAATTAAACTTCTATGTAAAAGATGTATTTAGTGCCTCAGAGCCTGAGAATGCCAGGCGAAAAAATGTATTCGTCTTACCTGACCGCTAAGGTTCCGAGCGCAAAAAGAGTAATAATATATTTCCAGGAAAATTGCGAAATACTTCTAAAAAATTAGTTTATAGAGATGGATAAAAAATATACGGATAAATGAAACCGTTAATCGAGAAAAATTTCAATTTACGGCAGTGTATTTTCGCGATGGAATGAGGCATCAATTTTCTTTATTTTACAGACACTTGTGGTGAAATAAGAGAATTCTGATGAGGATAAATGCTTCACGTACCATCCTCGCATTATATGAATAAATGGTGCGCCTAATAAACAATTCAAGCTTGCGTTCTTTTTTAAACACGCTTCCGAGTTTGGGTAAGCTTTTAATGTTTTCAGGAAAGTGAAAGGTCTCCCCCACGAGCTGTTGAAGCGAGTGTTCATGTTCGAATAAATCATTTCGGATTGGGACTAAAACATCCGGTCAGTTTGAAATACGAGATATTCGTTTTAATTCGATGATTGAAATTCAATTTCGCATTTTTTTATGACTTAATTTTTAAATGCCAATATTTCATAATTATCAGCAGCTTTGAACGTATGGTTGTATTCATCTGGACAATTACTATCCAAGAACTGGATGTCAAAGGAAAATTTTCCATTTTCCTGAAGGCACAAGTATTAAAAATGCCTATACTATTCGGATTAATGTCTCTCTTTTTTCGGAAAAATCTTCAAGATGGAAGAGATGTTTAAATTTTCCACCAATGTGTGAGATACGGTAAAAAGTGCTTATTGAATTATTTTAGTCTAAATCTAAATTTTAATGGGTGCTATAAGAGGGTTTAGTGGTAAGGACATCAGATGCAGAATTGCGCTCGCTAAAGAAGAATTTTCGAAGAGAAGGGAATAGATGAGGGGGGGTCTGAGAAGAGACGTAAAGAAGAGGCTGGTGAAAACTTTAATATGGAGCGTGGCGCTATATGGGTCGGAAACGTGGTCATTGCGAAGGGAGGATGTGCGTAGACTTGAGGCGTTTGAGATGTGGGTTTGGAGAAGGATGGAGAAGGTTAGCTGGATGGCGAGAAAAACGAACGAGGAGGTATTGGATATGGTCGGAGAGGAGAGGAAGCTTGTGGCAGAGGTTCGGAGAAGGCAGAAGAGATGGATGGAGGAGGTTTTGAGAGGAGAGGGCATGCTGAAGAGAGTGATAGAGGGGAGAACACTGGGGAAACGTGGGAGAGGAAGGAAGAGGATAGGAATTCTGGACGAAATAAGAGGAGGTAGAAGATATGAAGAATTGAAGAGGGATCTAATAACGGGCCATCCTTAGGAGGGAAAGCGAGACAATTTCTATTAGGTTGGGATACAAAATGGGGACTGTCCAAGAACCTACCAATCAGCTGGTAGAATACTTGAATAGAATAGAATAAGAAGAAAAGATAAAATAATTTAATAAGCACTATTTACCGTATCTCATCAATGAAAACAAATAATCATTCACTTGCATATAATTTATTGACATTTCAATGATTATTACTGTGAAATTTATTGGCTCTGTGAACATCGGGTTAGAGAAAATATTTTCTCAAAATCGGTAAAATACTCTAGCTTTTGTGCCTGTATGCAAAAGGGTCATTTCGAGCCATACGGTGAATTGTTGGTGTTCCCTCACACAGAGTTTGATTATCCGTGTTCCGCAGCATGTCTTCTACTATTAACCAACACTCCCATACATTACTGTGGCAGATTTTACCCAGTAACCTGCGGCAACCATCTCTTCCTAAAACTATTATTCACTCAAGTTCATTTACACCTCACCATTCTCCATGCCACAACGCCAGATAAACTTATCACAATTGCATAAATGAAATCGGTGTCTGGAAATAAATTGTTTAAACGTTGAAATTAGATAAATTTCGAAATGTATTGGAATCAGTAGAAGTTACGATAAGTGGGCCCAAACGGCATCGGATTTTTGACCATGCTTACATTTTGGAATAGACCAATAATTTCCATTAAAGACTATTTGAAAAAGACAAATGTTACTGAGGGATAAAGAAAACGTTCGTCTTAGTGAAATAAATTTAGGGAGAGCGTGGCAAGTAAGGGAACCTAAGAGAAGTATAGACTAGTGTATCCATTTTTACATTGTGGTCTAAACTGATTAATTTCAGATGAAGCAGGTAAAATATTATACAATGACCCTGGGCAAACGAGTTTCTTTGCCTGGATTATTTAGGATAAACACTTGCAGAAAGACAAGTTTGCATTTCATCTGGAATTACCTTTTAAAATCCTTCCCCCAAGATCTAATCCTCTGAATGTAAGGGATCACTACTGATGTCCGTAGAATGCATTCAAGGTCGGCCGCAGTTAAGATAAAGGTTGTAACATAAAGTGCCAAATTTTGAGACAACTTATTCCAATGGAATACAATAGAAGGTAAAATAAAAAAAGAGAGCGTCACAAAGAAAACCAAGGGGCAAACACATGGGCCAACTGAAACGGGATAGAAATCAATAGCGTCAAAGATATAAGGAAGTTTGTAGAAGGCAGGGTAAAATGAAAGGGCTGAAGTCAACAAATCTAACGACGAATCACTAATGATGATGAATACATAATACCGCTGCCTATTTGGGTTGGATTTTGTAAGTACAGGAGTCCCCCAGCTTTTAAGTTCCGTCAAATTAAGTCCACGGTAGCCTAAGCTTCTGACAGTGCCCGGAGCGTTCTATTAATCATATTGGAGCTGAGGAGGTACACTAGCAAATTCAGGGTAGATTAAAATGGCAAGCATGGCTCAGACAGTGTCTAAGGAATGCAGGATTATTCGTTTTAGAAAGCTATTAATCTAAGGTGCCGTCGTCCCTTTTGAAAAGCCTAATGAAAGCACACTGGGCATCAATAAATCACAGTCATAAAATACACACGAATGCCATAAGATCAGCTTCAAGAGTTCCGGTATTTCCCGGCCGGATGGCACGCAAATTGTACACTGTATAATAGTCAAAACTCAAACCAACGCAGCTATGTTGATGGACCACGTCAGGTTTCATATCACAATATCACAAATCAAATTCACATATCTTATTTTAGCATGATATACCAAATTTTCCGCAATAAGTATGATATTTTATGTCATCATAAATCGATATAGATTAACGAATAACAACACAAATCAATATCAGATATAGAAAGATATTTATATATTTCCAATTTCCTCGAAAATAGCCGGCACGGTCTTTTACATCGAGCATTGTAACATATAATTAAAAACGAACACATACAACCAAGCCCTAGGGGGTGAAAAATCCACTCAAGTGAGACTTGAACCCGAAAATTCAAATCGCAAATAAACACCTCATATCGCATAATATGGTAAAATAAAGATAACAAAAACTTTTTCGGTAAAATTTCACTTACCTATATATTAAATTAGAGTCGATGTTTCGGGATATCAAAAGGTCTTACGCCGCGAACGGACTTATTCGATTCCATTCTCTCACACCGTGACCCCTCGAGTGTCCGAGGACGAGGCCACGTCGCCCTTATGAGCGGAGGGAGGAAAAGCAGAGCCACCGACCCAGTAATCAAATCCCCTCGCGTGCATTTCTAGCTCATCCGCGTCGGGCATCTCGAACTCCTGAAGAGCGCGAGAGGACAAGAGTCGAGACCATTCATCTTGTTTCCAAATGTAGTCCCATCCGCCCATCACGCGCCATCTATCATCCCCCATTCTATTCTTTCCCCCTTTATCTCACCGGCGGCGTCTCTCTGCTCTGGCCAGGAGTCTCTTCATCTACCTCCTCCTCCTCTTCTTCAAACGACAGACCTTAACGACGACGAACCCGAAAAAGCATTCTCTCCACCATGAAACAATTCATCCCTGCCAGTCCTTCGACCCCCCTTTCCCTATCCCCCCACACCCTCCCAGCCCTCCCGCCGTCCAATCTTTTTTTATAATGCCGTTAATTGAGTTCTGCTCTTCTTCTTCCTCCTCCGACCTCTCCGCCTCCCTCCCGTCCGCGTTTCCTCACTCATCCCTCGCCTCTCTTTTAACCTCCCTCTCCGTGTCACTCTGTCTTCTCTGTATATTTCTCTCTCATTCCACGCTGCGTCCAGACTAGAAATCTCACCGCTTTCCCGCTCTTTCATTTCTCGCCCGTCCCCCCAGCCGCGATGACACTCTCCCTCTTCCTTTCCGCGTTCAATCCTCGGAAACCCCTTTCGCATCTTTTCACTCCGGTCAGCGCATCGCTATTTCCGTTATCTTTGGTCCATCTTTTCGAATCACCTGCTTCACAATATTATTATTATTATTATGTATTTTCTTCTTATTCTTCTCTCCGGTGATTTAGGTCAAATAAGTTTTTACAAAATGTGTATTACTCTTTGCCAACGTTTCGCATTTTTACATATGCTTTTTTAATTATATTTTAATTTTGGAAACAACGTAAATCTACAAAAATTGAAACAAACAATAAATATCAACGAAGGTATAATCAAGCAATTAATTTGGAAGGAACTCCCTCTGAGGTATATTGAAAAATCAAATTTTTTCAAACATTTTTAATATAAATATACACAAAACATTGTAAACTATATTCCATTGATGTAAAAACGTCCCATATTTTCATTGTAGCCCTGATGAAGCATAGAAAAAAATTCAACTTCTTTAACCTATATCTCTTGATATAGGTTAAAGAAGTTGAATAGTACTTTAGGGTATAGTGTAATGCATGTTGGTGATTACTCACCCCCTGCCACACACCCCTGAGGTGGCTTGCAGGGTATTTTGTAGATGTAGATGTAGATGAAGGAAGAAGAAACTAGATTTAAGAAAGAGGACATGAAAAGGAATCAGCTAGATTATTATTATTAGAAGTGATTTACCGGTTAAGGTATGTTTAAATGGAATAAGGAATGGCCTTATAAGAATAGAATAATATCTTTTACAGCCGCAGGCTCTCGTCGTCTTGAGACGAGGGAGACGAGTCTCCTCCAAATCTTCAGAAGCAGGTTCCTTTCCTCACCCACCATGGCAAGCTTTTCCTCATTTCTTTTCCCTTACGTTCAGCAAGCTTTCCCCATTTTCCTCCGCGCTCATATCTCAAATGCTTGCGGCATATTCTCGTCCTCCTTTCTCAGAGTTCACGTTTCTGCAAAATACTACGCTACACTCCATATTAGACTCTTCGCCAGTATTTTATTTGCATTCTCAAGCAAAGTGCCCATTAATAATTCTCTCCTAACTGTGAACGCCTCCTTTGCTATTCTCTTTTTAATATCTTTAGTTAATCATTCGCTCCGTTTCTGCTGCAAGGAACCCTTACAAAGTGTGTTAGTTTTTAAAATATTCTGATAGCAGGCTATAGCATACGGTCCACATAAAACATCTTATTCACTTTCATGAAAATTCAAAATTGGAAATATACAGACGCGCAACAGGGTTTTACAATCGGAGACATTCCATGAATATGGTAAGGTTTTCTAAGAAGTACTTTTAGTCAATTCCTGTTCATCTTCTACTTCTATAAATACTTCCCACGTTTCTTCACTCATCCTTCGCTTCCATTTTGGTCTACATCCGCGTCTCTCATTCTTCTATACTTTTTCTTTCTGCGTCCAGACTAGAAATCTCATCGCTAGACTGTTCCTTCATTTCTCACCAGTCCGCCACCAATAAGGTTTTCCCCCTTTTCCCTGTCTCTCATCCCATGCTGTTGCCCCCGTTCCAATCTTCGAAATGCCCTTCTACATCATTCCTCTCCGGTTGAGTCTCCCTTTTCCTATTTCCGATACCTATCACCCATCCTTCCACAACCCCCAAGCCACCTCTACTCCTTACCCTTTGCATCCCAAAATCTCGTTCACTTTTTCATAAAATGCTTAAATAATTCGGAAAATATATCGCTAAGAAACTGGATTTAGATGTTAAGAATGTTCAAAATATATAAATACGTCCTTTTGCGAGCGATTTCTCCAAACGCAGTAAGTAACCAGTTAAGTTAATAAAAATGTTGTGCATATTTTAATTCAACGGAAAAAAAACCTGACCTAGGAATCAAACCAAGGTCTTGTGGCTTTCCTGGTAAATTCGCAGATTATCACGGCTACGCTCCTACGAATTATAAGTAAAAACGCGATGGAACCAGAAATGCATTGGAATATTATTTTTCTAAATTATTGTGTTTCGGTAATATTTACATTTATCTGCATTCATTCCCCTCCCCTTTCTATTATCCTGTTCTTTGACACACGAGTCACGTTCAAGCCTCGCAATGCCCTTCCACATCCTTCCGGTCTTCCGATAAGCGTCTTCCTCCTTCTGTTCTCTTTCTCCCATATTCATATCCCCCAGACACGCTATACTAATTACAACCCCATATCTAGTTAACTTCTCGGGAAATGCAAAGATATTCAGGGAATATGCCGAGGAGCGAAAGTGTTCGTTAATCTCGAGTATTCCAAATATATAAGCTCTAAGTGAGGTGAGGATTTTCTGTCATCCTTTGAATGCTACAAATCTGAAACAACGCAATATAATACATTAAATTGTACAAGATAATGTACTCTCTGGAGTAGGAATCGAAGAAATAACCTAAGGGTCTGGCCTATGAGCAGATCCCTAATGTTCCTATTGATCCTGTGCATCAATTCCAAGGAATCACGAAGCCATTTAACAGTTTTTTTGCATTTTCTACAATGCAGACATTTTCATACTTTTTGTACTTCTAAGAGAACCTCAACTTTCTTCTTAATTTACTCACTAACTGAAGTTCTTTAGTTCCATATTACATTATCAAATGGATATTTATTGCTTCACGATTATTCACGAGCAAATTCTGACGGGTGGTTCTCTCGTTCACTACTGTCCATAAAAAAGTCAATTGTTAATACTACTGGTCGTTAGTATCTTTCAAATAGCACTCCGTGGAAAATTTGGCAGAAGAAAAGCTCTAGTTGCTGAGCGTTTTACACGGAAATGTGCTACTGGTATGCATTCTTAGAGAGTTAAAGTTGTATGTGGCATCTCAAACTTAAAGTTATGAATGACATAATTTTCTTTTCATTTTCACCGTTTCATCATTTTAGGACGTAGGTATCAGCGCTTCTACCACCACGAATATCATCGATCCAAATGTCTTCTCTTTCTAAGTGCGTTGCCTTTGGATAGCTGAAGGTAAAAATAGTTTACCCATTACATATTGAAATCAAGCGTGGAAATTACTAAAAAACAAATAACCGTTGTAACAATGGACAAGCACACGCATGGCGTGCCCTGTGTATAGACCGTATTAAAATTTCTTTCAGTGACACTCATAGTAATTTCAAAGTATTCCCATTTATATTCTTTACCACCTATTTTGCAATTGTGGTAGCTGATAATATGAACACGAGAAGTCCAAGGCCAATAGAATTTTTACTAGATATGAAGAATGTTACTAACTCTATGAGTGCGGAAGTTTTAGCATTTTCAGAAAAGTCTTTTCATTATGAAGATAGGTATCATTCTTGATGCTATAAAACATTCTGGTTTAGTACTTCACTCTATTGTAAATTTCTGAAAGTTACGATAGGTTATTCAAGTATACATTCCACTGTGCAGAAATTATTAGTGACGTTGCAACCATAAACCTTCAGTATAATTATGGTTTAGGCAACGATCTTCTTTGACATTTTGTTTCTGACGTGTAAAGGCGCTTAAGGCTAACCTTCATTGCGTACTTCTCCGAAATAAAACGTACGGCATAGTACGGTTTGGGAGGAGATTCAACGCACGGATGGGGGTTAACTTTCTACCAGAAAGCGAGAGAAGGTTCAATTCTTGCTCCTCCCGCCGAAGAAACCTCCTTCTCCCCCCATCCTCTTCCTCATTGGAATTCCGCTTCGCCGACGGTTGAGGGCGCGGAATCTCAAAGACGCACACGCGCGTCCGCCATGATTATTCCACATCCTAGAGAGAGACGACCCTCTAACCCTCCGATCTCTATTATATTCCCCCTACTTCTAATTCGATTTCCCCGTCGATGGTTAAACTGAACAGTATCTCTGGCATCTCTTGCTCTTCTTAGCGAACTGCTCACGGAGTTTTGAAACAATCCTCCCTCCCATCTCTATTGATCTGCTTTCATTCTCAGCCGCTTTTGGAGCTCCCCGAAAGTTTCCCGTACGCCCCCACCAACCAATCGCCCACACCAACCATACCGTTATTTCTCCCACCAGAGGGCGTCTCAACTCGCCCCTTCCTTGGAGCGGAAACTTAAAAATCAGCTTGCTCCTCTCCCGCGTGTTATTTCATTGCCGGCCCACGGCACCCTCCCTCGAACGCTCCCCTTTATTCATCTCGTTCGGCAATTGTTTCTCTTGATTGCAGGAGGCGATGGCGTCGTTAATACGTATCGTATCGTACGTCGTTAATACGTATCATGCAGGGGTGCGTTGACGAATGCCATTGATTGAAAAGCAGAACAGAACAACGTACTTAAACAGAAGGTGAGCTTCGTTCATAAAATGCCGATCGATTATACTACGCGTGCGGAAGAAAGCTTTAAGAAGACAATAATTAGGAATTTTCGCCGCCATAACTACTCCATATCTCAGCATGCACAATGGAAGACAGACTCGGATTATTACAATACGATATGTTAAGATTTTCAAAAACTATCATTATTCTGTGTGGGGAAATACGCAAGACAAAAAAAAGCATTTATATTCAACGAAATAATCTTGTTCATAGTTTTAACTCAATGAACGAGTATGTATTCTTTTGAGAAAAAATTAGTGAAGGGAGTACCAAAAGATAATTAAGATTGTCAAATTCCTTTTTCCCAAATACAAATCTAAACTCCTCAATGGACATAATACAGTAATGTAAATTTTTTATCCATACTAAATAATATACTTCGTACTTTTCCATAGAATTTATTAAACAATGCAACGCGTTTCGCCGATTCACGACAATACCTTGTATAAACTCGTAGCTGGTTTTGTTTATTGACCGTTGTCTGTTGCCGTAGTTATGGGGTTGGTTTGGGTAAGGGAGGAGGCAGTTATACCGTGGCTTGGAAGACCCGTTTTGCGAAGCCCGCCGCAGTGAGGGTAGAGCGGCAATTAGACACCAGCTGCCGGCTGGTACCGTTCAAAATAAGTTTTCGTGTCTTAAAACGATAGAATTAGCCTAAAAAAAGCTGTTATATGCTTTAAAAGACTAAAATACCTGCGTGAAATGCCAGTGTTAGAGCATGTATTTCAGTCGAGGAAAGCGGGCTAAATGCTAACTTGGCTAACAGTAGATCTATATGGAGATCTATTTCCCCATATTAACATCATTTTAGCGTACATGGAAGTCCTTTTCAATTGATATGGCTTGAAAATAGCCATAGCGAAGGTTATGGAACAATAGCGCTTCCCAACACTTTCCCACAGAGCATTCCCCGTTGCCAGCAGTCAGATCCGGGCTGGGGCGCTCGGAATACAGATTTTACTTACGGCGTCGCTCACGGTCACATTTTGTCATGCATCGATGGCAAATATAAAAAAATTACCCTCAAAAGAAGTAATGTTTAATGAAAAGGAATCGTTACACCAAACATTTTAGTTTTTATTTCACAGCTTTACTACAAAAATTCAGCATCAGCTTCAATTCGGTGATTTTCGGAAAAAACTAAGTTAGCCGATTTTTGCGAAATTCGCCAAACTTTGAGCCCACGCATATTGTTAATGCCTACGAATTATGACATACGGAATGCGACATCACATGAATCTATCTATTGAAAATGACTGTGCTTGGAGACGCTGTGGATGGAGAATATTTCCAGATTGAAAAAAACAATTAGTTTTGCTTTTGGCCAGATTTTTTCAATTTCAGCCCACTGTGAGGTGGTTTGAATGGTGGAAAAGTGGGAAGTATATTATTTAGTATTTATACTAAATACTTCCGCAAAATGAAGCCTGAAACTAGAGAGTGTATTCAATTCTTTTGATACGTTATCAGGAAATATTCTACCAGTTGGTCATTATATGAATATTTGCATAATCAACGAACGATTAATAATGAGTAAAATATAGGCACGAGATTATACTATGAAATATGCTGGTAAACCTCGATAAGATACAGTACGGATAACCCACTGAAGAGTAAGGTGCCTGTCTAATAGTGTACCGGCCACACATTTGGAACAATTTGTTAAATTGATATGATTTCTCAACCCGAGATAATGATTTAATAATAACCCGAATGCTATTTCATAATCCATTTATTAACTGGTATTGTGATAGTCAAGGGCGATCGGAGACGCTTGAATGGGAGTAGAAGATATGTGAGCATGATGGCAAGCTTCAAGTATGACGAAAGCCAGGGTTTTGGCGCCGCCGAGGGAGCCCATGGCCATTAACACCGTCTTATGCCACGCCCCGGCGACTCTCAGAAGTCCACTTGAGTACCCTCATCCCTCCTTGCCCCCACTCAACGTGAGACACCTCTTCTTCATAGAAGTGTGATGAATACCGGGGTAACCTTGAGGAGCTGAACACCATCCAAGGGCCTCAGAAAATTCTTCGCTTCTTCTTGAAAGTCAGCCGAATTTTTCAAAGTTCAAAAAAGAAACTGGCCATTTTAATAAACTGTAACTTCATTACTATTTTATAACTCTGAATTATTAACGTTTTCATTTTTCAGCATGGGTGATATTCATTTTGACGAAACGTGTTTGTATGTGGTGTACCATGATTGCAGCTGTTAAGGTGGTTCCACTGCGATTGTGTGAGTCAAAACAAATACTGAATGCCAACTCATGGATTATTTGGTTTAAAAAACGTCCATTTCGCCGATGACTTGATTAACTTTTGAAAACCAAAATTAAAGTACAAGATTTTCAGATTATTCAACGAATATATTTTTAACGAACACTTTTTTATAGCCATAGACGCCGACGGCAGTGCCATCTCTATGGAATCACCACATTTTGACATCAATTATCGCATAAATTAGCCAAAAACTAGAAAAATAAGTTGGTAAGATGCATTTTATTCTTAATCAATTTATAGTGATTTTTCGCTTCTTGTAAACAGTTTTTCGAGAAAATGGTATTTGTATTAAATAGAAAAATAGTGTATTTCCCCGTGTTTCTCCCATTCTGCCATTTAACACCAAGTACTTTCAAGTCCAATTTGCGGGAAAAATAGCGTGGAAAGGTAATATTTTGTTTTTCATATCATGACTTGGACTTGTTTTTATTCAGAATACATGAATGAAATGACATGCATGTCCTTTTCCGGTGGAACCACCTAAGCACCCGAACACACTAATGCGATTACAACGCTCGAAATACCGTGGAAGATCGGATTGGTGCGGTGATTGTGGTACTAGCTTCCCATCCGATGGGCCCCGGTTACAATCCCAGAAGTTCCGGGGATTATTCAGAGGAATCTGGGAACCTACTTGGGAGAAAATTGGGCAACACATGGAGTAAGCTACTCCGACCGTCGCCTGGGACTTAGCTGTAGGCTGTAGAGTAATTCCATGCCAAATGAGCGAACGATGGTTTCATGACATTTTTTTTAAATACCGTTTTTACTCACACATACCTATGCGTATTGGGAGTTGAATACGATGATTTTAGAACATTTTATCCTATCTTTTTTCTCGCGGTAGCCATTTTTTTTCAAGAATGCGCATGTAAATATTCGAGAATTTTGATTCTTAATCCATCCTTAAGCTTTAATTTTAGGAGAATTAGAAGCTCTCAAATTTGAGACTTTACCCTTTCGTGCATTATTCTTGAGCCGAAAATTAGTTTCATGTAGGAAAAAAATGAAACGGTTGTAGGATTAACATTGTGTAAGTTATCCATTACGGAAGAATCAATACCTTAGTTAACTCTTTTTGTAATATTTATTGTCACGACCCGGGTTTCAACATAATCTGAAGACGACACAAAACTGTCGAAACCCAGGTCGTGACAATAATTATTACAGGTACCTATTTTAATTCTTTCTTAGTAAAAAATGAAGAATTCAAGTTCAATTTCAGCACTAAAAAATAATAAAATAAATATTAAAGGAAATGTTTTACATTTTACGTAAATTTTTGAAAAATTAATTTAAAATTTAAAAAATATTAAAATCGTTTTAAAATTATCGTATTCAACTGAATATACACCTACGCACATATGTTCGCTCTAAAACGATGTTTTCAAACATTTTCATGAAACCATTAATTTGTTATTGAATCATTTGGCATGGAATGACCCTCTAGTCTTTTGTTGAAAGTAAGCTAATACCGATGCCAGGTTTCCCTCCTTTTCTCTATTCCCCAATTAATCATTCTTCCTTCAAAAGCCAAATGCGTATCCTAAATGTTACAAATTACCTCAATTTTTGTCACTATCGGACTATCGAAATATTCAACCAACCTATCGAAACATCTGTTTGCGATTGCTCTCGCTACTGTCATCTTACGTCCACGCTCACTATTTCTTTAGGTCATGGCTAGCTCATCACAGAATCTATCCAAATTCATGCTTTACATGCGACACCGCTTCTTTTTCTTTGATATACTCTTCTTTAACTCTTAACGGTTTGCCAAAAAATCTATCATATACTCATCTTTCAGGCTAAATCAGACTATAAATGGTACTATAGCTAAATAATAGACGTTATGTGCACTCAAAAAACCTGTTATTCACATGACTAGTTATCTAACTATGCTGTACTTGCGTAGATGAGATTGCCAAGATAGTTTAACAAACCCGAATGCATTCAGAGGACTACTAGAGAACATAGAAGGGAAGCTTGCTAAATTATTACCACATGGCACACGACTTTTGAAAATCCTTGCACGCTTGTATAAAGATTTCGACCGCTATTTATAAAGCTACTCTTTTAATGGACGCAGAACAACAAGCGAATACCCTATTTGTAATAATAGAAATACCAAAGTTTAAACGGGAATTTACATTCCAAGCCATTTAATTCTAACTAAAAACCAAACCAAAACTGTACAATTTATTTTATTTCCATCAAAAAACTAAGTTAATGCGGATGAATTCGTGGTGTTGTGCATATTTCCGGGAATTAATGGCGCTGGAAAGAAAGCAGAAACATAAAGGCATCTAAACTTAGTCATTGGATTTATCCGAATATTTTCCCAAGGACCTGATGTAAATATGTCACTTTAAAATTTATAATGATAATTTTATTCTCATTTCTTCAAACAGCGTTATGTTATTAATTTCCCTATCACGTAAACAGTTCATGTCGACGAAATAAATACTAATCTTTCAAGGAGATTTTACGTACATATACATATTTCAGTTGACCATTGCAGTTAATCACAACCACATGAACAAAAGCGTAAGCCATTCTTACATAAATACACTAACATATAAAAATATTTTCTGTGACAATTTTATCAAATTTCACGTCTAATAATTGAGCACACACGTTGCTTTATTTCGGATGAATTCCATTCATCTTCGAGAACATTCACTTATCACATGATGCATGAGATAAGATTGTCCAAATGCTTGCTGGTCTAAAAATGTCCTAATTTAATTATCATGCTCTTTGATTGAAAACCTATGCAAACGGACAGATCCACCCCAAGCCGTCTGTAGGAAGACTGTGGAAACAATTATATTTTTTATCGAATATCCATTGTAATATATTTTATTCATTACGGCCTTACAACTTCCGTGAGCAATGAGTCAATTTACACGTATTTACAACGCTTCTTATTCCAACCACATGTACTCATCTACGAGATAACCATTCATTCCTCGCGTGGCTATCATTTTACCCCCTCGGGAAATATATATATATAATGGTCGGTCTTTCCGATCCTCTTCCGCCCTCTCAGGCGTGAAATTCCCCGCGTTGCGCAAGTACCTCCATATTTTTCGAAGACTCGTAAAAGTGCCTTCGGGGATGGTCCCTCCGTCTGGGCTTCCGTCCGTCTGGTTGTCATAGTGGCGGCGGCAGCTACTCAAGAGGGGAGAAGAGATGGGAAAGCCGGAATCACGAGAGCAGAGGATTATGGGTAGACGAGTGACTCTTCAATAAGCAGGGAGGACAAAAAAACATCTATCACTAATCCTGACCTCAGAATATACAATACCGTCCAATCGCTTTGGTGAGTATTTTTAACCGCAAACGATAATTTTAAAATTACAGCTCTTGAGCAGGGGTAAAAATAAATGCGTCACATTATTCCGAGGCCATTGAAGGAAGTAATTTACTCTCCTTGGTGGAAAGTGACATCGTGAAGAGGAATACAAAATAAATTTTCTCTAGCTTAGCAGCGCTTATATTGCTCCACAACTGCGTCAATTGTTAAGAAGAATAAAATAAAAGACACAAATCACATTTCAAATGAAATAAGCGAACTGACGCGGATAAATTATCTACGATTTTCCCGGCGAATCTGACGTATACATTTTTCTCGGGTTTCATACCAGGTTATAGGCTTCATTTCTGCCAACGCTTCAACTAACGATTTGCTCGCCACGATCAGGGCAACTGAATTCCGCATGATACTTGACACTGACTTACATTTCGTCAGGGTAGCATGTATCTGTTTTCAAAGGATACTTTTACCACGATGGCTGCTTCTAAATATGAGTTTCCTGAGATTTTGGGGTTACTCAACCCCATGGAACTTGATGAGAATCACCGTAGCATGATAATAATAATTCATTTAACTGTGTTCTCGTATTTCTGAATGAATTTATTTTTCCCTGAGCCTATAAGCATGGAGCACGTATACAAACAACTTAAAAATTTTCCTCTCAGGTGTTAAGAGCAGGAGCGAATTTACCATTATAATTTACTTACTAAATTTCCGCTTAGTATCAGAGAGGAGAATCCAGCTTTGGGCTTCAGAAAATGTGTAATTCGATACAAAATAAGATGGGAACTTTGGCAAAATTTGATTCGCTCAAGAAATTTAAAGAGAATGACGACCGTTTTAACTTCATGGCGCCATGATGCATATCTACTAAGAAAAGGTAGGTGTACAAGTTGAACATTGTGCCAATAAATAGATCAGTTAAAAATTTGAAACTCCGCAGACGTGATAAATAAGCTATGAGTATCATTGCGCTAAAATTTCGTTCTTATTAAATGCTCTACTTTACATTTATTGGACGTCAAAGTTACGCATGGCGCCTTAGTGCTAAAATTATGGGATCTTTTTTTACTCTAACGCAAAAAACAAGTCCGAAATTTGTCTATAAAAATTCATATGCACATGGATTGAATAAAAACCAAAATTATCTAAATGATAATGTTTATACGTGAAAGTCCAATGACCGTCTTGTTGTTATTAAGGTTTAAAGTCGAGGCTACATGATTTTGACGCGAATAGCAGAGCCCAGGATAGTGAAGTGGGATGTCGGCGGAGGGATACTCTGTTTAAACTGGAGTCGCAACAGACTACTTGACGCGTCGGAACGAATATCATGAGCATACGCGAGTTGGAGATCTATGCTGCCTGTTCAGGATTGTACCCATTTTAGTATGTGGCCTGGGGGTCAGTTCTCGTACGCCATGATAATTACCACATGCGAAAATAACAACGTCATTTCATGGTTTCGTCAATTCAGTATTGCTGAGTTATCACATCCTATCGGGGTATGTTCAATATTGCAAAAAAATAATCAATTGGAGGTGTAAGGACGCGATAGTTCAACGAAGACGAGCGATAATCTTTTATTTTCACTTGCAATTATAATAACGATGTGACGTGAATAAACCCTCTGGCCTGGTGAAGAGGATTGCCTTTTCTGCATTACCACTCTCTTGAATATGTTCAAGTCTCCTCGACGTCAAGTGATGTCGATTCTCTCCTCATTCCACCATCGAGTATTAGAGCACTAGAGTCCCGATAATCCAAACTAATTGGGCCCAGATTGGGATCGGATTGCGAAATTTTCGGATTATCCGAAAAATTTCATTATTACAGTAAAAATACATTCAAATCACTTTATATTGTTTATTGATACAACATTTTATGTATTTAAATACTTTGTACAGTTGAAACGTAGCAAAGCCGACGCCTCAGTTCACCGCGTGGTATTTGTAAGGGCGATTAGGAGCCGAAAATTCTGTTCAGATTACCCGAACTTCGGGATTATCGGTGTTCGGATTAGTGAGACTCGGTATTCTTCTTCCTTTTTCTCCCTTTATATTAGCTCACACTACAGATGAAAAAGTGACTTGGTTTCCTTCCACAGATTAATTTTCCTGGTACGACATGTAGCGGTGTCATCATCAAGTACAAAGTTTTAACAATTTCGAAGAGGCATATTACTCTAAAGGGACATGGTGGAAGGTAGGAGAGGGGGGAAGGGGGTGTTTGAGGAGGGGAAAAATACCGGGGGAGAGGTAAGGGGTGGTGTAGGAATCTAGAAAACACCCGTGAAGGACATATATAAGTGTGTGGGAGAGGAGGGGGTTGTTGGTGGGGAGTGGGGTGGGTGGGCTTCTTAGGTGTAGTTTTTCCTCCAGGGTAAGGGATTAAGGAAGCGGTGGGTTATCACACACGTGTCCTTCAAGGGTGTTTTCTAGATTCCTACACCAACCCTTACCTCTCCCCCGGTATTTTTCCCCTCATAAACATCCCCTTCCCCCCCTCTCATACCTTCCACCATGCCCCTTAAGAGTATATATACCTCTTGGAAATTGTTAAAACTTTGTACCTGATGATGACACCGCTGTGTTGAAACATGTCGTACCAGGAAAATCAATCTGTGAATGGAATCCAAGTTACTTTTTCATTTGTGAAATTCATCTTCCACAAAGTTGAGCTTGAAACCATGGAACGTATTAGCTCACACTGTCTGTCTGCTTGTCTGTGTACGTACAAACCAATTGGAGAGGAAGGTGTGGTGTTCGATTCCCTGATGGGGAAATTATTTTTCTTTTTTTCCATTGCCGTTTTCACTTACATCTTTAGAAATATTGTTTTCACCGTCGCATTACCCTCTAAACATTTTTTTTCAATATTTTGCTCGGTAATTATTCATTAATGACAGCGATCAAAGCTAGCACTTAGCCCTTGGACGTTGTGGGAGATGGACCGTGGTGAGCCAACAACTGTGATTATCGCTACTGAATGTTAAACAATGAATATAAATGTCATATCGAATTACTAATGTTCCTAATGGTTGTCGATTGTCTGAATAATTTGACATATCAGTGAAGATAGAATGATTTACTTTCACAAATTAAATTTATTAGCAATGTGATAATACATTATTTAATGGCAAAGATACCATAAAATGAAAAAAATATAGTAAAATGCACTGAGAATATGAGACAATAAAACTTGACGTAATGCATAGGAAAATAAAGGGAGTATAATAAAATATCTGTTTTTATGAGGTTATATTATTACTATATGCATCCTTCAAATATCAAGTGCTGATCAAAGGACTAGGTTGAGAGCCGTTAGCGACTCGGAAGGTACACACTAGGCTTAAATTACTTGAAATAATCAGATCAGGAGAGTTTCAATTCGATAAGGAGAATATTATTTTGACCCCGCTCTATATCTCTAGAACTGAGAGGTCCAAAAATTCCTTCTTTCCAAGCACCATTAGTGTTAATAGAAAAATTATAATGACACTAACATGCGACGCATCGTTAAAATTTTCCTCTGTCCACTCCCCCCTTATTTTACCTTATCCCTCGCCTTTCATGGCTGGTATCCTAACACCCCTTGCCACATGCTTCTACGGCGGCTAGTCATGTTGTATGTAGGATTAGACGCTTTTATTTAATCCAGAAGTTGGTGTCCTTTCGCGGAATCACCTCATGCATTAGAGTCACGGTATTTTCATCCCTCGTGTTGGGCGTCACTTTCTATCTCAAGTCTCGGGTTGACCAAAACTTGCAGGAGATACAATTTTGCGGCTCCCACTATAAAACACACCATCTCGCACACGGCAGGAAGAGATGGAGGGGGGTCTTGGGCGAATTTAAAGCGGTACCACGAGGGGTTATGCGAAATATGAGAGTGTGGCGCCCTTAAGGTCGTGGAAACAGGACACTCTCGTACCTAACCCTGGGCTTCGCCGTTACCCGGAAGATGACGGGCAGTTTCCGGAGGAAAGATGGCAGAGTGTAAAAGTTTTTTTTCGATACGGTTAAGGGTCAAGGGGTCAAGGTCAAGACAAACACGTGCAATGCGTCTCAAGCAGTGGCGATAGAACCAAAGGATGTCCTGTCTACTTTCTGCCGTCACCTCAACTAGTCGCCCGTGCGTCAAGGAAGTATTGTCGGGTCATGTGACTGAATGACCCCATGAGGCAGGAAAAGGAGTAACAATGGATTTGAGCATTTTAGGGTACTTTTTATTTTGTGAGGAAAGATGATCTTCACCACCACCATTCCCATTTAGAAAACTACAATTAATGAAATTAACCACAATAGGGATAGGTTATTGCGTTGGCAGATAGATATTTATTGCTCATGTACACGTAGATAAATACACAACCATGAATAAAAATCATATGAGTTTTAAGCAGCTTCAATGGAATATCTGCGGGGAGCTAACATCATGACATGAATGCTATAAAGACTATAAAAAATAACTATAAAGTAAATAAATATGAAATATATAATTTCATGAAAAATTGAATAATAACTTCAAAGGAATATTTAGGGGAGCTACTATCATGACGCGAGTTAAATAACGACTAAAAAATAATTACAAATTAAATAAATATGGAATATATAACTTCATGAAAATCTGAATATTATGCCATTATGTTTGACAGTGAATAAATTTTAAAATATTGAAGAAACTGATTTCCCTAAATGTGTTTCAGAGTGCACCGCTGAATATCGTCACATGTGCTACAATTTAAGCATTGAATTGGCATCAAAATCTGATCCTTTATTTCTCTAAAACGCACTTTAACGCGAGCTTCTCAAGTTTCTTACATCTTCTTACGAATACAAATATAAGCATCCCATGTTTCTCATGATAAAAAAGCACATTCCCAGCGGATTTCTGCAGCTTCAGCAAGGGAGCTACTTTGACAACCATATTTGAAACGATCTGGGCTCTCAAATCGTGTCCTCAGGAACATTTATAATTGCGATTAATTTCGTCTCTCCATCCTTTGTGCTTGCATGTTCTCGGCATCAAGCTCCCTTTTTTATCTACAAATACCCTTAAGATCATGGTGTATCCCTGCTCTCTCTCTCTATTTACACGTCTACGCACGATTCTCTTCAATATATGATCATAGTAAGTTTAAATGCCGGGTTTTATAATTTCCATATTTTCCCTCTTTTAATACGGCCAAAAAATGCTTATACTTTTTTGTCCATCGCTGTAAGTTTTTTAATTTAATTGAATTACTCGTTTAATTAGGCAAAGTTAGAATTAGTACTCATGATTAACACGGCTTATTACTTTTCTACAATATATCTTTTCTAATGTTGTAGCAAAGTACTAAGCTGTGTTAATCATGAGTACTGATATTAGTAACTTCTACAAAGTGAATCCTGCAACAGTCAAGTATAAAGTTAGAATTGTTGCGATACATTCAGATACTACCGACATAAGAGCATGCTGAAATATAAGTAGAATAAGGAAAGAGTACAATGAAATTAAAATAATAATAATATACTCACGCAATGCACTTTCATGAAAATGTCGTTATTCAAACATTAATTTACTCAATCTGCAAAAAAATAGATTTTTACCATATTTCAGTCAAAAATATGTGTGCATCAACGAACGACTTAGAATACTCCAATAGAGCTATTAGAATTTTCTTCGGATTTTATTGTAATCAACGTTCAGTTGATTACAATAAAATCCGAAGAAAAGTCTAATAGCTCTATTGGCCAGCAAGTTACTTATACTGATGCCGACAGCAGAGATAAAAAACGTTTATATAATTTCTGACACGGCACTACCAAGTGATGTGAGAAGCATCTACGCTGAAAATCTGAAATCTGAAAGCCCGGTAACATACCACTCCCTCGTATATAAATTTTCGCCTCCAACAGGGTTGAACGTAAAATTTAAAAACAGCATACGCTAGAAAGAGCAAATGATAATAAGATGTGAGACATTTGAGAAATGGGTTTAAAGAATGAAGTAGACGATGCGCTGGATTGGGAGGGAGAGCAACGGAGAAATACTGAACATGTTAGTTAAGGAGAGAAAGATCCTGAAGGAAATGAAAAGACAGAGTAAGTGGATGGACCATGGCAAAGGGTATTGGGATGTAGAGAAAGCGACAGAACGGATAGTGTTGGGTATGGAGTATTAAAGTGATCGAAAGTGAATCGTACTTTTTTATCGAATGAATAATTGTTTGCGCAGAGTTAAAGTAGAAAATGGAATGAAGGTACCTACTCATGAGGAAAATAAATTAAAAGTAGTCACTTTATACATTGAGGGGATGAAATTTTCCATGAAAAAATCATTTGAATTGACCGGTATTGGAATCCGGATCTCCCAATCGCCGGTCAGTTGTGTTACTTCATTTCCATCCGACTCCCCTCTGCCAACTGAAATATCACTACTGCAAACAATAAGCAGTCTTTTAAAACCTATATTACCTATGATACAGAAATTATGATTAAAAAGATCGAACTCAATGAGCGGAACGTTATCCCAGACATCGAATTTTATTTGCTTTTATCAATTTTATTTTTAAAATCCTAAATCGCAACGTTCTTCTGGTAAACTATTTTATTTCAGACTTACGCATGTGGAAGTTTTATGCACACACTTCTAATGAAGGAGCAATAAAATTTCCCAAAACATTTCTTTGGCACAACGCAAATCCCTTCAGGTGTCCCAGGGACACTGCTCGAATCAATAAACTTTCTGATGAGAAGTATACGTTGCTGCTCCATTATTAATGCACAAATATTTAGTGTTTTGGATTTCAAGATTTCCTGAAGCCCTTTACACGAAATCAAGGTTGTTATAGGCCGTCATATAATAGAATGAAGTCAAAATTCGAGTACCCAGTTTACATTTAGTATATCCATTACTCTTACTCTCTAACTCCTGTGGCCATTCGAAACCAAGTTGGTTTTTGGCCTCACCAACGTACTATTTCCATCATCTTCGGTCTTCTGCCATCTCCAGATC
Source organism: Pyrrhosoma nymphula (assembly GCA_963573305.1). NCBI lineage: Eukaryota > Metazoa > Arthropoda > Insecta > Odonata > Coenagrionidae > Pyrrhosoma > Pyrrhosoma nymphula. The sequence continues at coordinate 137,191,408 of OY754330.1, forward strand.
TACCACAAACTTTCTTACATCTTTCTTTACTTCGTCACTCCACCGCATTCTTCGTCTTCCTATAGGTCGTACTCCATTTGGTTTTCCTTTCCATACCTTAATAATCTACATCTACGAAGTATCGAGCAAGCCACCACTATGGTGTGTGGCACGGGGTAATTCCACACCAAGCATGCAGCATTCGTCCCAGAACAAATCAGAACCTCGCAAGCTCCCCGGCCGCTAGGTGGAGGCCAAAAGGCAGTCAGGAGAATACTCGTAGTGCGTAGTCCAACCAGAAACTGGGAGAGTGATACGTAAATAGGTATGCAAACATGCAGAATTCATGACTGCTGATCATTGTGTTTTCATTACCTCTATGTACGTGTCCCAGACAACTTAGTCTTTTACTTCTAATTATTATTATAATGTCTTTCTCTTAATTCTTAAATCTTCCTTATTTTCCAAATTCCATCTTCCTGAATTGGTCCATATATTCTTCGCAAAACCTTGTTTTCGAATGTTATAAGTTTTTTTCTGGGACTGTCTTGTGAAGGCCCATACCTCAGATCCATATATTAATATAGGTTTTATTCATGTTATACATAATCTTATTTTTGTATTTTTGGATAGGATCTCACTTTTAAATAACTTTACGGAGTGTATCCATTACGGATGATAATTATGGATGAAAATAAACCTGCTCCTGTATGAAACGTTTTCTGACTGCTCGTGATTGCTGTGGGCATTCTGAACTCACCCTTGAGTGCTAGGGACGGACGGATATGGAGAAGGGATGTGGTTTGGCTCGACGGAGTGGAAGGTAGGCACGAGCGGGCGGGGGCTAAATAGGGGGGGGGGAGAGGGTTGAGGGAGGACGGAAGGAGAGAGCGGTAGGATTACGGTCTGTCGATAGGGAGGAGAGGAAATAGCCCGAACGGGATGTGCAGATAAACGGCTTATTGGGAACGAATCTGGGATTGATGGATGGATTAACCCTCCCTTTCACCACCAACGGGGATATCATTACTTAAACATGACCCTGGGAGCAATCATATTAACCTCAGCCTTCCGCCAACATTTTTCCATCCCATTCACTTAAATTACCCTAATAAATTCTCCGAGTCTTTTACATGCATCATGCGATTTCAACGAAGTAGGTTCACAAGAATCACGCCTAATGTCTCAAATCCGCGTTCCCTTCAGGGGTTCATGAAGGAGGACATAATAATGCCTGATTCCTGAAATCTAAACAGCCAAAAAACTTTGGATAATACTTCCTTTCTAATTTGGCCCATTCCTCAGGTACGTGCTCCCTAAAGTCTAATTGTTTTCAGATCTTTAATTGTAAATGTTCTGTCTGTTTCAAGAGGATTGTGATTTATCCTTGAAAATTTAAGGGAATAAAAGAAATATCCTCCTACTTAAAGGTGATTTAGCATAACATACTCTGATAATAACACATTTGGTTAGGAAAGTGGAAATTGTGTTGCTGTTACATGAATTATTATTCGATAAACAATTATGGTATAGTAAGGTGGAATAATAAATTATACCCCACCATAGAGCCTCTCCTTTTTTTATTTATCTATAATTATTTTTTTTATGGTTTAGAGAGCAATAAGTATTAATTGTTAAAACCTAACTGCCCCTACATTGATCTCACTTAAATTATTCAGTAATAACATGTCAATAGTAAAATTCCTTCGATGATTAATATATTTATGTACAGGCCGCATATTTTGATACTAGGCATTCTTATGCCATTAAAATTTAGAAAATAAATATGGGTGGAAGCCGTTTGAAAATCCGCAATGAATAATGGAATAACTATTCTACCCCCATTTTTTACAACGTGGTGGATAACTCTTATTGGAAAGAAGCTTGTCTTTTCACCGGTATTGTTTGCAATATATTTTTTGTACGCTTTCTGTCTTGATTTTTAGATTTTTTGCTTTATTCCTAGTTTGCTAGAGAGAACTGATTGGATTCAACGAAAGCCTTCAAGTTATTAGTTTAACCATCAGTGGCCATAAAGATGGCCTTAATATCACTTAGCATATACTTGGCGTTAGGTTAATAGTTGCAGAATTTTTATTAACATATTGTGATCACAATTTTGGCTGGCTGTTTCTTTAGCTATTTCTTTCAATTAGTCACCATTAATCGCTCGCTTGAATCCAATCAACGCTCCTGTGCTCCACCCTTCCTTCGCCGTTTGTTTCTCTCTAATCAATGGATCAGATAGCTCGGAAGACCCTCCACAGTTTCACTTCTTAATGAAGGACTTCATCCGCCGACCTCTTTGATCTCCGTAATCGCATCCTTTCATTAAAATTCACTCGTGACTCATCCAATCGTTAAGCCTGTGCTTTCCCTTTCACCTATAGTTAACACGCTCACCTTAAGGTCAACCTTATGCCAAATTGTTACGGAGGGCTCGTAGCTGGATTGAATCGTATTTAGGAACCCAATTTGTTTGCGGCAAGAATCATTTTTTAGGCATTCCAACGTATTTTTAAGGCCAAGAGTGGAGTCCCAATTTAAAAATTCGAATGAATTATGGAAAATTGATTAGAGTAAAATCATACAAGTCCTAAACAGCCTGATTTATAAATAAGGTAGTTATATTTAACTAGGTTGACTGTTAAAAAAGTTTATGAATTAGGTTTGTTTGATGAATAGGGTTCATATTCATTCCGTCACCATTGAATATACTATTAATGAGGTGATTTAACGGTTAAAGTAAATTTTAATGGAAGTGAATAAAAATCCTCCTTATTTTTACATTCGCAAAGCCCTGTCTACCAACACAATTTCTTTCTTCATCTTATAGCATACGTTCTATCTCTCACTGTATCCCGTCAATAAAACCTATTATTTTTCTTCCCCATCTCCGCTATCTCACAACATCCTCCCCTCCATCACGATCTTAATCAACCCTTCAACCCTCATTAGCTGTTTCAACCACCTACTTTGCCTCCTCCTAATCTCCTCTTAAAGTTTTCCTTCTTAACCTCCGAACTCAGCACATCTTCGCTTGTCTTTATTTCCGTCGACCGTACCTTCTCCAATCCCCTTCGCACCCATATCTCGAACGCCTGAAAAATCTTCTTGTCCTCCTTTTTCTGAGTGAAGAGCATTAAAAAAAAACAGGAATATTTAAATCAGATCAAATATCTAAGATAATTATTTCTTTGAAGTTTCCATTTGAATTCAATACTTTTTCTGCAATCAAGGTTTGAAAATTGGATAAATGAACCAATCGGAGAGAGGATAGACAATAAATGCGTCAACCGTAGTGCCAGTGCCAACACTGCATTGGCAATGCCTATGCGGCTGACGCATTCAACTCTCCATCCGAAAGCTGATTGGTCCTTTTTTCCTGATTTTTAAAACTCGTCGCAAAAAATCTATCGCATCCCTGCAATTATTTCTGAGTAAAATTCCTATTACATTTTACGCTCCATTCAATGACATAAACATGTTACTTGTTTTTATTTTCATACCACCCTGTACCTCCGCGTGGAATAAATGTAATATCGATTTGAAAAAACTGGGTAATGCATGAAATAGTTAAAGATACCAAAGATGAACAGCGGGATCGCTAAAAATTGCAATCAGTCATTTAAGAATACTTTAATGCGCATTTTCAAGTAACGTATCGTATTACGAAATCAGGAACAAACTGGTGTTAAGTAACTTCACGGTGATGTTATCTAACAGGCAAATGTAATTACTATATTTCTATCGAATGACTACAATTACTAACTATATTTGATAATTTAGGTATGTACCTAAAATCGGAACTTAATATGTATAATATTATCGTAATTAATATGTATAATATAATAATATTATGTATAATATTATTATATCTTAATATGTATAATGTACAGTATACGACGAATATTACCGGGTTTTTTATTATATTACACATTGCTATCAATTTTATTCCTAATTTTACCTCTCAAAACAACATGCGTTCTGCGTTTTATTTAATTTTAAAATGTACGAGTTTTGTCCTGATTTTCCACGGAATGCCCAGACATATTGGAAAAGAACGACCAGGAGCTGTGTGTAGGGAGCAGAGAGCTAAGAGCAAGGAAGAAAAATAGATTGCAATGGCCGGAGGAAGGAAAGGAGTATTTTCGACGAGGGGGAAAAGTGTAGTTTTAAGGGACATGGGGGACGCGGCCTCGCTAGAGCCATTCCGTCGCCACACGGGAGCAGAGCTAACTTAACCCGCCTGTGGGAGCAAAAAGCGACGACCAGGTAAGCTGAGATAAGAGAAAGAAAACGAAAAAAAAATAGAAATGAAAACATCCTCAAGTACATCCTCGAATTCAGTATACGGCAGAGAATGAGATGATGATTTAGCAAAGAATGAATAAGGAGTCTAGTCCGGATGCATGAAACTAATGAACTTGCCCTGAAAAAACCTTAAAAATTATCGGTAAAAATAGCCTCTTTACTCTGAAGGATATTCAGTGGACCGAAGATGCAATCGTGACTAAACTAGGCAAATGACTACAACTAAGTGACGAGCATATTGTTAAATAATTATCTTCTACAATTAAATATTATCAAGTGCTAAATTTTCCAGTCTCGAATGATTCCCAACCCAGATGTTCAAAGGAATTCCTCATAATAGTTTTCTCAGAACTGGGAGAGCAACAATTGCCCCTCCTCTGACAAATAAATTCACCAAATTTATCTCCTTCAGGTATTCATATTGAGGCGATGATCCGCGGATCAGTGGACGAATAAGAATGCCGGATTCCACAAATATAATAAGTTTAATATAACTGAACACAGCTAGGAGTCGAGGGGGGTCGCGAGATTAAGGGAATGGAAAATAAAGAAAGATGGAAAGGGAAAGCGGGCACTTCTCTCCAGGCAGGCGGCGGATGGCGGTGAGGGCACGGAGGCGTCGAGTTCTGGCGGCTCCGCTACGTCCATCCCCGAACACCAGAGGCAAATGCCCTGAGTCCGTGGCATGTCCCCCCTTTTTACATTGGGGCTCTCGCACCGGCCCTATTGACCCTCGTCCACTATGGAACAAGGCTAGGTCAATTCCCGGGCTGGGTTCCTTCGAAAGAAGGGGGGGAGAGGGACCAAGGGCACGGTTCAATATCTTATATCTTCCTCACTTTACATTCTCCGAACTCAGGTTTAAATATCCTGTTATCTTTAACCACGGCCTATATCCACTTTTTACTGCTCCGTTGGCCTTTGTGAATGGGGTGAAGTGAGTTAGGACACATGTTGAGATAAATAAAGAAATGGTGTAGGGAACAGAGAAGTCTGTGGCTGCAAAAATCTAGACAATTATCCCTTTATTTAATTTAAACCTTCTTTAACTTAATTTAAATCTTAACCGGATGATTATTAGCCTAGGAATAATTGCTACAGTAAGTTTCTCCCGTTCCCAGAAATAACTCAACCTGCTTCGCCAGCCCTCTTTATATTGAAAATTGAATTGGTTGATTGTTTGAGAAGGCAAACCGTTAGTCCTAAGCGCCACTATGGACATGCAGTTATGTCGGTAAGGGAGAGATGTCTTAAAGAAATGAGGAAGGAGAGGAGAGAACACGGGCGTAGGAATTAGACTACTGTATTAGGTAGATACCAAGAGGCTCCACAGTTTAACTGTCCCATACGACGGACGGAATAACACAGTTCAATAGATCTTCACGTGGCACCAAAGCAGGCAACGGGAATCCATTGAAAAATTTCCACTGGATTTGAACCCCTTCCCCCGAAGTACTCTCTGCACCACACTAGGGATTGGAAAATCGATTTAGATTTTAATTGAAAATCGATTAACACACTTCGATTTTCGATTTAATCGAATTGGACTTTTTGTTTTGACAAATCGATCAAAATCGATTCTAGCCGATCGATTTTCGATTTTTAGCTTGCTAGCTAAAGCTAGCGTTTGAATTTTGCCAATCAAGCTGCGCCAGTTCGTAAACCGCCCTCCAGTCGACCGCAAGTCCAACTCTAATCCACTACAAGCTTGGAAGGAGATTAAGGGAGAATATCCCATACGTATATACAAACCAGCCAGCAGGATTTTATCTAAAGTTGCCTCTACCGTGTGAGCGACTATTTTCTCACGCCGGGTTAATTTCAACTCAGGTGCAAAATCGATTATTCGGAGAACATTTAAATATGTTAGTTTTCTTAACGTCCTTCCCTGAGGAACACTGTTTCCACGGCTTTGCAAACAAGAAATAAATAAAATTCTGTTTTTCATTTTGTGGTATGTCCACTTTTCAATATACAATTCTAATTGCTACTAAACTATATGTAATTTGCTTATTATATTACCGATGTGTTTATAAGTATCTGTTATGGATTATTACTTCCCTGTATATCTTATTAATATCTTTAAAATAATATATTGTCTTTATAAATTTAACTGTATTTGGTTCTTATCCCTTGTGTTTCCATTAACCCATATTTTGTATTTTGTTACAACGGCACATCCGTATTTCAGCAGACAATTACTTTACATAAATATCGATTTCGATTTTTCGAATATTTTGGACAAAAAATCGAATGTTTAGAAAATCGATTTTTAAAACCAAAATCGAAAGTCGATTAATCGAAAATCGATTCTGGATTTAAATTTCCAGTCCCTACACCACACCCCAACCTGCCTCCTGGGAAGTATGAATGTTTGCAGTGAACCAATCTTAGGATTGAAATACATCTACATACATGAAATACTGAGCAAGTCACCACCAGGGAGAGTGGCACGGGGTGATTCCACACCAGGCACGCAGTGCTCGTCCTAGATAAAATCAGAACCTCGTATGCTCTCCCGGCCGATAGGGGAGGACCAGAAAGCATTCAGGAGAATAATCTAAGGCCAAACCAGAAACCAAGAGATCGCTACGTTGATCAGAATGCTGACATGCAGTTCACTGGTAACATACTACAACTGATTAGTGTTATTAATATTTTTAATTGATGAATACTAGAACATATATGTGTGTGTGGAGACAATTAAATCATTCGTGACATTTCAAGCGAGATGAAGCGATAGTAACAGTAGTAGGTTAATACACAGAAGTAAAAATTTAAACCAACAAGAAACATTCTGAGACCGATGAAGATTAATAAGACTACCCACGTGGACCTTTGATGTCCTTAAGGAAAAGGTACACCGGTTGTAACTCCTTGCATAGGCACCATAAAATGAAGCAGACGTCTCCTACGGCGACGATTTGTGAAGTGTGCCGGATGACATCGCGGGCGATGGAGCGAAGTAAACTACAAACCCGCTTCTTTGCTTTGGAAAGTCCACGCTGGACCACTCTGAGCACCCTCTCTCGTGGGGTCCATTTCGTACAAGTGTTCCTGAGCGTCATTTAACGATGGTCGTTTCGTCACACCGAGCCTACCATTACGATTCACGGTTGAACAAGGTACGTGCCCTCTTCTTTAGAGGCACAGAAATCATTAGGGAAGAAAATTCTAACCGTGTAAACGATGGTTAGCGCAAGACCAACATATTCTACCACCACCGCAATGACCTGCTCCTGCACCAAGTGGCACTCAAAACAATCTGCTTAGCTCGTAAGGAAATACCTCCTCGGAGAAACACGCTTTGAGTCACAATTGGAACGTAGCATTTCAAAAAAGAACTAGTGAACTGAAAAAAATACAACTTTGAACGTGAGGAGATGGTCACATCTCTTCCTCTTTTTACCGTTTGCGCACCAAGAATTGAGATTTCTTTTTTACTAGACAATTTCTCTGCCCTCAGTTTCCAGAGGAGGGAAACTTCGTTCGCCACTAATTCTCACGTGGTGTTCCAATTCTGGGAAGTGTTTGCTCCTGCGCTATCCTGGACACTTGTTTGCCGATTTCTTACTGCTCTTCGGAGCCATCCGAAGCGGTAGTGCATTGCCTCTTCCATTGCCCAAGCGTATGTTTTCCCACAACTGCATTTAATCTTGCAGATCCCATCTTGCTGCACTCTAAACTCCTTCGACGTAACCAGTAGTGAATCGTTTAAGCGTCCTATCTGTGGAAGTAGGACGTCGTACTGTCAACGGAAGATGAACGATGGAAGTATATACCACATTACCTACTATTTAGATCCCGATATGACATCGAAGAACACTTCGTCACCGTTAACAAAAACTCATAGCACAATCTTCATAATCTTTAGCTATTACCTCAGCTTAAAATAATTGTTAAACCTAGTAACTGATAGTTCTGTAAAGAATATTAGGAGCTCCAAAGCCCTTGGAATACGAAATAGAGAGCAAACACTATAAAAAACCTAAATCCTCTGATGATTGCATGATTTAATAATTCATTTACAAAGGCCCCTAATAATTTTAATTCAAGATTTTAATGCCCAATAAATGAGTTTCTATGTAATAGTCAATGACACAATTTGTACAGCCACATCGTTGGGAATTGCATTTGGTCAAAATAGTCAAATAAAAATTGGTGCCATGAGCGAAAATAATGTTTTCCAGATACAAGTCATAGCTGATTGGCTCTCAATCACATACATAGAATATATAAAGAAAGAAAATTGATCTCTGCCTTCGTGTTGCTCAAAAAAAGTTGTGATCATGAATCTTGGAGAAAGGTTGAACGTGGCAGATCGTGGTTCTCACAGAAATGGCTTTGATGTACTTCTGAAACCACAACAGGGGAAGCATGATGAATAGTTATATATCCTTTATCCGATGACTTAAGCCGTAAATCTGTTCTCCAGCACAATAGGAACTGTATATTCATTCAATCCGATTGAATATGCCATCCAAACGATGCAGACACACGAAAATATAGTTTCGAATCGAGAGGTGTAGCCATAATTCGGTGACGTGATGTCTCGTGTTTACTTCCCCCTTCGAGAAAGACATGGCGAAAATAAACCACAAGCTGGTTGAGAGAAATTCATCCTTTCTTTTAATCCAAGTAAACAACTGGGTTGTAAAAACAATACGAAATGAATTATGAACAGGAATGAAAACGCTTTCCCGAATCTGGGGAGTAGTTATTCCGATAGTTAAAGTTGGGAGTTCATGGGTAGGTATCACATAATAGAGATTTGAACAGACGAAATCACGGCGAGGCAGCACAAGGAAGTCGGAATTCACCATACACGAAACGTACAATCGACACGTGAAATCCGTCGTACTGAGAGAATCCACCGCGCTTTTGAAACACCAAATTTAGAAGTGTTTTCAGAAGTTCTCCTATTCTCCACTTCATCACTTATCCAATTGTTCGACAAAGCTATTCAACTGCTACCGTTGCAGATTGTCTCCTTTAATTAAGCTAATGTATTTGTGGTGGAACTTACACAAACACTTTTCTGTTAAAAACATCAAATAATACCAATAATTAATATTCATTATAGCCCTTGTATATAACTATATAAAGCAAGCAGTGGTATTAGTAAAAATGTTTTCGTTTTATGGTTAATGGTATTGTACAACCTTTACTCCTAATGAATATAAATAGCAGCTACCTGTAAATAATCATTTTGAGTATTTCTCTCTAAAATTTATAATTTATTGGAAGCAACAACCAACCATTGAGTCATGTAATTGACCGTAACCCCAACTGAGGTGATCCAAAGGGTTGCCAATATTCAATGGTTTTTGGCAAATGAAACATTGATATAGAGCAATGACCGATATATTGTTGCGCCATCAACAAATTCTTTTGAACTCATGAGTAGATTCAACAGAAGTGGACGCACCAATCCAACGAATGCTTTTTGTAAGGTAAATGAAACAAGCAAGGCTATCGTTGACGTGAAATTATGGGTTGCATTGATATAAAACTAGGTGCCACTTTCCAGATTTTACAATGATGTAACACTTCATTAGACATTATGATCACATAATTGTAGTATTCGATTAATAAGGTAATAAGTTATAAGCTTATTAACAATATTGTACGTCTTCTGTTATCGAAAACACTTCGATAAAAGTTGTTTTTGTGCCGTTAAACTGAATTTGCATATTAAGACAAGGTCATGGCCCATGCTGCCTAATTTATTTGGCATGGAGAAGATTAATAATGAGAATGTGAATACCCTGAAGAAGAATGAAAAATACTTCAAGAATTTGACAAAATTAAAAACCAATTGTTTGAGTTTAACACGAAAATCTCGATGAAAAATCAGTTATAATTAATTATATCTCCCAGGAATGGAGCACAATTCTTATTCCCTTGCATCGAGATACTCTCGGGATTCATCCGAGCCCAATGGATTGAACTTTACCCATCTCCAGGGAGAGAACGCGAGAAGCATGAAAAACCAGACAAGCACCAATACACGTCGTCTAGACTTCGCTCTTGACTCGTCGAACCAAAACACGTCGCAAGAGATCCTCGGCCAATTGCAACGCAAGTCTCCAAAGCTATCAATCTACGCACCACTGGTCGCGGACAACTTAACTCCCGCCTGATCAAGAAGACGATCGGATCGCAATAATACTCGTCCATTATTCCTGAGCCTTAACAACTAGGGGTGGTGAGCAAATCATTCCCACACACTAGACATAAACTAGAATAACATGTAAAAATGTAAACGAAAATATTAAAAATTGAAATTCTTCGTAAAGAGGAAGAAGTAAAAACACGTCATAATTCACACTCAATATAGGTATGCTATTGGGAGATTCTCGTTTCAACAAATGGAGAGAATCCAAATTTGTTCAGGAGACAAGTAACATAAAAATTATAGGAAAATTTGTTTATAACACAAGACTTGCTTACTCGACTGACAAAAAAACACTACAAATAACGATAAAATTGACTTAAACTCGAGATTTTTAAAATTAATCTTAAAGTTATTATTTTGTCATCTGATAATTTAAAAAATATCTTACGCTGATTGCATCAGCGTAATGTGAGAATAAGCAAAATGAATGCCTGTTGTTTATGATCTTATCTGTTTCATCCGGTTCGGTGGTTGGTTCCGACACATTTCCCACTTCAAGCTGACTCTGAACCCCAAAAATAATCTGCCCATTCTTATCCAATCCAGTAACGAATCTCAACAAAGGCCTTTCTCAATCACATCGCAATTCTTCCAGTCTCCCACCCTCTCTCAGGCTTCCCGCTTTTCATCCACCCGTTTCCGGCTTTCCCAACACTCTCTCCTCCACCACCCTCTTAAAAATCTCGCTATCCCTTCGACCACTTCAGCCCCCAAATCTCCTCCGCCGCAGTCCATTGAAAAAGTTGAGATACTAAAGTTGGAGACGTTAGATCTCGTTAACCAATGAACTGCACGCAGAATAAGCTGTGAACTGCAGGTAGTTAAATAAACTGCATGTTAAGGCATATGTTTGTATGCAAGGCGTTTTGCCTACCGTAATTGATACAGATGTTATTTTAACTAATTGCTGATGGTCAGCCCCAGTGGCGGTGGTGTGATGCCCTCATCTGTATTCCCAGGGGTCCAATCCGGGATGGGATATTTGTCACCCAGAGTGTAGTTATTTGTGTGTGTGTGTTACTCCTGATTAGTTAAATTCAAGAAACTAATCCTGTGGCCTAACTTTCTTTCAAGTAAGCCGAATTAATATTACTATTATTCCTCCTCAATATTTATCACCTCTTCCTTCGTCGTTCTCTCCACCCAGCCGATCCCCTTCCTCATTATCCTGACTCATATCTTGTTAACCTCCTTTAATCGTTCAATCTTTATTCTTGTGGACCAACTTTCGGAACAATACCACCTCATGTAAGAGTCCAAACTAATCCCTTCTTCACTCATTTAGGGTCAAAAACATCTAGGGCCACTTAAAAGGGTACAAGCAGGGTTTAATTTCAGCCATACGACCAATCTTGTTGTGCATGGAGATGGGTAAAGCGTTCATGACCGATCATAGCGCATTGTGATGGCATAGACGTGAAAGTTATTCTCACACCTTCGCTTTCAACGCGTCGCAAGGCCATCGCACTGCAGTTTTGAAGCCGATACAAGACATGAAACGTAATTAGTGAATGGGGATCGATTAGATCGGACGTGACATTGGGCTCAGTGTAATCAGGAGGAATGACTGTCATTATACACGACCATAGTTGCGTAAATCAACATAAATGGTGTTGAGTTGACGTCACCATAGGCCTTTTGCATGGAGTTGGGACTCTAAAATTTTCCTGGACTTAACTCTGAGCGAGAGAATGAATTTCCCATACGCGCATAAGTTATTTTAGTGCGTGATGATAAGAATTTAAAGCACTAGGGAGTTTTTGGTACACGTGCTCTTGGCGCAGTGGTGATAACATGCCGAAGTTTCGCTCTCAGAGTAATTACCGCCAGCCTAGCCCACTAGTAATTAACTTACTCTCTAATAATTTAGTCGCCATAAACCATAACGTTAAAATGTATGCGAATATCTGAATAATCTCATTTCCCTTTATAAAAAGGAAGAGGATTCAAACGGAGTCCAAATTCTGGCCCAAAAACATTTCGTCCTCTCAGTAGATCACGTTCTTAGAGTAATGAGTACCGACCTCACAGAAACCCCATACATAAGGAGCGAAACCGCGAATTTCACCATAGGGGAAGGGATGCAGGACGAAAAAGCAACGCTTAAGATCGACATGAGGTGCCCGATTTTGCAGAGTAGCGTACCGTAAAAAAAACTATTAAAAGGCGGGGTCATAAAATGAAAACCGTGTCATGGATGTGCTCCGTAAAGTCACGCGTAGAATCCTACATTTCACATCATAATCTTTTCCTAATTCAAACCATCCCAATCCCTTTCAACTACCGGAAATTATTTATAATTAATTGCACTGGCGCTTTACACAGCTCCATTGAGCTTCAAATTAGCGTAATGCGATAGTCGACAGCAGCAGTCAGCGATTGACAGGTGGGCAAATGCTATGAAATGCAACTCATGCGGGCTTAGTAGCCCACACACTCCGTTACAGATATACACAGCCGTAGTAATGAGTGAAACGGTTGATGTCAGGCCTGACCTCGTGGAAATTATGGATATCCATGATGAGATCTATTTACCTAAGCATGTGATTACTCTAAGCATGTGATCCTGTACCTTTGTTATTTCCTCAAAATATTATTACACTGGCACGACGCGTGTTTTACCACACTGTGGCATACTCATGTGCCAGCGTAATAAAGTTTTGTGGAAATAACACCGGTGGTTTTCCCATCATGTAGTAACGAGGTTCAAATACTGAAGTAGTTCAGTGAAATGAAGGAATATTCCCGATAAAATGTGAATCACTCTGCGTTTTCTCCCACCGAGATAAAAAAAATACGTCGCGTAACTCTACCAATCGTTATTCAATTTAGCCGTTGAGAGCAGAAAGTGGTGTTAGCCAGCCTTTTTACCATACTTTAGACAGGAGCACAAAAGTTATATCTGTTTTGTGCGTAAGTGCTATAAGTCTATTTTGCAGTGTTTTTTCACTAGGAAGCACCACTTAAGGCGAAAAATATTTTGGTACTCGCCTAGTTTTTCAAAAATTGGCATATTTGGGTTACATTATTCTTGCGGCACTTATATTATTGGGAGCAGATGACCTCGGAAAAGACAGCTACCGACAGCAGATTGCAGTCACCTATTGCGAAAAATGATGAATTACTGAACCTGACTGGCTGTACAAAAGTGAGCGCCTCAGCTACTCCATTTCCAAAAGATTGCAGGAAAATAAAAGCTAAAATAGTCGATATTGAATAAATTATATTCCTTCACCCTCTCAAAGCCAATCGAAATGAATTATTTTCACTCCGAAAATAACAACTAAATTGACGCTGCGTCAAACAGATAATAAAAAGCATCGAGAGGGAGGAATTGCGCAAACTCGGGAGGAAAGCGGGAAGATGGAGGAGACATTACCAACGGCTAGATACACGGCTCTGGACGAGAATACAAGAAATGGATGCCGTGGAATGGAGAGAAAAGAATAATGCGATCACGTACCGGAGAACGGGAGGAAATGGAATCGACGCGACTAGGGAGCGGCGGAAATAGAATCCTTGAAATGTTGACTACTCGATCATACCCCGTGACCGTACTCACGAAATAGTTACGTAATTTATTGAATTCCATATGATTTATTTATCGAGTAAATTGCTAGTGGGCATTTGCCAGGAGGCAATGACGAAACTGAACGTATTTCATTGTGTAAGCTTACATGTAAGTACATCTTTAAATTAACTGTAAATTATCTATATTTAATAAAAACTATAGGAGCTAAAATATCTTTAAACGCAATAATATCATTAGAAATTTCTTCAGACATAATAAGCTCCGCCAAAATGATACAAATATGGTAAAAAATACTATGAAATAAAAATCTAATTAAATAAAAATGCAATCTAATAAAAAATTAATAATATAAATTTAAATATATAAATAGTGTCAAATATATTTTTAAGTAACTTCCTAAATGAATGTAAGCCTTTGGGAAAGGATTAAAAAGATGCAGACTGTGCCACTATTTGGTTCCCATCTTAAAGAAATATATATATTCAGCCGAGTTCGTCCTTTGTGACCTATACAAAGTTTGTGAGGGTGATCATTTTTGCCGAGCTAACTCGGCTTCTTCATTCCTTCACTTAAATCTTTCCAGCATTTAACTCCGTAAGTGATTTTTAAATATGGCAGACACTAAATGATTAAAATAAAATATATTAAGGACAGAAATCTTGCAAGAGAACATCCAAACAAAGTGATGCAAAGGACAAATATTTCTGGTCGTCAACCATGAACGACAAGTAATGGGAAGTGTGTAGTTTTACATATCGGTTATCATTTTAATTTTTCGATCTAGTCTGCAATTTTAACTGCCAATTTCTATTCATGGTGAATGAACCAAATGTGTTCAGGAAATTCACTCTTTTCATCTGTGACTCATTTATTGAACAGCGTTCATTTCCAAGGGAAAATGAGATTAGATGACCGTCACAGTGAATGTTAAAATTCAGGTCAAAGAATTCCGATCATGGGACGACTGATAAATTGACTAACATGATTATTATATACAACCGAGTGTACCACATTTGGCCGAATACAAATCAATAAGGTCATGGTGACATTTACACGAAAGAGATACTAAAGGTTAAATAAAAGCAAAAACAAAATATTCACAAACACACCCAGAATACAAAGCACGAAGTTCACGGTGAGATTAGCACAAAATGGATATCAGTGAAGAGTGGAAAAAATCTAACATTTTGGATTGACAGAACATAAATTTGACGTGAATTAAGAATTGGATTCCAACAATAGCGCACTATTTCAAACGTGAAATTTAATCACCGCTTCATTACTTGTCAATGCATGGGAATATCTCCTCTTGTTTACCCACGCTATATTTTGGTAACACGGCAAACAAACGAACCGCAAGCACCCAAAATTCTTCCTGGCGAGCCAACAGATGGAACCAAGCACGAAGCATTCCCGCGGAGAAAATTTAATTCAGCTCTGCTCTGACCCAAAAAAAGTATTTCCCTGCATTGCACCGTTGCACCCTGGAGGTATACCATTGGATGAAAATAGTCTGTGGCCCTGATGGGGATTATCAGTCCTTCCCCTTCCCTGCACACCATTACAAATATGTCCACTTCGAATGAAAATCGCTGACCCCGGGAGTAGCAGATCGAAAACTGAAGACGGTGCCCGATCGATGAAAGGGTCAAGTCCTGGGTGAACATTGGGATGACCAAACGAAGCAGTGAAATGAAAAAAACTTAGTAAAAACAAAGCAAAGGATATTTCATCAGATCATACAAGGGGAATTGTTGGGGGCATCCTGTGGAAGGGGTCAGGAGCAGGGTTGGCCGGAGCGCCTTGGAGCAACCCCGAGGTCCTTAGGGACTAGGGGAAGACGGGGAAAGATGGGAAGGGGGGACAAGGTGCAGATGCCTGTGCTCTCTCCTGGTATGAGAGATTGAGTGAGATGAAAAAGAATTCGCGTGCATCGAACAAGTCTCTCCGCATCCCTCCAGGAAGGTGAAGCGTCAGAAAGCGGAAACGAGATCTGAAAGACACTTCACTCCATCCTCACGGGAAGAGCAGCCTTCATGGAAGATGACGCCAATGAAGAAAAAAGAAGGTGAGTGGTCATCAGCTGCAGGCCACCAAACCGGAGGAAATTGAACGAAATTGAAGACGAAGCGAACAGCGTCCGTTCTCTCGAGCAGTTGATTCTATCCAACAACAAATGACACTTGGACCCTTGGTACAATTCGCAGTCACGTAAAAAAAAACAAATCTAGATTGCCATCCGCGTTAATTCTTCCCGCCGTCACCCACCAGAAGAAGTGCATTTCGCTCCGGGATGGGTTCCTGATTGAATTCCGCGACTGTTGCGTTTGTCCTATTTCAAAGCGGGAAGTTGCAGACCCCTTCTTTTCTCTCGTTGAATCACAAGATAGTATGAACGTGGAAAAGGTGCCGACTGCATTGGCGTGAGGATTCAATCTTAGACATTTTTATTCCGAGCAAAGGTCAATTTTTTCACCGCCTTCGGCAATATTTATTGGCTTTCCTTCACTTCACCCTGGGCTATACATTTTGGATCCTAAATTACTTAACTCGAAATAGAAGGCACGATTTGTTTTACTTAAGGTAGTTTGAGCGAAAAATCACTTCACCTAGAATTTGATGAATTTGGCCTCATTTTATAGAAAAAAACTCATATTTTCAATGATATCAAAATATCAACCCCTTTCCGAACTACTTTTCGAGCAATTTGCCTCAAAATATAAGATGTCTAACATGGGATAGATTATGGCCGTGCGCTCCAGAGGGAGAATATTAATCAAACTAGGAACTTCTAGCACCTAGATTTCGTCAAAAAACTAAACGTGTGTAGATTGCATATTTTCTCAACTATTTATAAAATATAATCTATTACTCACCACAGTAATTTTGACAGAATCGCAAAAAAACCTGCTGTTTTGAAGGGTTTTCAGCCGTACGGTGGGAAAAAATGAGTCAAGTTAGAGACTTATATAGCTTTATTTATTTAATTACTGAGAATTTTGGTCATATATAACTATATCTTTGCGCCATTAATATTACAATATTTATTTCATTCTTCTTACAGATGCTGAAATCAAAAAATAAAATTTGAATATAGTCTCCATTATGACTAGGGAACTATCTCGCTCAAACCACCTTAATGCAATTTTATAGCCATGTTTAAGCGACAGCCCAGCTCATTATTTCCCTAACCCAGGGAGGTCTTTTCTAACAATTCCTTCAAAGTATTCTCTCTTTTCCAACATTAATTCTCTCCCGCCACTTCGTACTTTTGACTTTTCTTCATGCCCTCAAATATTCCTATTCATTTCCTCACTCTAACTCGCTCACCCAAGATTCTCTGTTCGGTCACCCGTTTCAACTTGTAGTAAAATCTATGTGTTCTCCATTTAATCCTACTACCTTACCTACTCAGAATTTTATCCATACGTCTCTTTTTTTAAACTAAACTTATTATAATTTATACAATTTTTACTTTAATCTTCAACAAATTTTTATCACCTACTGATCACGACCCTCTACATGGAAGAAACAGCTAAGCAAATGGTATATTTATACGCCAAGCATCAGTTCAAGCCATCCAATTAAAGTTTAGGCTTGAAAAGGCAAAGTTTCCAATGCATAAGTAAATAAATTTCACAAAATACTTCCAATAGTGCGATTGCAGCAATCGGAATAATCAATCTAAAATATATGACCAAACTCGCGCTCACATAACCTTCCACTTTATTTTCAATTAATTTTACTATGAAACATCTATATTGGAAAAAAGAATAACGTTTCGCAGGTCTAGTAATAACACTTACTAAAGTATGGTTGTAATGGTATTTATTCAACCTTTCAATCAATCAATTCAAACAATCTTTCTCACAATCATATTTGCCTAGCCTAAACAGTATTTTACATTCATAATGTAAAATCTACTGTTTCCAAACGTCAAATTATAAATCGAGCAAAGAAAATTCAACCGGTCAACTTTGGAGAAAAAAAGCAAGGACCCACGCACATTCGAAATGAAAGGACTAGAAAAATATTTATGGGAGAACGCGTTCATTTTCACTGAAGGTTAAATACGAAGAAAAGGGAAAGGTCATGAGTGAAATCTTCCAACTGAGACAGAGGCATCACTGATGAAGATTGTGGAAATAAGGCAGACCTTGTGAGAAAATTCATTTCGATGCGCCCTTTGTAAATGTACTGGCGCCCGAAGGAAAAACCAATCATAACAACTGTGATCAAAGAAATACAAAAGACGATCCCATATGTAAAAAAAACAATAGAAATGTTCAGCAGGAAATTTGCAACTTAAATAATGAAAACTAGTACCTTTTTTACCCGAGTACACCCTTAAGTAGGGATTCGAAGTATAGACATTTTTGATCATCTTGGAATCGTGAGATGATATTTCCCGATATTCCTCGTGCATTCTCAAAATTACCATTTATTCAATTGTAACAGATCATCAGAAATGATAACTATATTATAATTACAAATAAAATCGATCTACCGGTATTGGTAGATTTATATGGAAGTAGTATTATCTATCATAATCTTTCACACATGTTTCTTGTCTCCATAAACTATTTGATTCATTTTTTGATTCGGTATACGTTCTACCACCCCTCATCTCATCTAAAAAGCCTATTATTTTTCTTAATCTCCCCAGCTTAACCAACAGTCTCCTCTCTATCCAGGCCTTCAGCACCCCTATGCCTCTCATTATCAGTTTCAGTCATATATTCAGCCTTCTCCTAAATTCCTCAAGTATGTTCCTCTCTTTAATCACCATGCCGAGCAATTACTCGCTCGTCTTCCTTTCCGTTCATTGCACTTCTTCCCTGCACCCCCACAATTAAAACGCCTCCAAACTATTCTCTTCCTCTTTTCTCAGAGTCCATTCTTTGCAACGTACAACGCTGCTCTACATAACAGGCTTTTTGCAGCCCATTTCTTTACATTCATACACAAGATTCCCGTCAATAATCCCCTCTTATTTGTAAACGCCTACTCTGTTAACACTATATCTTTAAGACAAACAAGTTTTCTTCCAACGCATTTCCCAAGTAATTGAAATGCGCCACCTGCTCCAACTAGCCCCATCTCACAGTTAGCTTCGTTTTCTTCCACCTAGTATAGTTACCTCATTGCATTAGTTTCCTTATGATTGATTTTCAGACTCTTCCGGTAGAAAGCAAAAGACTATCCGTCCAACAAATAAAGAAATACTTATTCATGGACTTAAATACACGTAGTTTTTTTTAAATAATACATCTCTACACATTCTAGCAATAAAATTTAAAATACAAAGCGAGTATAAATTTAATTTTGAATCATGACGAGACACACTCGTCACGCACAGCTAATGAAATGGTTTAAGAATTATCTCAAAATCATGATTAGAAGATTAATTTTATCATCCCAAACACAAAAATGGATCGCTAAAGCTCATTCTTCTGCTTATATAAGGTAAGATTAATGATTTAAGTTAAATGAAGAGCGTATCATTTTTGGAGAAATTGACAACTATCGATAGATAAAGATTATTAACTGAAGTTCGGCAAATCATAGTTTATAGGAACTGAGATATAGCCTTTTAATTTAAGGTACTTGAGAATTAGGAAAAAATAAATATGTATGAAGAAATTAAGGGATTTGTAATTCAAAGCTGTGCCTATGACTAGCTCATCATAACCCCAATGTAGTACCCCCAGTTATCCATGAGAAATATAAAAAAAGAAGAACATGATTTTCCTTGTCAAAATTTGCTGTTGCAGAAATTTATATAGCCACCCTATTTCCATTTCCAAAATGGGCTGGAAATTGAAATCCTGAGAGGTCCATAGCAACATGCTTTACAATTTGATTTTTTGAATCGTAATATGAGTGAAAAAATAATAGTAATATGAGTAAAAAGAATTCTTCTCGAAATACGATAATCTACTTACTTCAGGAATGGGCATTATGAATCATATGCTCATAACATTTGTTCGAGAATGTATAACTTGCTCCCTATTTTATAGATGCGATGCACGTCTATAACTGCAAGTAGCAACGTCAAATGACACATTTCTTCGATTCATGCATCAAATTCATTGGTGACTAACCTTCAAGTTTCTCCGTCAAAAATGAACTTCATGCGTTTACCAAAGCCCTTACGTTACAAACTCTACAAAATAATCGTACTACCGATTCTCAAAGTTATATTTTTAAAACTTTTTCCTTATTAATAAGATACTGTTTCTTCATGGTAGGTGAAATCAGGTAAATGAACCTACAGCTCAGAGGATATTTATATTTTTCCCCCGGTAATATAGTCCAGAGTCACCTGAAAAAGGGTAGCATTTTTCCACTTTTCATGAAGTTCGTCTCCAAAGCTAAAAATACGATGGCTTATTATCTGGATACATTTCATTTTCTTCCCTTCAATGATTCAGAGACTTAATCGCATTTCACGAGCAGCTACTTTTCCTGAATCCCTTGTTCTTGATGCAGAAATTCCTCTGATTAAAGAAAAATGAGAAATTTCCACGGTTTTCCTCCCCAAGTTATCATTTGAGTTTTTTGTAATCATATGCATAAACATTGTATCTTCTTCGAAATAAGAATTATTGTGTTTCCTGAAGAGTTCTCACAGAATTTCACTGGCTAGATGAATAACTTACCTACATAAGATTCTTTTTAAATTTGTCGATCCATCCTTCCCGTAACAATTTCACGTGCCTCGGAAAACAAGCCATAAATTACGGACGCCTTTCCCACGAGGAATTCCTCAATCTTGGGCTAAAGCGCTGATCCATGCGGTGTCTTTTATTTCTCTACTAGTTAAAAAAGCCTGCTGAAAGAGGCTAAAATATTGACAAAATAGCCAAAAGCAATGAATAAAGTAAATAGTTGAATAGAAAGAAATGTATGTTTTTTAATGAAAACAATATCTGTATCTATGGTAAACAATACATAATATCTAAATGTCAAAGATTTCTTAGTATACAACAATGTTGGTGAAGCAGACGTATCTGTTACTACGCAGTTTTTCTTGTTTAGGCCCATCCATTACATGGACCATGATATCTACTGACTTGCGTAAACGGGAGAAAGCAACATATAATTGTCCGTGGCTAAATACGGGTTGAGGGGGATAGATGACGATTCGTTCATTATTTTTAACTACTCGATACCATTCGCTTACTTTTACATTCTCGAATCCTAGGTGGAAAATAACTACGTTAATGTCGCTTTTAGTACAAATGGACCAATGTTAATCTATTCACTATCAAATTTATGATGAAATGGAGCAAACACATTCGTCTAATAATAGGTATAACACATAAATATAGCACTTGGTGGGATCATATTTAACAGAGAAATTATGTTTAATGAAATATTCACGAAGACCACAGTGTTGGTCCAACTATAAAATATGTCACTCAGTGATTCAACCCGGTTGGTTTGGATATGTGAGGGTAGAGCTCACCCCGGACTAAGCCACAGGCGTGTGAATTTTTACACATTCAGGGTAGGGGGGCCAGTTCCTTTCCCTGAGCCACCTCGCACTCCGAGGATTTTTTGTTCGAGGGCGTCCAATGGCTTCACCCGGATTTGAACCCGGGACCCTTCGATCAGTAGCCCACTAGGCCACCATACTCCCACATAAAATGTGTACAAAATGTTTAATAAAAAAAGCTTAACTCTTTAATACAGATGAAATAAAATATTTTTAGCTTTATTATAAACATGAATAGTAATAAATTCTCACGCCATTGAAAGTTGCCGTTCCATTTTCACATTACATTAAATGTCAATGCATCTAACAACTGCCTCCCTTTTTTGACCCCCTTATGAATTATTCATAAGATTTATTAAACCCCTTTATGTGATCGTGAGTTTTAATAACTAATTGGACATCAGCACTCTTGCAAATGGCCGAATTTTCATTTTACCTCTAATAGTGTTGCGTATTTATGCGTATCCGTTACGATAGGTACATTTTCTTTTTTGCATGAAGCACAATTCCAATTAAAAAGTTTGTGTTTCTTATCCGAAGTTTGAAATGAAGTTTACTGAGTATCAAAGAACACGTTCGAGTGATAATGGCTTAGAAAATAGAGAAAATTAGGCCCACCTAGTTTCTGTATCCTAGAAAATAGAGTAATAAAATTTCAAAGCCTCACCGTTCACTGAGGTCACATCCGCTTCACCCCAGAGTCATCTAATAGCCAGCCTTAGGTGATGGAAGTGAATGGGCTTACCTGCAAAGGAAAATTGAATAATTAGCCTAACTTATCATGAAAGCGATTGTGCATAATGCAAATCCTGGTAAGATTTTGTTATTCATCACTTTAAAATTAATGAGAAATCAACATCTTTATTGCCACAGCACGTAACTGGTACCAACAGATATAAACGTGACCTGAATCCAGTGTATCTTAAGAACATAATCGCATATCTCTAAGGATGTTAATTACTACCTTATGAGGGGTGGGTGAAGTAGTATCCATCATAGCATTAAGCTTTTCAAAATGAACAAGAAGTAGTGCGAGATTACAAAAAAACATACCTATATCACTGTCCACACTTTTCCACCAATTATAGCAAGATTTATGGCTCGTGATGCCAACACAGTATCCAGTATCATATATGTGCCACAATTAAAATAGTATTTGAGGTGATCTTCCGTTTAAAGTAGACTTATAGGGAAGAAGGATGCTATCTTTATACAGTCCCAGGCCCTTGTCTTCTAACATGATTTCATTCTTCATTCTTACCTCTCTTCCTCATACCCACAAAAGCAACACAATTAAGTTTTGTCAAGATATTCATTTTAGACCATTCAACTAATTGAGTAGATTTTAAATAAAACAGAGTTGGTAAATTTCCACACAGTATATTATCAACCACAAAATACAACACCGACCAAGGTTTCGGCACTTTATGCCATTCTCAAGGTATATCTTTCTCAAAAACTCCACCTTATATACCCCGGGATGGAGGCCAGGGGGTGGGGGGGGGAGGTATTTAGTGACAGAGGGGGGGGGAATACAAAAGGAAAAGGGGAGGGGGTGGTATAACAGAAAAACCGTTGGTGGTGAGGGTCAGGAGGCATGGTCATCATATTGTCGGACGGGAGGGAGAACAAGGTTTAACAAAGGCGATCGATCATTAAAAACAACATCATTACATAACTTAGCCGTGCTATGAGTGATTTCATATTGTTCAAAGAAATCCAGCTTAGCCCCTTTGTCAAAATGGTGTAAAACTTCCGTGTCAAAATTACTAAAATGATTAAAATCACACAAGTGTTTAGCGAGACAGGATTTATCGTCACAATTAATAAAACAAGATCTATGCTCCTTCACTCTGTCCTTAAATCTTCTGCCCGTTTGGCCAATATAACAAATATCAAAGTCATTACACTTTAATTTATAAACACCACTTCTGTCTACAGGGTCATACCGGTCGTTTGAGTTGAATAAAATTCTTCCTATAGTCACAGGGAGTTTTTGAGAAAGATATACCTTGAGAATGGCATTACGTGCCGAAACCTTGGTTGGTGTTGTATTTTGTGGTTGATAATATACTGTGTGGAAATTTACCAACTTTGTTTTATTTAAAATGGACATAAAGTATTTCCACAATGTTAAGCCTGATACGCTTTTATATAATTGAGTAGATTTTTAGTATCCAACGCATCCATGTCCCCGACTTTTTTTTTAATGTGTTCATATCTTCTGAAGATAGAATCCCCGAAAAAGCTATAAAAGGTGTTAGGGAGGTAAGTTTTGTTCACATCAGTCAGTTTCCTTCACTCTCTGTGGGAACCTGGGGGTCATTTACTCTCTAGGTTCTCTCTGCAGTTAGGATACTTTGTCATACTATAGCACTGGCCCGTGACATATTTAGAGAGACAAGTTTTTTTTTCTGAAGAAAATTTGTAATTGCTTTCTTTCCACGCCACCCATAAATCAGAAATAACTTGGCAGGAGTCTCATTCTTCCACTCCCTCGGCAACTCAAAACTCGTTTCCCTATCAGGGTCTCAAGCAACCCTGCACCTCTCATTGTCAGTTTCAACCGCCTACTCCTAATTTCTCAGTTTCTTCTTATCACCCGCAATTCCGAGCACCTCCTCGTTCATCTTCATTTCCATCCATCACACTTCCTTCCTTCCCATCCACACCCACGTCTCAAACGCCTACATCCTCTCCTTGTCCTTTTCCTCACTGCAACGTGTCTGCAGCATACAATGCTACCTTCCACATTACACTGTATGCCAGACTAATGTTAGTATTCTGGCACAACACCTATAAATAAAAGATGAAAAATAAACTCCCCACTTCAGTGTCATGAAGTTATCAGCAAATTGTAGGCACTTAAATAGTTTAAAACAATGTGTATTCGCTAATGAGAATAAATCAAATTTATTTGACAAATGTGTAAATTGCATTTTCAATAGTTCCATCATTGTGGATAAGTTAAAAATAGTCATGAATAAGTGGATTAATAGTGGCTTTGGTACAAGTCACATGTTGTAAAATGACATCGTTAAATCTTTACCAGAATAAAAGAAAGATATCATGTAACTAAGTGAAAACTCAGACTCATTTCAATGGATTTATTTGTAACTGTTGACGACGAAGTGGTACCCTCAAAACGGTGGTTCTTCAAAGGGGTAATAACAATATATAAAATCGTCGTATATAAAATTGTACTTGTGATTTTTTATTTAAAAACTGAAAAAAAAATATTTTTTTTATATTTAAAAAACTGAAAAAAAGATCGTAAATATATCTGTTCAAATCACTTTCTAAGCTCCATAATTACAATTTTGATGACATATCAGCCAAAAAACTGGCAACATTGCAGGGAGAGATAGAGAGAGATGCCATTTGCCCTAGGGAAATTACAAGGCTTCACGTGATCACTGCCTCAGTAGCCGAGCTGGAAAAAACTTTCCTCCGCCAAAATTATTCCTCCCCCACCCCCATCCTCCCCACCCCCATATCCATCAATGCCTACTCGTCCATTTTCCTGGCCATACCACAACCCACGGCACCTAAATCGGTCCAGAGTGACGACAAATGATAGGGCAATCTATCCGCCGAGCGGTAAAATTACAACTGCGCGATCCGCCCAGCCCACTAAAAAGGCGGGAAAATGGATCGCCTCGCCGCGGGAGGAAGAGGGAAAATTGCGGCGGAATTTTCAGCGGGCGATATACGGGATCATGGCCGGTCCGGCAAATTGAAAGGCTCTTGAGCAAGTATCCAACCCCGGAGAGTTCGTACAAAAACATGCACGTCGTTGCGTAATCACAAGAGAGAGAAAAAGGGAAAGATAGAGAAAGAGAGAGAGAGAGAATCCCAACATGATTGAGCAAACAACTGAGCAGCGCAATGCGATACAAAGCCAGCCGAGCTTAAACGGTATAAAAAAAAAAGAAAAAACTTAAGTGCACCCCCAGAGGGAGTAGGCAGGGGAGAGGGCACGGCTTCAAATTAAGCCCTCAACGCGCTGCAAAAGCGCGAGCATTAAAAGATAAAAAAGGGTAGCAACGCCGTTTTATTGCACCTTCATCAAAATGAATAACGATATGGCCGAAACGAGGAAGAACAGGGCGTACAGCAAGCCCGGCTTGCCGTTTGTAGTACCTGTGGCGGTGCGTGGAAAGGACCGCATTGCACGGAACGAAGCGATCGATCAATCACTCAATCTCTCTTAAGCGAATGTTTAAAATCCCTCCGGCGTGCTTCGACCTTTCTTCCTACATTATCATGCCCGCTTTATACCCTAATCCAAGAATGTTTGCTCTATTTTTTTATCGCAGCAAAGCGCTTGTACTGCTGCTCGGGGCGATCCCGCCAATGAATCACTTCCTGCACTATTATGCCCATCCCCACGTACATTATTCAATCCCCACGTTTTAACTACCTAATCCGTCATCAGTTAAATATATACCTAATCCCATTAGAGCACATTTACAACAGAAAAAGCCATACTGAAAAAATAATTCTGGATTATTCTTGCCTCCTTCGGGAATAATGACGTTGCATATTCATTTCTCGCCGACAAAACAATTATTTTTTTCCTCTATTCTTTTCCCTTACGCCTTAGCCATCGCAGCCTCTTCAATTTCCTTCCACCTCTTACGGTCCTTGACCAATATCTTCATCTCCCTCTACCTCTTCTCTCTTCTCTTCCGTATTTTTCTATTGTTCCTATCCATGTTTCTCTTGTTCTACCTCTACTTCTTCTTCCCTCTGATTTAGCATCCAGTACCTACTTTCCTGGGGATTTTATTTTGATCCATTCTACCATAGTATCCATACCATTTTAGCTGGTTTCTTTCCATTTTTTTCACTATGGGATCCTTCTCGAGTTATTCTCTAATGATTGAGTTTCTTTCCAGGTCTCTTTTGGTCTTATTTGTTATTCCCCTCAAGAATCTCATTTCTGCTGCAATTACTCTACTTGCTGCTCTGGTTGTAATAGATCAACTTTCGGAGACATACGTTATAACAGGTAGATAAGTTATTTGTAATTTTTTGTTTATTTTTGTTTTGTATGTATTTCTCTTTTCCCTTTTTCATTTTCAAAATAACTTTTTTCTTAATGGAACAAAAAACACTTTTATCATCATTATAACGTATGTTGCACACCAACAGCTTGATGGATGATGGATTTGCAGGTGACTGACAACAGAAGGTTTTACCTCGGAAATCGGGTAGGTACGGTGACTATATTACTGGGTTCTCATCCAGAGGACCCGGGTTCCAACCCCGGTAAGAGTCGAGATTTTTTTAAAGGGCTCTCATTCTCTATTCAAATGCAATTGGGTATTTTCCACGTACTTCAAACTACCGATATTCTGATTCTGTTACTTGAACTTATTGCATTGGCTAAAAGATTTCTAATCAAATTTTATGAATTTCGGTTTTAAAAGCTAAAGAAAGTTGAAGGTTACGAATCCTCCCGAGCACACTCCGAAAACAACCGAATGACCTGTTACGTCATTTTCGCTGTTTACATTTAGACCCAGGCGTTTTCTTATGCTTACGGTGGAAACTGGTGTGGTGAAATTAGTTTTGGACGTTTTTCTGTGTTTGATGTGACTTTAAATGGCATATGTAGATGGTGTTTTGTGCCACAATGTACAAATAGATCGGTGAAAACACCGAACAAGAAATGAATTCACGCAATTACGACATAGAATGTTTGAAATGCCTTCCTTGGATTCCTCAATATCCACCTGCACAGTGTATGCTTTACTTCACACTTTGTAGCGTGGACATATTCTTGCAATTACTGTTCACAGTGGTCTATCTCTTTTCACTTAGACGTATCCTATAGCATTACCACCATAACTCTCAAGAGAATCTTTATAATAAAGCAACACTTAAATTAAACTTTGAATAGACATTTAGGAGATGAGAATCTATTTTTAGACATTTCTATAGCAGAGAAGCCACTTATAGAAACCTCAACAAACAATCACAAATTAACGTCTTAAGTGTGTTAAGTGTTTTCAGCATAAATATTTGGTAAGTACTGTGTTATGTTGATATGTTACTAAGGTACTGTTTGTTTACTGTTGCATGGACTGGTATGGACTTTGAGAAATAAAGAAGTATTATAATGATTATGAGTGTATTGGAAAAACAATTAATAAAGCTCATACACCAAATATATAATTATATGCATTAAAATGATAAACAACAGTAATGACGATTTTACAAGCAAACTTAATGCTTACAGTTTTAGGACTTAAGCTCCACAAATTTCGGACGCAGTAAATCGCTCGTCCTTCATAAAAACGCCTACCATAAACATATATACTTTGGGTAAATTATCTGATGTGGTTTTAATAAAACCATTGCACGCCATAGCCTTTGTTTTCAATGAAGACACTTTAAATATACGGTCTCTTCTACAGTCCTTCACTTTCTCCCTCACAGCTGTCTATCGCTCAGCGAAAATGACGTCAAGCCAATCAGATTTCGTTTCGCAGCAGCGTAAAAAAATTTGAAATTTCGACTATTTTAATCTTAAATATCTCAATTAATATTGATTCAATTTTAAAACTATTTTCACTCCGCAAACTTGTTTGAGTTAAAGTAACATATAAAGATCCGTTTACTTAAATTTAAAATTTTGGAAAATACCCAATTTGAAGAGTAATTAAAGTTACTACGCCCCCAGTGAAGCCATTTTGTCTGTGTATGGTACGTAGAATTATAGTCCCCTTGGCACCTTCCCTTAAGGGGATGCTAATGCTGACGTCAGGTTTCTCTCCGCTCTTCTTCCTCCATTTTCCACAAATAAGCTAGTTTTCTTGTATCCTCCTAAATTTTGACGGTAATTAGGAAGCCTGGGTTGCGTGGTGTTCTGCGCATTGACCCCGCAAGCCAAAGGTCGGTGGTTCCATTTCCGGTCTAGGTCGACCTTTTCTCGAGGCAATTTCTGCGTATTTCTTCGCCGTATCAGTGGCAGGCATGAATAAATTCAATCCTACGTTTTTCAACCTAACCTCCTGATACATATGTATCCATATACATACCACACTAATCCGTAAGTTGATGTCGGACACGAGAAATATAACGTTAAAAATTGAGGGGAAAACCAATTGTCTAATTTTATGAATGTCACATAATAGGGTAGTTTCCTATTTATTGCCTTAATCGAAAGTTGATAACCCCTGGAGTACTTATTTGCAGCCGCTCGATGACGTTAAGTATTTTTACTAATTAATTAAAAAGTGAAACATTTCAACGGCGCGAAAACGCGACGGCAAATTATTGCATATAGGTAAAATCTTCGCGACGTCATGACGTTTCCTCTTCCTGCTGCTAGTTGGAAGTAAAGCCTCCGAGAAAATAAATACAAGTATCGGAGGAACGCTCTTCAAATTAAACACAGTTAAGATTTCGTTATGGGACATGCAATCGCAATCGTATTGAAATGCATGTAAAACTAAATGCTGCAAGGCTTCGATTTTTTAAAGTGAAGTTGGCATGGGATGGACGAAGATAAACCAATCTGCCAGCATTCCATTTGAAATGTTTCCCAAACTTTAAATTCTGTTCTGTATCATAATGAGTCTTATTTTCGCTATAGTTTTCTGCATAGTACATGATGATTATTCACTGTGTAGGTATACATTCCTCATATAGTAAGCAGAAAACTATAGCGAAAGACTTCGTCCATTATATACCAACCTCACTTATAAAAATAGAATACATCTTTTAATACATCCTATTTGCTTGCTTGCACTTTGCTTGATATTATTTACCCTAAACCAAATATCTTCTCATAAGAACTCTGCCACCATGACCTCAGCCATTTTCGACAGGTGGTCCGACTTCCCCTTGCAAAATCAGTTTCTAAAGCCATTGAGCCTGCTTTTTCCGAAAACCTCCCCATCTCGTAAAAAATGGCAAGGTCGGCAAAAGGTTTCATGGCAATGATTATGAAAAGGTCCAAAGGGAATATTCTAGGCACGAACGATAGGAATGAAATAGATGATAAATGAAAGGAATAAAAGATAAAATAAATGAGATATGAGTAAAACCGAGAGTGAGAAAAACGCAGGCAAACGAGTCAGAACGAGTCTGAACACCAAGTAACAGGTATGCGGATTTCGCGATTCATTTTTCTACGCATGATACGAACTTTCGCCATAAAGAAGAGCCTATAAATAAAGGGCTTCGCGGTAGCTCGCTAGCTAAAGACTACTCGCAGGAAGCTTAGGAAGTTTTAAAACGACTATTTGTGGCATGTTCAACGGAGGAGACACCAAACTTTGAGAATTCTCATAGGTGATTGGATGGGATCTGAAATACAGTTATGAGTCCAGGCAATGAAAATTCCTTATGTATCGCAATGTACAATACGCACCTACGTGTGACGTTATCAACATGGCTGCCGCAGTCCCACTGTTTCTGAGCTTTTTCAAATGAACTTAAACTTAAGATTTATTTTTTTTGCGAACTGCATTTCTTAATCCAAACTATTTGCGTGTAATGAATACATTTATGGTGGGTTTCGAATCGCAATAAATGAGTTCTGTTTTCTTTTATGAAGGAAACTACCGTATTATCTGGAGTGACTTCCGCTATCCGAGAAAAATATCAACAAATGCTGACTGATCAAAAAGTAAACGAACTCCACGAATCATTTATCATTTCAGTCTGAGGTGATGTTTTCAAGAAACCTTTCTACAGCTGATGTTAATATTGGACGGCAAAACTATCAAGTCAGATTTAACAATGCCACGGTTTACATAAACAAGATAATTTATACAAATGGAGTTTGCAGAGAGCTATTAAACAAAACTTTGTGGTAAAAAATGACAAAAAACATGTTAATTTAGTTGCTTGCCTATTAATAGAATAGTTGATGTAAAACATTCAAGAAACCACAAATACTAGCCCTATTACTAGATACACTGCATCATAGCATGTAGCAACTTTAAAAGGGTTGAATAGACTTATCGCAGCCAAGATTTTTAGGAACAGTCAAATGCTGTTTTTAAGACAAAGATTACTCTTCATTTGATATTTTAAGAACATATGGCCAGTTGTAAAACTATAAATCCCAGGGCTTATCCTCAAAATTTGTCGAGAACAAATTAAATCCTTTCAGAGCCGTAGCAAGGTGTAGGACGGTGGTTGATAACCCCTCCCTTGATAATCTTACGGAGTGCCACATTACCAGGAACCAATTACGGGTAATTCACTGTGATTTACTTTCCACTTTAAGCATAATTCCAATCAAATCAGACAACTTTAGAGAGCTAATCTATATGGTTGGGAAGTGGTTTTTAACTTACTCCCCATCAAGTATTAACGGTTATGTTCACAAACGCAATACATTCAATAAACTTCTAATGTGCGTACGTATTTCGAAGACAGTAGAAGTCTGGAAATAAACTAATAACAATATGGAAAATAATTTTAAGTACCTAAATGTCGAATGTTCCCCAAATAGTTTTTGAATATTCAATAACGCACTGAAATATATATTATTCATTACATACGCCAATTTATACATTCACTCACATTCTCATTTCAAAAGCTACCTATACAAAAACCTCATCTGAAAATGGATTTTAATGCTTCCGTCATTTTGTAAGTCTTAGACTTAGCAATGATTTTTTAACCATTGATGATTAAATCTCTTCTCTTGGACTACAACCTTGTCGTGGTTGAAGGGCTTGCGTGCTCCGATGACCCCTAGAGCTGCACTGGCGGGATCATTGCTCCTGGTAGGGTCACCCATGCCAGATTGGTCGAAGGTTAGGAGACAGACGAATGGTAGTCCGCGCAGCGTCTGTACCTCAGTGAGGCGGCTGCAAAAGGCGTCTGACCCCAGTGGGGCGGCCTCTGAAGTGATGGTGTCACGTAAAAAACACTATTGAGTAAGGCCACGGAAGACTATCTCAATGAAAACAAAAACCTTGAAATTATGAACAGTTCTCAATTGATAATGAATCCTGGCAACTAGGGGACTCGGCCAAGAGGGCCGGGTGTCGTGCCCGGCAGCGGTGGGAGCAAGGCCCCTGCGGTCGTCATCACACGAAATCCTTGCTCAGACGTAGCAGCAGCAGAGGAAAAGAAGATAAAGAAGAGGAACGAAACTATCAGAATAGGCACGTGGAATGTTAGGACTATGCTGAGGGCGGGGAAGCTAGAGAATATAAAGCAAGAAATGGAGAGGGTGGGTGTAGACATCATGGGTTTGGGTGAAGTAAGATGGAAGGATGACGGGGATTACTGGAGCGGTGACTATAGAGTAATTTATAGTGGAGGGAAAGAAAGTCAGCGCGGGGTTGCATTCGTAATGAATAGGAAACTCGGTAGAAAAGTAGTGTATGCAGAACAGGTGAGTGATAGGATAATAGTCGTGGAACTAAAAGCAGAACCAACGAATTTAGTTATAATCCAGGTTTATATGCCTACCTCTAATCATAAAGAGGAGGAGGTAGATGGGGTGTACGATCAGCTAGAGGAAATAATTGGTAGGATACCAGGAAGTAAGCACCTGATAGTAATGGGGGATTGAAACGCGGTGGTGGGTGAAGGAAGAGATGGGCGGGAGGTGGGCGATTACGGGCTAGGAAGGAGAAACGACCGGGGCGAGAAAGCTGTGGAGTTTTGCCGCAGAAATAACCTAGTAATTACGAATACATGGTTCAGACATCATCCTCGACGTAGGTACACTTGGAAGAAGCCGGGAGACACAGATAGGTTCCAGATAGATTATATAATGGTACGTCACAGATACAGGAATAGTGTTAAAAACTCGCATACTTATCCAGGAGCTGATGCAGACACAGACCACAACTTATTAGTCATGAAATGTCGGGTAAAACTGAAAAAGATGAGAATGGGAAGGAGGGTACGAAAGTGGAATACGGAGGCATTAACTGGGGAAATGAAGAAGAAGTATCGGGAGAAGGTGGATGAGAGAATGGGTGAGGACCATGGAGTTAGATCAGTCGAAGATGAATGGGGAAGTTTGAAAAACGGAATTATAGAAGCGGCGAAATCAACGGTAGGCGTAGTGAGTGCAACTAAAATTAGAAAACCGTGGATCACGAAGGAGATGATCAGGGAGATGGAGGAGAGAAGGAAATGGAAGAGCGTAAACTCAGAGCTAGGTAAGAGAAAGTACCGAGAATTTAATAACAGGCTTAGAAGAGAAACAAAGAAAGCAAGAGAGGCGTGGTGGAGAGAACAGATCGACGCGTTAGAGAAATACCAAAAAGAGGGAAGAGCAGATGCATTATATCGGAAAGTAAAGGAACTGACGGGTGGTAACAAGGGAAGGGGAATTACAATGATAACAGACAAGACGGGAAAGATGATCGTAGAACCGAGAGAGATCCAGGAGAGGTGGAAGGAGTATGTTGAAGAGCTCTATAGTAAAGAAACAAGGCCCAATAGGTTAGATATAGAAAGGGAAGACGATATCGACAGCGATGGCATCGGACCAAGTATCCTAGATAGCGAAATCGAAAGAGCTCTAAGAGACATGAAAAGGAATAAGGCGGTAGGAATAGATGACATACCTGCAGAGTTTTTAAAGAGCATGGGGAAGAACGGAAGAGGAAAACTTTTTGCGCTTATTCGTAGGATTTATGAGGATGGAGTGTGGCCGGAAGACTTCGCGAAGACTGTACTTATTCCTATACCGAAAAAGAGTAAGGCAAAAACTTGCGAAGACTATAGGACAATAAGCTTAATATCCCACGCGGCCAAAGTAGTTCTGAGGATTCTAAACAGAAGGCTAGAGAAGAAGGCAAATGAATACCTGGGTGACGACCAGTTCGGGTTTAGGAGAGGGACGGGAACGCGAGACGCTATAGCGGTGATGAGGACGCTAGTAGAAAGAAACCTAGAGTATGGGCAGGATGTTTTTGCATGCTTCATAGATTTCGAGAAGGCGTTTGATCGGGTGGAATGGACGAAATTAATGGGAGTGTTGAAGAAATTAGGAGTCGATTGGAGGGACAGGCGTCTGATTCGGAATTTGTATATGAACCAGACGGCGCAGGTTAGGGTAGCCAATGGAGAATCGGGATGGGCCACGATAGGACGGGGAGTGCGGCAAGGGTGCCCACTATCGCCGTTGCTTTTTAACGTGTATTCAGAGGAAATGGTAAGGGAGGCATGGGGGGAGGAGGAAGTAGGAATAAAGGTAGGAGGGGAGCTGATAAAATCAGTAAGATTTGCAGATGATCAAGCATTAGTTAGTCAGTCGGCCAAGGGGTTACAGTCAATGGTGAATGCATTAGAGGTGCAGTGCGAAAAGTATGGGATGAAGATCAATCACAAGAAAACGAAAGTAATGAGATTTTCTAGAAGTAAGAAGGCGGGGCTGAATATAAGGGTGGGAGGGCAGAAGATAGAGCAGGTCGAGCAGTTTACGTATCTGGGTAGTATTTTGGAGGCGAATGGGTTTAGTGGTAAGGACATCAGATGCAGAATTGCGCTCGCTAAAGAAGCATTTTCGAAGAGAAGGGAATTGATGAGGGGGGGTCTGAGAAGAGACGTAAAGAAGAGGCTGGTGAAAACTTTAATATGGAGCGTGGCGCTATATGGGTCGGAAACGTGGTCATTGCGAAGGGAGGATGTGCGTAGACTTGAGGCGTTTGAGATGTGGGTTTGGAGAAGGATGGAGAAGGTTAGCTGGATGGCGAGAAAGATGAACGAGGAGATATTGGATATGGTCGGAGAGGAGAGGAAGCTTGTGGCAGAGGTTCGGAGAAGGCAGAAGAGATGGATGGAGGAGGTTTTGAGAGGAGAGGGCATGCTGAAGAGAGTGATAGAGGGGAGAACACTGGGGAAACGTGGGAGAGGAAGGAAGAGGATAGGAATTCTGGACGAAATAAGAGGAGGTAGAAGATATGAAGAATTGAAGAGGGATCTAATAACGGGCCATCCTTAGGAGGGAAAGCGAGACAATTTCTATTAGGTTGGGATACAAAATGGGGACTGTCCAAGAACCTACCAATCAGCTGGTAGAATACTTGAATAGATGATTAAATACTGTGAAAGATATCACTATAAGTAGGACACCAAAAACAAGAAAAAATAATGAAAGACGCATGCAGAAGTTTTTAAACCAATCCTAAGGGAAAAAACTATGATCATTGAAGTATGTAAATGATTTGGGAAATATTCAATAGACAAAATAAACCTAATAAATTCAACAGATTCAGGCAAGATATCGTGGAAGTTCTTCATAATGTAAGAGAAACAATTGCACTTTTCCACAAAACGGTTTATTGCGTACAACGCGTTTCGGCTCACAGAGCCATCATCAGGTGCAAGACAAAGTTATAAGAGAGTACATCGCATATATATGTCTTTTCCGAGGAGGGGGGGGGTAGTGGGAGGAGACCAGAGGAGGAGGGGAAGGAGGAGGTAGTGGCTGGGAAAAATCAGGAAAATCCAAGGGAGGAAAGGACTGACTAACCCGTGAGAGAAAGGCCAAGAAACAGCAAAGGGTGAAAAAATGTAGGTAAGGGTGGGGGGAAGAAAGGCAGGGAATAGGCATGTCATTAGAACGTAGGGAAGCGGCGCTAGGGAAAGGAGGGGGAAAGAGTGCACCTGAGGGTAATTAGGAAAGGGGGTATGAATAGGAAATGATAAGGTGGGCACCGCCCGGTTTAAGGGTGGAGGGCTTGGGTGAGTGGATGGGAGGATGGATGGATGATGATGGCTCTGTGAGCCGAAACGCGTTGTACGCAATAAACCATTTTGTGGAAAAGTGCAATTGTTTCTCTTACATTAATATAAACCTACTTTATCCACTGTAGGCAAACACATGGGGATAAAAATATCTGGAAGGCAGCGAATCGAGAGACATTTTAAGGTCTTATGATTCATCGCTCACTGTTTACACCTGAATGTTTAATCGACATAAAACGTCATTTTCTCTCGTTTTATTGGTAGAGAGCGTAATAAACTGCTTTAAAAGCGTTCCATTAATGATATATATGCAGCCGTAGCCATGCAAAATATTTCATTTAAATTCAAGAGATCCGTGAACTTTTGACCTCTTCAGTCACAATAACACCGGCATTTGAAACGTATGAATATCTTTTGTAACCTTAGAAATAATTGCACATTTACAAAGCTTATTACCAAATCAATATTTTTACATTCTTATCATACTTCTACCACTACTGCACTAAAATCGGTGATATTTTCGTTTGAATGCTTCGATAGGCAACAAATTAACCTCAGGCCTGCATAATGTGATTATTTGTGTCTTTAAAAAACTTTAAATTAGTCCCAAGATGACTTAGTATGAATATGACTCAATTTAAAGCTTTAAAGCCTCTACTATACCAAGTTTTACTTTATCGAGTTGAATAAACGTACTTAAGTTATATCCATCGACAAAATATAATTTCTATTGAATATTAAATAAAATATTTGCTATACTTCGGTAATTGTAGCATTCACCAAAAATAATTACTTTTATAGGAGTATTTTTCAACCTTTGTGTACTGAGGGCAGGTGGAAATAGGATATGTATTTTGGAACCAATCTACGGATAAGACCAATAATATGTCATTCATTAAATCTGATCACATTAAAACTTATACTTAGTGCAACATTTGCTACTGTTCCTATGTTTGAAAGTGTGTTATACTTAGATACAGCGTGATGGCAGAAAATATTCGCGGATCATCGGCAAAAGAACAATTCTAGAGAAAATTTAAGTAATCAGCAGCATTCTCATACTGTTAATTGTTGCGTTTATAACCGATGTAATCAACGAGAATCTCGTTTTGACATGCGCGAGAATAATTTACGTACGTTGCACCGCGACCTACCAA
This sequence comes from Pyrrhosoma nymphula, assembly GCA_963573305.1. NCBI lineage: Eukaryota > Metazoa > Arthropoda > Insecta > Odonata > Coenagrionidae > Pyrrhosoma > Pyrrhosoma nymphula. The sequence continues at coordinate 137,227,755 of OY754330.1, forward strand.
ACGAGGAACACAAACGTTCCGGGCAATAGTTATATTTTCAATACATGAATGTGAAATTCACAATGAACAAACCATTCGCCGGAATACGGAGTTGAACTTATGTCCCCTATTCCGCTAGAAATGATGAAGCAACTACACTACGTTTGTATGTTTTCTAAACGGGTGACACCGATAAAACATTCTCACTAATCTCGCGGAACTCAATTCAAAAGTTTCAACATATCCTTATCCAGTGAAAACTGTCTATAACGGACCCTGTATACAGCGGAGACTTGTCCATTACGGAAAATTTTCTTGGTCCCGACCTGCGACATAAGAATTCCCATATAATTGAACCTGCATTTAACGGAACCTGCTCAACGCGGAAACGGAACGATTTTTGTTCTAAGACCTAAAATGTTCACCTGTGTATTACGGAATTGCAATTTTCACTCGAACACACTTACGGATTGCCACACTAAGTCTTCCCTGAATTGAATTTTCAAGGATAACCTCAAGGAGGGGAATGTGTGGGAGAGAGTTGAATAGAAGGAAATGCCACTACCTGTTGGTAGAGGAACACGGTATGGGGGCTCGATGGTTGACGAAAATGTTTCCATCCTCCTGTCCTTCTCGCGCTTCTGTCATTTTTAGCTCGATTGCTAGGCACCGCGGGACGCCCAGGTTGGTGCAAGTTCCTGAGAATAGCTGATCCTTTAACTGGGGGGTCTTTTCGTACTGTTATTCTCTTGGTTGTTACGACTTACCTTGCTCACTACGCACCTGATTTTCCTTGCCCTTTTTTTCTTCTCCCGCATTTCCTCCACCATCCTTCCCTTCCCCCTTTTCTCTGCCAATACGCCCGTTCTTCATAGGCCAACAGTCATTCACACCCACCCAGTAGACCAAGCCAATCAACGTGCCTACGCAAGCATTTCCCCTGACCCTCTCCCACATTTTCCCCTTTATTGAGTCACATAAATTCGCACTCGTCGCGAATAAGTTCATCTCCTGGTGTCCGCAGTGAATACCTCTAGTGGTGTAAGTGAATCCATAACGAGAGTAAAATTGATGATATCAGATATCAGGCCTGACCTCGTTGAAAACAAAGAGAGTAAAATGTCTAAGAGAAACGCATTGAGTTTGCAGGACAAAATTGCCAACATAGAACTCATCGAAATTTCGATTTTCTTAAGAAATCAGTGCAACGCAAAAGAGGTGCAAAAAAATTCAAATGTGGAAAAACGCATGTGTAGAGCACGTTGAAGAATAAAGAAGTGCTACGCGCTGAATAGCTAAAGGTTGGTGTTAGCGTGAATACATTTATGATTTCATTCATATCGTAATGATTCTCATGATGAACTTAATCATTGATATTGGAAAAGAAATCATCCCCAGGTGTACTGAAAATTTACTTTATTTTACACTAACACTTTTCACTTCCATCTCGAAATAGGAAAATGTTAAATAAATTGACATTAATTAACAGTGACTTATTTCGAAATGTTTTTTATAATGCTTCGAAGTGCCATTCATGTGATTTATAGTGAAAATTTTAATGACATATGAACGCAAAATAGTGAATAATTGGTAATTGAACATATTTTCAGAAATAATAATCAATTTATGAGACATTGACTGTCTTTTTCTCTACTTTGATTCATACTTTTACATGCAATCATCAAGCTGAAAGATCTTCCATAAATATCGGACAATTCTAGTCGGGTATTTCAGATACTGGTTAAAGTATACATTATATGCGAGTTAATAAGAATGCATTTAAAGACACAAATCTTTTTCCTCTATCAGGTTGAAATTTTAACTCTAAAAAAATAAGAAAAACAGGTAACGAAAATTAAACGAATTAATTTGGGAGTGGTTAGTTCAGACAAGATAAAAAAACATACCACTATCGGGACCAATGGTCCAAGCGCAAGCGAAAGCGTTTGCTGTGAAATTAGGGATTACAGAGTTTATAGCATCTGATGGCTGTCTAGAAAGTTATCGAGATCGTCATAATATTGTGTGGAACACTATGTGCAGAGAGCCAAATGGCAGTAGTTTCCAATTGGAAATTGAAAATTTAAGATTTGGTTAAAAAATACCATCCGCGGTATATTTTTAACCGTGATGAAACAGGACTGATTTTCCGTGCGATCCCAACTAAAACTTTGTCTCTTAAAGGTGAAATTAGTGGTGGTGGTAAATACTCCAAAGAGCGAGTTACCGTTTTTATTTGCGGAAATATGGAGGGAGATATGGAAAAGCCACTTGCAGTTGGTAAAGCCGCACGACTCAGATGTTTTAAAATGCTATACATTGGAGGGCTTCCACGTTGTGATCTGGCGACACAACTCCAAGGCTTGGAACACGACTAAGATAAGGGAGGACTGGTTGTTTTCTTTCAAACAGAAAATGAAATCAGCCGAACGAGAGGTAATTCTTTTCTTGGACAATGCCACGGGTCATCATCATCTAAATCTATCAAATGTGAAACTTGCGTGGTTCCCATCGAATACCACAAGCATTTCTCAACCTGTGGATCAGGGGGTTATTTTTAACGTGAAAGTTCATTACAGAAATATTTGATGCAATCTCTTTTAACAGCTGTGGAGTCAACCGACAAAATTAGTGAAGTGGCTAAATCAATAACAGTTCTGGATGCCATAAATTGGTTGTCCAGAGAAATAAATAGTGTCAAAAATGAAAAAGTCACAAAATGTTTCTGCAGAGCTGGCTTGTTTTCTGTGATGGAGACATAATCAACGAACATATCAGTGATTCAAATGCAGACATTTATGACCTCGCTTCTATTATGGAGTGTGATGCAATGAGTGTGACAAACTTTGCAAAGATAGACGAAAACTTAGCGATCACTTCTGGTGATAATAATACTGATTTGCGATATGCGAAAAGGGGTGCATTGAGGATGATGGGGAGAACAATTTCATATAGTAAGTATACTTACTCTATGACAATACTGAAGAAAACAAAAGAGAAGAAAAGGATGTGACTACAAGAATAAACAATTATAAAGAGGTTATTCAGAGAATGGAAGAAGTTAAAAAATCTTTTCTAATTAATAACGACGTTGGTCTACTAAGTTTGGTAAATGACTGTAAAAATTACGCAAAGAAAAGACATATGTGCAGCTAGAAAATTTAACAGTCCATTATAACAAAATCAAAACAAACTTTGTAAATTTTACAATGGTTTTTATTCACTACGACCGGCTTCATCGCATAAGCGACATCTTCAGGGGGCTTATGCGATGAAACCGGTCGTAGTGAATAAAAACCATTGTAAAATTTACAAAGTTTGTTTTGATTCTGTCAAAATGGAATTTTACAAAGTAACGTCTGAAAGTATCGAGTTCAGTCCATTATAAGTTATTTCTTTGTGTGTACGATTTAACGGCAATGTTGTCCATATGAGTATTTTAATATGTGAATACAATGCTGAAACAGTTGATTTCTCTTAAAGAATATGTTATCCCTATGCAGTGCTTCAAACCTGTGTATGACGGAAACTTGTCCACAACGGAAAATTTTTACGGCACCGTGCGATTCCGCTATAGGCAGTTTTCACTATATAACCTTACATTTCACACAGAAAGGGTCTGACTGAAGGTGCTCATGCAATTGATACTGGTGAGTCTTAGGTGCTACGATGGCTCATGCATGTTAACAAAAATCTGAATTTGAGAATGCAGTAGTATCCCTTTCGGATGTGTACAACGTGAGCTCTACACCCGACGGCGCCTTATAAACCGAATTCAGTAATGTCGGTACTTCGTATCTTGCAATCTGCCACAGTCAGTACGGGAAGGTGTAAGACGACAAGCCAGCATTTATAAATAAGGTTTCAATAATAATAATTGAATGTTTTTTCATTGTAATTGCAATTGAAAGACATTTCACTCAGTTGCGGTCACAGGTTATTCGTGATTTTTATTTGGTTCTGTTAAGTTATTTTTAGGAGATTTATACTCAATATTTTGGAGCCAGCGCAGGTTGGAACACATCAACTCACTTCTAGGCACTAGAATAACGATAGATAGAACGATTGGCGCAGGCGAAACGTCCGATATCCTGTCAGTAGGTAGCATTATGCAGGTATGCAATATTCATTGCCGAATTATTTTTCTTTATAAATAAGACATTATTTCGTTCAAATTAAATGCTTAAAAGGCAAGCTTTTTTAATACATTAATCAAAAAATTTATAATCCATATTTGACGACTCAACCGAAAATCAGCACAAAACCACAGCTACAGATGCGATTTTTCATGCTTTTTATTCTGAGTTCTTACACAAGTAAAATGATAGATACCTACTAATGTTAGATAGTAAAATGTCATAAAGAAAATAAAATAAATGATAGTGAGGACTACAAATATTTGTTTGATTATAGAGTTTAATATAATATCTTATCCTTAATTGAGCAGGAAGTTGTGCGTAAAATATTCAAGAAATGACAGGAGGAATGAAGTTACTAGACCAGCTAGAGTGAAAAGAGTGTCGTATATATTTGTTTATAATGTCTAATACCGCTGAAACAATTGATTTTAGCAAAGCATTGAACCATTTAAATGACACCCCGAGCTGAGTTGAGACGTACTGAACGTCCTGCATCGTACAAAATCACTTCAATCCCCTAGGTATTCCCCCTTGTCTCTCCCTTCCCCTCCCCATATCAGTTCCAGCCATCCACTCTGCCTCCTTCTAACCTTCTCTTGCAGTTTCCTCTACTCAGTCTTCATTCCAAGCTCTTCCTCGTTCATGCCCCTTTACGTCCATCGCACGTTCTCCCCCACAACCACATCTCAAACGTCTGCAGTCTATTCCGTCCTCTTTCTTCAGAGCCCACGTCTCTGCATCAATACAACGCCTTTTTTTAAGAAAATTTGCGGTTTCAGGGTGTATTTGTGAAATTTTTCCATGTTAGGAATGATAAAAATTATGCGAATTTCACAAAAGTTGGTTTATTCACGACCCGGGTTTCAACATATGAAAGATGACATAATGTGTTGAAACCCGGGTCGTGAATAAACCAACTTTTGTGAAATTCGCATAATTTTTATCATTCCTGACAACGCCTTTTCTTTAAGTTCCTATATAAGTTCCTCGTCATTAATTCTCTTCAATCCGTGAATGCCTCGTTTGTAACAGGCTTGGCGTACAACAGATTGCCTAGTTCTTTAATATGGATTTCGCCAGAAACAGTCAAATTTCATTCTCGAACTACTTCCACCCTCCTATTGACGCTAATCCTGCCCAGCTATCCGTCTCTCGGGCACAGACTGTGGGGAACTGTGGTTTCATGGAAACTCAACCTTATTCTACCTGCTATGCGAGGTAACGGAGAGGAAGTGGTGGTGTTAGGTAGAAGATGCAGCGGAGATAGAAAGGGGAACTTTGAGTAAAAAAGAGGAAGGGGAACTTCTTTCCGACCAGGAAGTGGCGTCATCGTTCTAATTAGTCGCATCAACCCTGCAGGTGGGTGGTACGATATTAAACGCAGGCGGTGGTAACACTGCCTAGGGTTCCGCAAAAGGGCAAGGCCGGCGGTCCCAAGTACAAATCTTGCTGTACTCGAGTCACTTCCACGAGAATCACCTTAAGTTGTATGAAATCACTAGCATAAGATGCATCTCCTTATTCAAATTCCTTATTCGTCCCATTATTTTATTCTAGTAGTTTTCCATCGCCATAGTTCCTCCCTAAAAATCTTGCTCACTCAATAAAGCCATGACCTACATTAGTACCGAAAAAATTTCAGTCATTTCATTGCGAAGTAACACTTCTAATGCGGTCTTGCGAAATAATGATCTTCAATCATTCTTTTCTTCACATGTTCCTTCTCGATCTTTGCGTAGCATCAACAATGTCCATGTTCCGAAAATCTGGCAATCCGTATCCCAAAGCTGCCTTTCCTGTACAATTCTGACTTTAAATAATTCCCTTGAAGCTAAGTATCCTTTTGATCTTTTCAGCGGCCTCCAACTCATTTTTTATGATTTTTCAGCAGTATTGCCCTTTGATTATTTTGCTTTGAGTATTGCGTGTATAGTAGTTTGCGACTCGATCTGATTTTCATGGTTTATGTTTTAAACCCATTTTTCTGTTACTTCCGCAAATTTAAAAATCCTTCGTTCTGTTTTTATAAGCAAATAAGTAAATTGTGAATTAAAATATACCATTTTACTCCAGTGTAGAAAAACCTCTCCAAATTAAAAGATGAAGCAAAAATGTTATAAAATTGCCTGCGTCGATAAAGGTAGAATTTTACGCCTAGTTTTTATCTTATTTGTCCCTAAAGCTAACTGGGCTTTGCCTTAGTTGCAGTTGTAGAACGTCGGTAACATAGCATGAAATTATAAGTCGCAATTTTTCTCCATTTTCCTGCCCTTTCTTGACTCACTGCAAGTAGCATGTTCTACGCAAAACGGGTTTAAAATATTTTGTCTCCAGCCTAGTGTTACCGTGGTTGTCAACAAACCCTAGGGTTTGGAAGTTTCATTGCAAAGTCACAATTGCAACCACAGCGCTCATATGAGCACTCAAATTATATATTTTATTCACAGACATCCTTTAGTAGTCATTTACTTTCATGCGTTTGAATAAATATCAATATATTTTACATGTCGAAAAACTGTTCGACTCAAAGTCTAAACATCACATGCGTATTTAGTGCTATTCCTACAGCAATTAAGGAAAGCAAGAGAAACTCTCGAGAGGCTCCAATGTCTACATTTTTGTAAATTCTGACAAAAAACAACCAAAATACGGTGCATAGCATATTCTTAAGTAAACAATTCAATTTAAAGGTATAGTGATAGCAAAACTCGATGTCACTCGCTTGTGAAGAACTTAACGTCAGGAAGAGACAAATCATACAAGATGAGGTGGAAAAAGGAGCCAATGGTCCCTTCAGGTGTCTCCACAGAATTATGGCGGCACTTCTTTCAGCTTAACAACCCTTATGTCCCTTTATGATCTAAAACTCTTCACCGGAGAGTGCCACCAAGTTTTGCTATGCTTATAACAATCTCACCTTTGGACACGTAAAATAATGCTACAGTTTATAAGATATTCGAGTATTTTACATGTGAAGTAATGTGTGTTGAACACTTTAAAAATGTAGCATGGGAAAAATAGCATGAAAAGTAATGCAAACTTGCAACCTATATCTATCATTGCAATATACATCGGCAACATAATTATTTGCACAACATAGCATTAACAAATATTTGAAGAAATCGTAAATTAGCATAACAATTGAAGCCTGTGCATGTAGATTTTACAGATTTAACATGACATGAACGTTTACGATATAAGAAGACAGAGAGAGGTGTATAAAATGAAGGAAGAAGAGGGCTTCAGGACAGGTACACAGGTTGGGGCAATTGAGAAGGAAGAGTGAGGAGGATGCGAGGTAAACCACGGGATGGTCGTCTCGGATGTGGGCAACTGAGAAAGCACAACCCTCTCTCTCTCTCCACACCCTCTGTTTATTATGCAAGGGAGAAGGAGTAGGTATAGGGAAATGGAGAATAGAGCAAAGTAACAGGGAAAACGAGGATATCCTCGTGCAGACGGCGCAGAAGGCCCCTCACAACCCTCACCTCCTCCTCCCCCCCCCCGAACGCTAAAACTGAACTTTCTTCTTCCGCGGTCGCAATAAGCCCCTTTGATATCCGAGGCCATAAACTTGGCCGTACATTTAATCACGTGCTATTTACCTTTGGCGAGGATGTGGCACGGAGAAGGGCAGACGCACCAGGTGTATGAGTTTGTGCGTGAAACCTGAGAGAACAGGATAGGCGAAACGAGAGACGCCTAGCGGAAGAGTATGCAAGGAGACGCAGGCGAGGAGAGGAAAATATAGGATCATACATACGCTTCAAACATCTATAATCAGCTGAAAATGTGAAAGGAAAAATGTGAATTTCCTGGGGAGCGTTTGACATGGAAAAGGGGAGTTACAAGAATAATAGTTAAAAGACGATGAGAGGATTCAAAAGTTAAGACTTTGACGTAAGCTGAAGCGCTACACGGTCTCGACACTAGGGCTTTCAAGGAAAGAGAGTGAGCATATATGTAAAGCTTTTGACATGAGAAAGTTCCACAATGGATGGAGAAGGTAACCTGAGGGTTGACGAACGAAGATGTGTTGAAAAATTGTTTGAGGATATGAGAGGGTAATTCGAAGATCACAGAATGAGTGGATGAAGATCAGAGGCAAAGCGTTTCGAAGGGATATTATGGATGTAAATTTTAGATAGTCGGGGAAGCGAGAAGATAGGAAATGCTTTAAACAAATTAAGGAAAATCAAGGCATAGATGAGAAGAAGTGGGTGTTGAAGTATGGCTGCGAGATGCTGGGTGAGATGATGTTAAGCATTTATTGGTTGAATATCTACGTTGACAACAAAATGGTGGGCACCACTGTCCGCGATTGCTTCCCGTAAGGATTGTTTTCAAGGCGTGGATTGAAAGAAGGCCTTAGCCCTTGAAACTCGGTCACAGAATTATCATCATTCTTTTGTTCATTATTCACTCAACCTTAAGATTGGTAGAATGTAACCCTCCATTCTACTGTGTCCCCTGCTTACACTTATTGGCCGTGGTAGATCTACTGTTTCATATCTCGTATTAGCTAGCCTATACATTTGCTACTGGGTCTTCCTCGTGGAACTTTCCCTCATATTTTATTTCCCTTATCGAATTTTTATCGTGGACGTCAAAGTTATCACGCATATTTTGACATAATACGAATTTTTTAAGAATTGTTTGGAACACAAATAAGAGCACCGTTACTGGAAGCTTTGGGTGTTCTTTCTAGCCGGCATGAAAGCAGAGGGACCAATCTAATAAGACCTCCTAAAGTCCAATTCGAGGAATCGGAATTTTCGGCAACACCACAAAATATTTTTATGAAGAATTCTTTATGAAGAATTCTTTATGAAGAATTTCACGCAACACATCTATCACCGATGACCACCCAAAAAAATCTCTTAAAAAAAGGCTATGAAAAAATATAAATTGGGATTTTGGTTCGAGACTTGAAAGGAATTTGAAGGCTAGGGAAGTGAGAAATGATTCCAAGAGAAGACAGATGAGCCTGGTTTCCCTATCTTTTGTATCTTATTTTCCTTGCGGGTGCTTCATATATAGGTCAATGACAGATGTTATGTCATACTGTAATGTCATGATGGGATACGGACATGACAGATGACACAGATGTAACGCCTCCATAATTTAAATAAATTTATGATAGCCGGCGGCGGAGGGGTAAAGTCCTCGCCTGCCTAACCCAAGGTCGCGGGTTCGAATCCCGCCTGGGTAGGAAATTTACACCTCCCAGGGCTCGTCCATATAATACATACTTAGTAATTGACTTTGGCTGTTAAGTTTTTTCGAGATTATTATTATTATGAGTGAAACTCATTGTGTAGTAATGTGCAGCAAACCCTCAAGCGCTTCTTATACCATAAATCAATCTTCTACATCAATTCAAAAACAGCATTCTCATGTATTTCCATACCTGACTACCAAGAGGCCAGTAAAACTTTATTTTGATACAAATAATCCCCTGGAGGAGCAAAATACCCATATCTTGTACTATGACTGGTAAATTTGCGCTTTTGTCCCGCCAGCTCAGGAAAATTTCACGTGGGGGAACCTGGAGATAGTCCCCCTTGTCTACGCCAATGGGGCAAACTACGTCCGTGAGGTTTGCCTAGAGGACGTAATTAGTTCGTTGACGTAGGTTGGGGGACCACCCCTGGTCGTGGAGGTGAAGCTGGCTGGAATTTTGAGAAATCTGCAAGAATTTGGAATTATGAGCTCGGGGAAAATGTGATGTCAAGGCGCCATCTGCCGCAAGCTGGAAAGGACAATAAAGCGTTGAGAAACAACTGTGTGACCACTGCGCCATCCAATCGGAGGGTAGGAGAATGACACCTTCTCTGTTAGATGGCGGAGATGGAAAAGATGCACCTTTCAAGTTTCAGAGGCAACATTTCCCTTAATATTCGTTTTATTAGAAAAATATTATACAACTAAATTGCGCATACATTGATTTGTATGTGTTCGGAATTTGGTGGAAATGGGATAGTTTTAAGAGAGTGACAATGTATTTTAAGCTGGCGAGACAAAAGCACACATTTACCGTATTATTTTTACAACGCCTTGATGAACATTAGGCCTTTCGAATCGAAAAAAGTTATGAAATTTTGGGAGGTTAAGGGAAGAACGACCAAATAATCCAATAGCTATCTGCGGTCCATAGCAGGTCAAAGTCAAAAATAAGGGAGAAGAAAATGACAATGCAAGGTTTGACGGGAGGAAGTTACGCAAAACTAAAGGATCCCAAGACTATGACCGCCGCAGATATTCCGTGACCGGGCCGGATTGCCTTGAAAATTTAGTTACTTGAACAGCACTAATATAGGGTAATGCCTGAAAGATTGTATGAAACGAAGGTTAATACTAGAGACGGTACTGAATAGATGATTTTCAAGACATTTCTATTCACTGCAAAGTTAAGATATTGAAGTTTTATCTATATTTTTGCCATAAGTCTGTGCCCTGAATCGTTCTTTTCCTCACATCTCAGCTCTCACTTGTCTTAGATAACTGATGCATGGATCATATTATAGCTTAGTCTTTTTAAATACTATTTTATTAGTTTTAATCTACCCTCTTCAGTTTCCTATTAATGTTTAAGTTCAAAGTTTAAAAAGTTATCTGAAAGGTATATACCGTCTCTCAAATCATATTTGACAAAAGTATAAAACATTTTGAATACAAATATTTCTCATAATATTTTTCTCAGATCTACTACAGGGTATTAATTCAGATAATCTTCTACCCATACACCAATTTTGAATAAAATCTGAGACCTAAATGGGCCAACATTTGTTGAATTTCTGAGGAATGACCAATGTATATTTTTCACTTTGTAGATTATCGATGTTCCCTAAACATCCACCTCCATCGGGTAAACGCATAAAACACCAACAAATTGCCGGGTACTCAGACTTCATTAATTATAGATGGAAATAAAGCTTATACAAAAAGCTTAAGGCACTAAATGAAAGATTTTTCACCCTGTTAAAAGTTTTAACTGTCGTAATTGATGTTGCTTTGAGTTTTGGCTACAGGCCCTTGAGATTTTATCTAAAGAGAAGGCCAAAATGAAGCTTTGAACTTGAAATATTTTATAATACCAATGGGAGACCAAGTCAAAGGGAGTGCCTCTTAGATTTCGTCTTGCACTCTAGCCCAAAGCTCTGAGCAATTAAGACGGACGCGTTACATTCATTTCCGAGCGTGCGTCCTAAGGCACAAAAAAATGTTGACCTACTTTTGTTCAAAGAGGGCGAGGGGCCCTAAGTGTGATAAATACCACGTTCTGTGATTAAATGATGCAAGGATGCTTCTTTCAAATGAGCTTGTTACTGTGTTACTAATCTTCGGGGTTTTACTTAATGACAATAACACCTGACGAAATAGGGAATGGAAAAAATTAGTAATTGAACTCTGTTCCTTTTACCGTTTTTATCAAGGTTAAAAAACAAATAAATATTTATATATATAACAACAATTTTTTATGTGAAATATATTATTTGCATGCTAGGAGTTGTAAAGATGAGTTAAGATTACTTTAAAGAATTAATGAAAAATTAACGCTAAGTGACATATGGGAGAACAGTACTGATCACAAAATTCACGCGGAAATCTACGGCGATAACCCTCTCGAAACAAATTACTGCATCGAAATGCTCCGAAGGTAAAGACTAAAAAAATATACCTGAGATCAAGAGTAGTATTCATGGCATATAACTCGATTTCAAGTACTTGAAAAATATGACGTAATTTTTATATTACCTTCAAACGTCAGATATTCTCAGTCAATCGTCAGTCAATTCTCTATTCATAATGTTTCCCACTATCAATCGATGAAAGGTATGGCCGACACATAATGAAAAGTATGTCGAATCTGACTTTGAACACTGGATTCCATAAACTAAGAAATAATGCAATAGAGGGATAATGAAGGATGAATGCTAGCATGAAAAAGATTAAGTAGAATTTCCACTTTTCCCGTAAGGTATTACTATATTCGTACGCACTAAAAAGACTTCAGACAGTCATAGGCAGTCTCATTCGAGTATTTGTCCTAAAGTCACGTATGACTCTTTTTCATATCAGTTTCCATAAGAGGCAGTGATTGTAATGATGTTCTGCGTTAATTAGAGTTAATACTTTTTCTTAATTTTGTTTATTTTAATTGACAAATAGGTACGAGAAACATATCCTTATATTTCAGCTACTTCACTTTGTTAGAAATAACATGCGTGAAATCTTTCAGATTTATTAGTAAGCTTTATGCAGCGGATGTGAGATCGGGATGAGATCGAGTTGGTCCCAAACGTACATTAAAAGGGGTTATTTGCGCCTTTCAGTCTGTCACCAAAGTTCTTTGCTGATACATAAATGAACGATTTAATATATGACACGGCATGTGCATTCCGAACACACAGCATGCTTTTTTATCGGCGGAAAATTTGGTGGATGGGCGGAAAGAGTCCTGTTCTGGAAGACTCTACGTCAAAGTCGTTCCGGCACGGCAAGGGAGTTCTCGAATATTTCGCATCCATTCTGAAGAACTTGTCTGATAACAGTTTTGTACAGCCATACCACAGAGTAAAGCCATACTGTTGCTGTTGGCGAGGGGAGAAGAGAACAGAGGATGATCGAGGGAAAACCTGCATTTCAGTTAATTATGTTTCTTGGGAGGGAGGAAGCGGATAAAAGTGTTCGTCGGCATTAAGTCCATTCCTACTATTCAATTTAATAAAGAGTGTCTTACGTCTTGACGCACGACAGTGAATCCTGTTTATCGGTTAAAATAATGGTCCAACTAACATGGTTATCGCGCGCAAGTTTTCCATAAATTCAATGAATAACGCCATGTTTTTTTAGGAAATACTTTCCGTTTTACATTTTTCTAGATAAATAATTACGAAACGACGAATATTCTGTAAATAATGCATATGCCACCGGCGTAATATGCACAACTAATCCATTCGGTATAGCCGATTGCCCATTTTAATGGCATCCTTAGATATATTCCTTTGCTATACTACCGTGCAGTTCCACCTATTCTCTTCTTTGATCTAAGATACCCCCGCACTTTCTTTTATAACTCTCTTCATAGTCACCAACCTCCCAAATACTTACGCCCATTCACTAGGCTCATTTGAATTTTTCAACTAAAAAACAAGAGACCACCGTTTCCCAACATCTATTCCGTCTGGAACTAACGATTTTAAAATATATAGAGGGCAGAGCATGAAAAAGACTAACAAAGTATTAGCAAAACATTGCTAACATCGATTGCTAATTACTTCTCATCGCAAAATTTGTATTTCAGCCTACTGCACTAAGTAATTCCATCTACTCCCTTCGTTAATCTATGATTCCTACGCACCGATCAAGACTACGACAAAAAAGCAAGACACTAACCCACCAAAACACATCTCACTTGATATCCCTTTTCTAAAATCACGTTGGAAAAAGTTTCACTCCGACATTTTTGCCTATTACTATAGAGGGCAATACTGGTGACCAAATATATCAATTACAAGAGAATCAAAAGGATTTCACAGACGGTCACGTGGTTCTGATAGCCAATCAAGAGACGATATGCTGCTTGAATTTCTTGAACTACATCAACAACGGCCATTTTATTTTGAATGTTTTGAGCGTGGTTTAGATGGTTTTGAGTCGCCGAGGGCCACTAACAAGAAAAATGCGGATCGACCAAATTCCGAATTTGTGAAGCTTGAAGTGACTGCATTAAGGTTTTCAGTGACGAATGCGCAATGAGGTTTTCTGTGATAGTGGGATTCACGGTGCATCGGAATCTTCGCATGGAGTGAACACATTTAATAGAAGAAATGATTTTCTTACATCTTAGTGTTTTGAGGTAAGTTACTTTCCTTCATTATCAAAGCAATTTGTTTTATATTTGCCTGCCAGTTCCATATGCCGCGTAACCATGATGGATAACTCTGGCACTTCACTTTATTTAACTCTTTACATTATGTCTGACAATGAGTCCATGTGTCAAGAATAGAAAGTTACTTCCAGCAGGTTGTAATTTTGTTTAGGTGCAGTTAGCCATAATGTTACTGAATGATATCAGTCAACAAATGTCTTTGTTACATTGGTACATTGGCTCTTCGTCCTCCCATAAGATGAAAAATTAAACATATCGTTAATTGCTAAATCATAGTATAATTTTTGCTTAACTTTCCTCAGCTCTTATATTTAAAACATTTAGAGGGTTAACGTGAGCTTCCGTCACCCACGTTCATGTTTACCCTTGAAAGCCCCTCCTAATAGTCATCGTGAATTTAAACGTTCCATTCCCTAATGAAAAGTGTGAAGCATATACAATTCCTGTATATCAGGTAATTGATTCTTGGAATCCTTCTGCCTTCACTTTCTTGAGATCTCGGTGAATTACCGACGTCTTTCTTGAACCACAGAAATTTGGTGACACTCAATGGCAAAAAAAAACATTTTGTGCTTCTTGTCGCATTTATAACGTTAGTTGAATCAAATGCTAGACATATATTTTTTAAATTACAGGTCGGTGTTTAATTCGCGTTCCATGATGTGACAAATTAAGTGATGGAGGACAACCGGAAGTATGTTGTTCTTATCATTATATTGACTTCAGCCTGATGCTCCAGCAAAGTTGCTACCTTGCTGCCCGAATCACCTATCTTCAGAAATAACTCTGGATGATAGTACAAACTGAGTAAAAACTAGAGTTATAAAATGATGGGGTTGCCCGTCCATGCGAATGAGGGTAAATCGTCAGTTAGAATGCAGTCACATTCGATTACTCATTCATAGGGACAAGCGCGTTCTGTGTTGGATAGCTAACTTTCTCTCCAATCTAGCGATTCTTATAATTTGCATGGCCCTGAATGCAGTGGCGGATGAAGACACTTGGGGGCCTGAAGGCACAACAAGGATCGGGGGCCATGCTAATAAACAAGTTGCAAGAGAAGAAAGGGGAAATAAATTATCGGGGCCCATAGGCAACTGCCTACTTTGCCTTATTCAGCACTGTTGGTATGGGATTGTTTTCGATTCTGGTGTCATAGACGTACAATGAGAATACAATATTATTAGAAATTTTATTGCAACAGATGAAAATTAAATAAAAACAAAAAAATATTAAGACGAAAATTATAGTTCCCATTCTTCCTCTGTGAAATAACTCAAAAAGTCACTTATTTATTCTTCCTCTGTGGTTTTACTTTCTATGAAAATTAAGTTAAAATAAACCAAACGTACTTTCCTGGATTTGTTTCCACTCGTTTTCAATACCTTGAAAGAAATCTTGCAGGGAGCAGATTTTTTGTAAATTTTTATGAAAAACTTCCACAGCTCACTCTTTGGAGGCACCATATCGCTGAACTTCCATGAGAAATGCAACAATCCAAGAAATGCCTTTCCACAGATGCACAACTTTCTGACAGAGAAAAGTTTTGACATCAATACCAAAGTACTCGATACCAAGGTTTCGGTACCACAGTATGAGTATGTACTCATTCGAGTAAATTATCGAAATAAAAGTTTCGAGTGCCAAAGTACTTGGGATCGAAATAAATCTATGTATTTAACATAAGATCTAAGGTTAAAATGTATTTATTTTACAAATAAATGTAAACCTTATTTTTACCTTGAATTTAAACCCACCCCATATTTAAGGTAAAGTATCGAGACCTTTTTCCGTATCCTCACTACTTCTATTCTACTTGCGGCTGCTCGCAGAGTGTTACCCGAGTGTAGATCGCTATAAAAAATAAAACTTTCGGTGAGGAAAAAAATTACTAGCATTGAGCGACATATTTGCTGGTCTAAAGGGAAATAAGGAGACTGGAGAGGATGAACTCAGGAAGGACCCCACAAAGCGCCCACTTCCACGACGTTCCATATCTCACAAGTGCCTCGCGGGGGAAGGGTGACGGAGGCATCTCTGGGGAAGTTTGCGGTGGGACCCCCCCAGAGCACCAGCCTCTCCTCCTCCACGCCACCCCTCAGGGACCACTCTCGTTCGGTTCCACGGGCGAGAAAAAACGACGCCGTTTGCCACGCGCGGCCTGAAGATGGCGCCGCTCGCGGGTGGCTGGGATGGGTGCGGATATTGAGTCCGACACATTCACGATGGCATGCGAACATTCCTTCGGCAGGTCTTCCCCCGGCCACCCCCGGAAAAGATATTCGACGCCGACGGGGCTCGGATCTCCAGAGACCGTTGGGGCGTGACGAAAAGGAGCGTATCGCAAGAGACGCGCTCACACGTGAAAGCATCAATGCTCAAAGGGTGCGCGAAAAAATAACGCGGGCGGTTGTAAGAATGAATGTAACTTTACGCGTAGGAACTCGAATCGCACAAAGTGGTCGCCTGGACCACCTTTCGGGGATTCGTGGATTCAAGTATCATGGAGAAAATATTCAGCAAAAGAAATTCCTAGTAATTTTTTTTATGAATGACGTTACTCTGAGCTGACATTTTACGATAGCATTCATGAAACTTTTTCTTAGTGTACCTGATTATACTGGAAATGTATAAAGATACGAAAAAATGGAAAATTGGAAAGTTTTCAATAAATAATAGCGAGACTATACCTTTAACATTCAACAGACGAAGCAGTTGACGTCAAATCACCTATTCATTTTTGTAACGAAAATAAAGTTCATTAATCAAATTTCTACACACACTCAAATTAGACACAAAATCGAAGGATTAGAAATAAAAACCTGGCATAACTTACAATTTATAAATGCAATATCAACATGTTAGTACCTACATACATAACGGGATCGACCAGGCCTGTTATTCCATCAGTGCTAGAGCTTTCTTTCCAGGAGCTTGTATTTTACACATTATATTTCCTTCTGCTGAATTTTAACGTACTAGACGGCACTTTTGTGTAAATATTATCATTAGTGCGCCATTTGACATAGTTTCGCAATTACCTTTTAGTAGACCCCGTGATCTTTCGTCATTTATGGACATTGTTCACCCAAATTCACACACAACGCTACACGCCACCGCAAAGGAGTGATTCAGGGGTTAATTCTTCACTCTTAATGCATTGCGTTTAGAGAAACCACGATTAAAGTGTAGTAATAAACGTACATTGATATTATACGTATAGATATGCATATACTGCGTCATTTAGTAAGGTTGATATTTATGACAGTTAGTCACTAGCATGCACCATCGAATGAAGAAAGTAATTAGTTGTACTTCGTCACTTGAAGCAGACAGACCTTCTGATAGTGTGTGACGGGAACATTCTTGAGAGGGCAAAGATGCATCGAGGATGGGAATGAGATGATGGGTAAAAGTTTTAATCATGCATCTCAGAAAATGTTACCACTCGATAGAATAACGAGCGATAGCTCAGGATAAATTATGATAGTCAAATATTAAAAGACGGTAAAACAAGGAATATGAGACTATACAGTGAGAAACAGAAATTATGGGGCTCCTAAAAATATATAATCTCACGTAATATTAAAGCAACAATTACCAATCAGCAAGCCAATGCTTTTCATTTAAAATATTTTGCTATCAAACAGCAAGCTAGTGGTTTTGATTAAACATATTTTGTCTTAAATGCAATTAAAAGTTAAAATGTGACATTCAAAATCCAAAATTAGATTTTGGAGGCGATATGAACGCCTCGTCATGACTAATGCAACTGTGTTTTTGCATAATCTAGGCTAATTTAGTGGATCAACAGGCTCCAAATATTCATACTTCACATTAGGGAACTTATATACAGGAAACCACCACCTCGGTTTTTATTCGCCGTCATGAGAATTAGCCCTAATTATTATCACTATCATAAAGAATGAGGAATAAGCGTAGTATTATATACTCACCGATGCGGACAACGCATGATATGCACCACTTACGCTAATGAACGAAATAAATCATATGAGTTGGTTAATGAGGCCCAGTTCCGTAGGCGAAAAGCAAAAATGCACCGCGTTACTGCATCATAGTCATTTGTTTTCATTATGCAAAGAGGACGTCACGTAATTTGGTATAAACGGAGACTAATGAGACAACTTTTGCAGCAACAGCCGGTGAAAACTTCAGCAACCTTTAATCCACATGTGTCCCTTTAAGAGCTCTGAATTGGATAAATGCCTACATTTATTCTCCAAGCCAGTGCGTCAATATTAAAATTGTCATAAAGTATTTCAATAGATTTAAACCCTACCTCTTGCGTGTGAATTATTTACGAATTATGTTGAACATTTCAGCTGGGATCAATTATAACTACAAATGGACCTTCCATCTCACTGTGCAAGAATTAAAAATTACACTGATTGTAAAATGCTTCATAAATTTAGTACAAACAATATTTTTAAAATATTACTAGAGATGAAATGTGTGCACGAAAACTAGGGTATAGACACGAAGATTATGTTTTCCAATCATTGCGATTGCACAAATGATATGGTACGCATTCACGCCCACGGATGCGAAGATATACACCGAAGACGGTGAATTTATCATGAAAAAATCATTTGACTATGTCAAATGATTTTTTCATTTCGAATTTCACCATCTTTGGTACATAATAAGATTAAGATTCTCAGAAGCTCATGATTGGCATTGGCATGAACTAAAGTAACTTTTCAGAAATCTAACTAATTCTTTTCACCAACTAAAAACATACATACATACCCATTACGCCATTCCCTTTCGGCGAATGTAAATTCATAGAACTTAGTTAATGCCGTTAGGCCTCGAAAAATGGCCCTCATCTAATAGTTTCCTCCACAATGCCCTATTCTTATATACATCTTTCGCTTATTTTGCACTCATACATTGCTTCATACGCATCCTCCTATTGAAATTTCTAATTGCCCACCTCGTTAGTCTCTTACACTACATTCAATCATGACTTTCATTTTAAAAAATAACACTGAAAAATTACGCGAAATGTTAATGTGCTCCCACTAGTTTAGGCAAATGGACATGAATTTTACCCCACTTTTGATAATTGCTTCCTAAACTTTCCTGACGATTCAAGTTTAATATTAACTTTTCATGTGACCTAGAAGTAGATGAATGAAATCAGCCACTTTTTGAAACTCAAATAAAATAATAGGTTGGCACATTAAAATTGGCAGAAATTCTTTCAGTCATGATCTTATGGCTACTTCACTTTTTTCAAATACCGAGGGAAGAATTACAAAGAAATACAATGTGAAAAACGAAGGCTCATTTGTAATACTGATGCCTGTATTACTTTTCCTGTAAATGAGATTTGTCTGCAGGTAAAGGGTTTACTTGAATGCCCATGATGTATTAATCTATCCCAAAATATTGTAAACGTGACGTCATCAATGCATGCATTTATTCCGTTGGCTTCATTCAAATAAAATTCACATATACTGATACTTGTATATCTCACATCTGACGCAATCACACATATTACGCAAAACTTGAGAAATGAAAAAATGATGGTGTCAACTATAAAAAATTCCAAATGGCTTTAATGATCACTGGAATTTCGTATCAAAATATAACCATCAACCAATAAAATGCGAATTTTTGCAATCCGAGGCCAACCAAGTAGACATTAAGCATCAAATTCTGCAAATTTGGCTAAGAATAAAAAGTATACAGCGATATGGAAATCCATTAGAACAAGCGCCACAGCAATCGCGATGAATTTTAACTCAAAACGGACAATTTTTCAAAATTGCACTAGCACAGTATCATAAAGGATGCATACCAAAGTTCAAAAAAGATCATGAGTGGGGAAAATAATTGACCTAGAATCAATTAATGGAACTGAAGTTAGAACACTTAATACGTCAATACATGTGCCTGCTTTTATAAGTAATTTTACTCCTTGAGCTGTTAGTATCACTCGTACACTAAATGGCTAAATGAAATCAGCGGGGTGTACATTTGGGATTCATATTATTAACAAACTCGCTTAAATATCGTATGCAGGGAAACTCTGCATGGATAATAGGCGTTTTATAGCAAATTATTACAAAAATATCACGATAAAACTAACTGCAACTAAACTTTTCCCAAGGATTTTTTCTTATTATTGATTAAAGCTTTCATGATGATGTAACGAACCAAAAACTTGCTTTTATCAACAGTGCATTGCTGTGGAAGTGATTTTAATGCATAGGAATGCTGTTGTCTTCATCACACCCGACCTAATTTGAAAATCGCAACCAGAACGACCGGGATTCTTGGCGAATGAAATTTCTATTGTAAAACCGCGAAGGTTCTACATGCAGTATTCATATTCATTACAGAATGCTGCAGGGGAAATAAATATTCTTGAATTTTTTTGGCAGGCCTGGTTACAGCACAAGAGCAGAAGCAACACAGAAGAGAACATTGGAGTAAAAAACACTAATTAGTTTACACTGACCGTGAAAATTAAAGAAAAGCCGAAATCTAGGTCAGTGGATGTAAAACATTTTGGTCATTGTTTTTTCTTAATCCATTACGAATTACCAATAATACGTAATAATATCGTCTAATGAACGAAATATTATTACAAACGCAGGAATTGAAATCCTATTGCCGTTTCAAAACTGTGAAGCTCACTTCTGAAATTTACTCATATTCTTAACACCATTTTTTACATCGGGAGACAATCAAATGTTTACTTATCATCGGTATTAGTTGGCACTTGATCTGTATTTCCCGAGCGCACCAGGTGTATGGAATACAAGAATAATACGCCCTAACTGATGTATTAAGAAAGACCATGAATCTGCAAAAATTACATCACAGCGATAATTTATCCATCCGTCTTTAAAAACCATAGGATAACTTTCTAAACTCCAATCTTATTCAAAGCTGCCCCCCATATAATAGAACTTCAGGTTGCTATGGCAAGCCCAAGAAGAACATTTTTTCTCATAGGCAATAGTATTAAAAAATTCTCAGGAATCTCAGAGCCAGAATATTCCCCAACGGACGTCCCTTATATCCGAGATAGATCTCCACATATGGGCAGCTATTGGACTGAAATCGTAGGCATATGCATTCTGCCATTATATGAATATACCGAGGACTTAATCTTTCCAAATTTCCAGAGGCAGCCCATAAAATAGATCCTGTTGTAACTCTAGATAGCTAAAATAGTTATTCCTGAGCAACTAACCTGAATACGACTGCGAATTATAATGAAGTACAGTTTATCTAGTAACTGTGAGAAAATCATCTTCGCCAACACTTGAGAATTATTCTCATGCTTCGTGGTTCGTCAGATGCCTTTCATGCAACACCAGGTACCGTAACGAGAGTTGTTCCAGCAATACCGGGCGGCTTTCGGTGTTTCATGCACGTATGGGATGAATTCCATTAGATATAAAAGATTTCTGCATGTATCAGCAAGCATATACGCTAGAATATTACTTCTACTGTTAACCCAAAACACAACGATAAAATATATCAAGCGGGATTGCGCGTCAATATTGTGTCTCAAGACGAATGTTTCACCTAAAGAAAGGTGAAACTAATTAAATAATCCACAATCTTTAATTATTCTTCACTCACTGAAAGATAAAAGTATAAACCATTCCCACACTGCTCTAAAAATATTAAGCAGACCGTGCAAAGATGGAAAATGAACTAATAAAAGCAAGGTTTTTCCAAGCTCACCACATCACTCCTTGAAGTAGTTACACTCCAGGTGGAGATAAAGGTAGCTCGAGAGCCAAAAAGTGGCCGATCTGTAAAGCTTTCATGTCATTTCTGCCTAGAAGCCAAACCAATATCCATTCCCGATCCGCATTTAACTCGATATTTTCGTGGAAAAGGAAGACCGGCCACTCCCTTGCTGTCGTTTTCCCTGCACCGAGTTGCCCTCCACCGTAACCCGGAACACGACCTCAGGGTCGGTGCTAGGGTTTTGTGGATCCAAACCTTTGGCACGGATCCCGAACACATGTCCAAACCATGTCCGCAAGTTTTCGTCGGCTGGCGGGGTGAGGCACCGTTCGCACACCAACTCGCCAAGCAAAACTCTTGGCACACGAAGGCCTAAAAGGGGCGGAATATAAAGGGGATCCGTCCGCGATAGACACGGGCGTTCCGAGCTGATATTGAGACCCGCAAAAATGGAGGGATAAGTGAATCAACCCGCCCGCGCGCATCAGTAGCGATGGGGAATGCCGGGAGAGGGTAGAGGAGGGTGTAGGATAGTAAGGGATGGAGGGCTCTTGGACTTCATCCAATATAAAGGGATCAAAAAGGTCCCTTCGGAGAAGAGGGATGGTCGAGGGGGGGACTGGGGGTGGCCGGGCGATGGGGAAAGATCGAAGGAGGATGAAAAAAAAAGGACTTCGATCTCACTTCCGCCTTCGGTTGAGGACGGAGAGAGTTACCGTTATTCTACTTCTCCCTCTTCATACTGGGATGATAAAAAAGACTGTAATTTGCATTCAATAACAATACGGAAATACTTGCAGACTTGCATTGTCATCAACTTTGCAGAAATAAATAGAATGTGCAAACTTATATGAATAAATAAACGTAGGGATCAGGCTGATAAGGTGGCCGGAGTTATGGCTTCAAACCCTGAGGGTCCACGTTATAATTCCTTCACTAAAGGAGATTTTTCAGTGAACTCCCTATCCCTGCTTTGGTGTCTTACTGAGGTCACAAGGTCAATACTCCGTTCGTCGGTTGGGACGCTAAGCCGTGGCCCCCTTGACGCCATTCATCAAACATAGGCAAATGCTGACGCCATGTTTCTCTCCACTCTTTCTCCTCTTCCCAAATAATTCATCCCTTAGCATTCTATCCTCCCCCCATCATTAATGGCCTCAGTGGATTTATTTTTAAGCCATATGCAACAGAACAATTACATATTGAACAAATGCTGTATCAATAACATAGCCCTGATGAGGTGGCGTGTTCTAGTAAAAAATATTTGCTCTCATAATATCCCCTGACTGTCTCAATAACTTTAATGCTGCCTCTTAAACGACAAAATATAATACATATTTTTATCAATTTTCGTCACATTTTATCATTTGATAAGTTTAACATTAAAAAGCAATATAACGTTTTCGTGAAGACTTCCGCGGAGTTTTTTTTTATGATGAGAATGGTTTTCCGTGCCTCCATCCGCGTTAAAAAAAAAGACTTCCGTTTCTTAGCCACTACATTCAAACGTATTTGGCAGAACAGTCAGAAGATAACCAACCAGACTGCAGAGGATTCACGCTGATTTTAATATAACTTACAGAAATACAGTTTATATATTACGATAATTAACAAAAATAATATTCAAAGGTTTATGATAACGTACCAATCCATGAAAAGAGCAAAAGCTTAAACTTAGTTTTGTAATATTTTTTAATTGATGATTTAATCATCGTGTATTTTTACAATTATTCCAAAACAAATGCCAAAAGTTACCCATAGGCATGGCGTCTGGAGATAAAACCTCATCTTTCTAGTGCAAAGTTAATTGATTTTTAAAGAAAACTCTTATAGCATATCAACATGTTTAAAAACGGAATAAATACTTGAAAGAAACTAAAAACAATGCAAAGCGTTTATTCAGAATTGCGAAAACGTTGATAAAAAATTACATAACCTTCATAATTTTAGCGCTGTTGACCATACTGAAATTAGCATTAGAATATTCCTGAGCCATCATGATTTTATTATTAATTGTAACATAAATTAAATTAATTTTAATATATATAATAACCATTGTAAGATGTAATATCTAATGAAGAAATGCTCTATGAAAAAATTGCTACAAGCGTAGGTTTTAACATAAGTCCCAAAAGGAAGATGAATGACCACTATTTATCCAAAGGCATAAAAATATCCCTTCGGGTGAGAGGGATGCATATGGGGTGGTGGTTGATAGGGGTGACCCAAGGGGTGCGGAAGAAGTGGTTGGTTGGAGTGGAACGTTCTGAGGAAGGAAAAAAATAGACTGCGATCTCACTTCCGCCTTCGCTTGAAGAGGGAGGGAGATATCGCCTCGCTACTTCCCTGCATCCAAAAAATGAAAAAATGATAAAACTGGAATCTACATTCATCGAGGGGGAGGGGGCGATGAATTTCAATGAGGCAATAAAGAAACGCTGACTTGCAGTATCATCAACTTGAAGTGTGTGCTATCTCAAATAATAACGAGAACGAACATAAATCTGTTATACTTCTGTCACCTTATGATAGGAGTTATTTTACCTTGAAGTAGATACTTTGCATTAAATAAAAAGAACGTTTCAGTATCCTCTGTGGGTCAAATAGAGCCGTGCATGCATAAAAATGTGTAATAAAAATATATGAATAATAACATTGTATACAACGAGAATTGCATCGCCATCTGGCTGATTTGTTCCACCGAAGTATGAAACCCACTGAAGGCTTTAGACGCCAGCTTCGCATCGCCTCACCTATTCCATTAAATAATATCTAGAATTAAATCTTAATGCCAAGTTACCGCTGCAGAGGAAACTGCGAATCGAATTTAGATTGAATTTATGAAAACATTAACGATATTTTAATCATAATTTAGTTGATAATCGTGTTTTTGTGATAGTTAATTACATGTATTTTATTGCTGCAAATTCAAGTACATTTATCCCAATATCATGGCCTGCGCCCTTTCTACGTTGTTTCCTTTAAAAAAATATTACAATATTAATGAAAATTATCCCTTTCTACGCCATTGTATGAAAGAAGACGTGTTAAACAGATTAAAAAGGAATGTAAATTAGAATGGAAAATATAGTAATGGTATAAACTACTGATTTATGACGTATCAACAGTAAACATTCTACTGATGGAATGGTATAGAATAATGAGAATGGGAAGCAATGGCTTTATACTTATCATTGCTTAGGTTCTCGTAATCTTTAAAGGCTCAAGAACCGGAATTCGTCTTCCAGCTTAGTAAAATATAGATAACTGAAGTCACACACCAAATATATAAGTCAGAGCTCTTTCAAATGTACATATGCATTTACCAGATACTAATAAAAGCTTGGTTCAAAGCAAGACGCTTGTTTGGTAATTTGTTGAGACAACCAACAGATGAGGTAGCTCATGCCTCTAAGGATTAAGGAGGCTGGTAAGGAAAGGATTAATTCGGCAGTGGAGGAAGGGAGGAGGGAATCCTAGCGTCAGAGTTAGCCTACTTTTAACGAAAGGTACCAAGGGGACCACAGTTTAAGATCATATCAGACGGACGGATTAACTACTCCAGGAGTGCTCTAACAATACGCCCAAGCAGGGATCGAAATTCAACTGAAAAATATGCCCCACTGCCAAGATTAGTTCTCAGATCCTCGGAATGAGGAGCTAATTCGAAGTAATGGAGTAGAAAAAAGTAGGTGCAGGATGTATCATTAGGCAAAACATATGACGGGATGGCATTGGATAAATTGAAGGGTAGACCGAGAAAAAATATGATAAGCATGGAGGACTGTGAAACGGTGTGAAAAGAGAGAAGATATGAAGAGCTAAAGAGGAAGATAATGCAGGAAAACAGACATTTGGTTGAACAATTTGTTAAAATAAAGTGACAATTAGAATGGATTAAAGATAGAGACTCAAAAGAGATCAAGAAACATGATTATGATAACAATTTAGAAAGATGGTTGGCAGGTTTTGTGAGAGAAGTGCAAAAATAGCACATTTTCTTGTGACAGAAGACATATTTTTCTAACTCTTAATTATTTGTGGTCACAGAAATCCATGATTTCTGATTTTTTGCTTATATTTCCATGAAACTCACACTATAGTATTTTTGCATGAAGTTTAGATTGACGAGAAAGAACTTCAAACAAAAAGTTTAAGGGACCTCAATCATGTTAAAATCAGTTGGATCAATAGAAAACCGGTGATCATAGATTGAAAAGGAAATGACACAGCCTCGAATATTTTAGTATAAATGTTCCAGGGCAGTACTTCCCTCCAATAGATCAGTAAAAAAGAATTGACATCTCCAAAAACAATAAATGTTGTCCTTGAATACCGAACAAACTAAGGAAATGAAAAACCTTCCATCCGATTGGTGATGTATTATAAGTAAACTGCCTTTAAAGTATGAAAGGGAACGGCTAAAGCAGAAATGAAACGATATTTCTACCAGATTATTCCAAAATCGAGCTCAGAGCTATAAATCCATATTGCTGTGAACAATACCGATTAGGAGAATTATGTAATTGCAATGCAGTCTCATCATATATTTCCATTCTGAAAATCAGTGCGTGGATTCCACTGGTCCTAATAATTAGCTCTCAGCTCGCATTTATAAGTGATTTCTTCCCCTAAACAAGCACAAAAAAGCATTCCTCTCTTCGTCAATTAGTTCATACCATTTCGAAACACCATCATCGTCTTCAAAGAATAAGAAAGCGAAACTTGGCTCGTGGAGAGAGGAATCTTTAAAAGCAGTCGGGGAGGGAGGTTGGGAGTTCCGTCTGGCCTTCCCTCGCTGACGAGCAAAGTTTTGGTTCGAGGAGAGGTGAGTTGTGTGGGTGGGGACTCCGTTTGAGTGCGCCTGATTCAGAGTCGCGTAATCCAGACGGCGACGGCCCTCAGACAACAACGAATGGGCGGAGCCCGGGCAACGGCTGACTCAAAGGGGGGAGCAGTCGGGTTCATTAGGCGCAACACATGTCACACACCGCCTCCAGGATTCGTGAGCTATATACTCAATCCTCCCCTCCCCTGTATTTCAATGCACCCAGAATTTTGTCCATTTTCCACTGGTATAAATAATTTTGATTAAGTTTGGTGTGGCATATTTAACAAATAAAATTAGAAGTTAATTTATTTTTATTACTGCTTCAGATCATCCATCAACGGTACAAACATACACACAATACAATCTCACCACCTAGTAGCTATAAACAAGCATCTGCCATATAGCAACCGCCATCAACATCTTACAAGCATAACATTAACAACTTCTCCAACATCTCCCATTCTTTTTCAATTTAATGAAATTGGCTTAAGGTACCTTCAATTTCTTTTTATTATAGTTCCATATTCTCCTCTTACCCAATAGCTTCCAGTTTATGTATCCATTTTCACTCTGGCTGTCATAAACCTTCAATGCCTCACTTTCGGTGTGGTTCAAAAATAGGGTAATATTTACTTTTTCATCTGCTCCTCCTTTTTTGGCTGCCATAATGAATATGAAAAATTCCTTTTAAAATCTCTTCCATTTCGGCCCTAAAAGATTTTGCGTGGGTTTTGGACCTCTAACCGACTGTGCCAAGTTGGGAGTTTCAAATTAAGGCAATAAAATTGAAGTTAATTTCTTTTTAATACTGCTTCAGATCATTCACACAATACAATATCACCACCTAGTAACTATAAACAAACATCTGCCACATGGAAACCACCACCAAGATCTTTCAAACAAAACCATTATTATTACTAGGAGTATTGGCAGGCAATTAACAACCTCTAACAAATTAAATCCATTATCATCATCAGCAGTCATCAATCCGAAGATTGATTTGCTGCAGCTCTCCACTCAAATCTACTCTCAGCCAACTGGCTTTATTCCTATATAATTAATTGTTCTCTCTGTTTTCCTCCATAATTCATCATATGTATTACTTTCTTGGTCCTCCTCAGTAATTATTCCCATTAATATCTCTTCGAGTACCGTTTTCTATAGGATGTTGTGCCGCAAAATGTGTCCAATAAGTTTGTCTCTCATTCTCAGAGTTTTCATTATACATCCTTTCTCTCCAATATGTCGCAGGACTTCTTTGATTTAATTATACTTTTCTTAAATAGTTCAATTGAAAATGCATCGTATTGTCTCCATGGTTTTAGGTTCAACTAGGTGGGAGTTCATTATCATGGAATTTGCAAACTAATAAAATTGGAAAAAGTTTTTCTGCCCAAGAGGCTTGGCTCCTATCAGACAAGAATGTACAGTAGTTAACATGACATTCGCAAATATCTAAAATAAAAACAAGAGAATTAGAGACCATGAGAAAGGTTAAGTATTACTTTTTATTTAGCTACAAGAAATATAAATTGGAAGTGCAATTAAACTAAAAGCAATTACCATCGGCGACATACATATATTCATAATATAAGGTTTAGATGTTCCTGAAGCTATCATAATGAAGCATAACATATTTTTCAATTACATAGCAATTACTTATCTTTTACTAGTAGATTGTTTTCATTGACTTTCAACGGGAAGAAAAAACAGATAAAAGTGTTGCATAGATTTTAACGAATCCTCCCAAAATCCGTATACTATTGGGGAATCATCAACCACACATGGAGATGATGGGGTGAAAAATATAGTACCTAAAACCTTGCTTTAATTTTGCTAAATAGATCTCTTAACCTAAGCTAGTAGTGTCTATAGGGCATAAGTTCCCATTTAAAGTCCATGATGTGGTTGTAAGTGAATAAAAAACTCATTTTTTGAATTACTGCAAACATTTACGATTTTGGATCCAGAAACATCAATTTTAAGAAAAAACGAAACTTTACGAAAATCAAATGCAAGAACTAAAATCTAATTCTTTCAGGCACCCAATTATCCAGCATTTCTTATATAGGTACATATTTATAAGTGTTCTGGGTCCTAATGAAAATTTGTGCCAAATGTTTTCCAAATCCGTCAAGGCGTGTGGAAGCAGCCATTGGATACCGAACCTTGGACTTTAAAATGGGCACTTAATGCCCGATACGTCTTTGGATTTAAATTTTAAGTGTGACGCTGAGATTAAATTTGTGATATTTTCCCACCCAACGTCTAAATGGGAAATAAATGAATCCAATATGGTATTTACTCTATTTACATCACATGGAAAGGATTATTTAAATCCTATGCAACTAATAATTTTAAATTCTAAATCATGAGTGCCATTAATTAAAAAAAAAGAAACCTCTGCACTGTATCTGATGCTTTTCTTATGGTTAAATATGGGCCAAAATAGGAGCCCCCTGGGACTCTCCGGCTTTTCTAATATAGGTAAATAATTATAAGTCTTCTTGGTCCGAATGAAAATTTGTGCCAAATGTTTTCCGAATCCGTCAAGGCTTGTGGAAGTTCGCTCTAACAAACGGAATTTCAGTTTACAGATACACATAATTACTTAATTAGGATTTTTACAGCTTTTACTGAGCGATCTAACAGTCATTTAGACTTTTTATTTATAAATATATATTCTAACAATATTTTTTATATAGATTTTACAATTTTTACATTGTTTCGTAGTTCTTTCCATAAAATGTATGATTAAAAGAGGTATAGCAATTGAAGTTTTAATACCCACGGATATCGAACGGTGGACTTAATGGGCACTTAATGCCCGATACGTCTTTGGCTTTAAATTTTACTGTGTGACGCTGAGATTAAATTTGAGGTATTTTGAATGAATGAATGAGGTATTATGAATTAATCTAATATGGTATTTACTCTAATTCACATCACACTGAAGGGATTATTTAAATCCTATGCAACAATTACATATTTTTCTTCTTCCCGATGAATTTCAAATGGCACTATCTCCTAGTTAAAATTTTGAAACGCAACAAATTTCAGCGGTTGTAAACACGACTACTTTACGGCGTTGAAATTCTCAACTCGTGTCATGCCTAATATTCTCGCCTTAAAGCCACCGTTGCAGGATTTCACTTTAACGCGGAGGAAGACGGAGCAACACGTACTACGTTTTTCTGTATCTAATCCACCTGCGACAGTTTACGAAAGAGGAAAACGTTCCGCTGTCTAGCGCTCACGCTCCGCCACTCAATCACTCAACGCGGGGTGACTCAAGTGTCACCGTGCGTCATTCAAGACGAATTCATTTCCGGCACTTAGTGAGTGTCTCACTGAAACCCAAGAGTCCAAAAGTAGTTCACCCACCTTCGTGTTGAAAAAAAAGTTTCACGTCACATCGCGTCGTGACAATAAACTCGTCTACTTATGAATTTTAACGAAATGCTTCACCATTTCGTAATTATTGACTTAAATAATTAATCCAAATAGTCGATAAAAGCAAAGGAACTTTGACTCCTTCGAATGCATTTCAGTTACCCAGGTGACCATCGACAGGTAGAGAGATTTAATCTCTCCCTGCCAACGGTCACCTAGATGTATGCATAGGAGTCACAATCCCTTTGCTTTTTTTGACAATTTGGATTAAACTATAATTTTAAAAAACTTGTCAATTACTCTCTTCTTAAATTACTTCGTAAGTATACCTAATTATTCCATAGCATCCTATGTAAGATAAAATATTTCGTCAGTCGTTAAAGCAAACTGTGTAGGTACTTAATTATTCCCATGTCATAGGAATTTGGGTGTGCTTGAAACATTACTGGCCAAATACCACGCCAGGATTAAAAGAAGAGTCAATAGAATTATATTCACGCTACAAGAGAGCGTTACCCATGTCGCTCTGGGTATGAAACGAAGTGGAATTTGAAAAATGGAAAATCCATCTTGCTAAGACACTTCATGCTTTTTCAGATTAGATTTGGTATCATTAAATTGCAGTGATTCTGGAGAGGTGACGATATTTCATAAGGTTTCAATCGTCAAATTATCAATTTTTCAAATTTTGAGTTATTTTTCTTACTATTTTAAAAGTCTGTTCAAATAAATTTCCGTTTGTACAATAAACTCAGATCACGTGACAGTGTGAGGGAATAATTGACACGGCTAGTGTAAATATTAAAAGTCATTACGTGTTATCCACTCACAAAATCAAAGAACTAAAACTGTTTTTGCAAATGAACAAAAGGTTCGTGACTGCTGCCATATTTTAAAACAAAATTTCTGGCATCTTCCAATTAATTGATGGTTGCAAAGGCTTGTTAGACAGAAAATCAAGAATGTATTACTGACTTATGGCAAAACATGTAACATCATATTTTGATATCGTCTTTTCAGTAGTAATCAAACATCATAATTCAATTCGTGCCATCCTCTAGTTTAGTTGAAATGCCCATTGATGAGGTCACACAGTAAGACGTTTATTAGAATAGATGAATTATTTTAAATTCAAAGTGTGCCACAAGAATACCGAGATCACATTACAGTGAGGATGGCATGCAGGATATGTAATACTGAATAATGAAATCTGAGGAAAGCATTCAACCGCATAATTAAGACATTATATTTCGCCAAATAAGCGTAAATGGATGGAACAGTGCTGCTCACTAAGGTGGAAAATAATGAATGTGTAGTCTCTTATTGAGAGAAAAATAGTACGACTTTGATGAATGATCTAATGTTTTCCCGGCCTATCTTCCGAGGAGCGAGTCGTTCTTCGGAACGCCGGCAGAGATGGAGCCTTTAATCCAGTGGAACACCCGAGAAACCTTGCTTCAGCACGAATTTTATTTCAAATCGACGCCTTGTTCGAATAAAAGTCTGGTTTCTTCGAGCCGTCAAGTTTCCAACTATATACAGCAGGCATGCGACGCTTGAGTCGATTCAACGAAACCACTTCTTCTTAAATATGTATTGAAAGGCTTTGGCGGTTTGCCACAGATGTTGGCTTCGGTCGCTCAACGTTCAATGGAGAGTAAACTTTGGCTGAGAGAGACGTGGTTGAAATCAAACCACACTCTCCCTTACCCCTTACCAATCTCGCCTCTCAACACCATCCTCAGCTCGCATGCATATTTTGATATGTGTAGTACTATCACCCTCACTGAATTATGTATTAAAGTACTAAATTAGTTTATAAAATGTTAATATAAATTAATATTTGAAAATAATTACATTTGTCAAGGAGGGCAAGTTTGTTTACTAACAATTGGAATTCTCACAAAGAACCAGACACTAACGAGATGTGTTAGCGATTCGTATTATATCACTTTTTATATAAATCCGTGTCTGTGAGTTGGTTTTATTAGTTAAGCTTAATAAAACTCAATAAATTAGTTATCACCCTGTTACCTATTCTAGTAATTCGCCTTAATCCCTTTGTCACAAAAATATTAAATCAGACGTTTATCGTGAGTATTCTAAGAGTACTTTACCAGAATTAAGAGTATTTTCACATATGTTAGTGTAGAGGGTGCTCACTTAAAAAAAAATTTAATTGAGCATTAAGAATTTCCACAAGGAAATAGCAGATTTTTCTCATACTTTAACCATCAGTTACTATTGGTCACGTAACATAAATTAGTGTCTCGTGTTCTGATAATAGGATTAAATGTTATCCTCCGGAAAAAATATAATATATCAAAAATTACCGCCGCAATTACAGGTGAGCTTCACCAGAATTCTGAGTATTTTAACAAAATTAGCTGTAGAAAACCCCACTTATTATAAAAAATTCACTGCGATTTTGATAATAAGTAAAACCATATTTTTCTCATGCTCATACCCTAATTAAATACAAGCAGAATTTATTTATTTCATGGTGATCCGCGATGATTGCAAAAGATTAATATCAATTTTCATATAATTTTATTAGTTCACATATGCATTTGTTTCCATTACCTAGTCAACCGTTAGTCTGTTACGTTCTTTATATATTAAAAAAGCATTCAAATCAGGAGCAATGACACCAGCGGCAAGTTGCAATACCGACCCTTACATGGGGTTCTCCAAAGGTGGGATGCGATGGAAGAGGGAGTAAAAAAGAATAATGGTGTGAGACGGGGAGGGCTGAGCGAAGAAAGAACTTGAAGAATATTTTTTCTTCAAAGGGCCCTCTCTATAGACACTTGTCCCTTGTACCCACCAGCCCTAACCTTTCCAAACTCACCCCCCTCTCCACCTAGGGATTCCCTTTCTTCGGCAACGAGGGTATGCATATATATATAGGGACTAACATTACCCGTAGAGCGGAGGGGAAGGGGTCAAGAGGCGGCGGGTGACCTTAAAATAAAATAACTGTGCGAAAATGGGCAGTGGATGACTTTTATCCAGCATTTTATCCCCTCAATCCCCCAGTTCTCTCCATTCAAAATATTCATTGTGATGGAAGGAGTACTGGCTTCCCATCTACACCAGCACACTATTCTGCGAGTCTCCGCAGAGGCGTATGGTATGGCTAATAGGACACCAGCCGTGGACGGGGAGGGAATACGGAAAAGGATGGGGGAAAGGACAGAGGCGAACTGTATGTTAACGAGGTGTCTTCACATAGCCAAGCCACCGAAGGCAAGTGGATGACCTTTCTCTAACCTTTGATCCCCACTCAGCCCTCACCTCCATCCCGAGCCAATCAGTGGAGAGGCTGTAATAATATATTCTCATCAAGAGGGCTCGGTTCCAATTCCGGTATAGGATGAGATTATTTATTGAAATCCCGATCCTAACCTGGGTTCAATATGAGTAGGACTTAGTGCAGTACTCCGTCCTACGGATGGGACGTTGAATTGTAGCGCCACTTAACTCCTTTCTCTAACTGCATTCTAACACCAACATCGGGTTTATTTAAACCCTTCTATTACTTCCCAAATAATCCTTCCCAACCAACCAACAGCAATCATAAAAAAGCACGAACTGTTTTATGATTGTGAATTCTATTGCATTTCTACTCCTCCATCTCTTCGCACCTCTCCAAAATCGCAGGAAGCAAAGATTTAATCCATAACACTTCGCTGCACAGCGGTAAAAATTGACTATGGAAGGATAAACATAAGTGTAGGCCAAATACAGTTGGTATGGGGTATAATGGTCTTGGGATATGAAATATTTCCGGTACATTTATGTTGCAGGGATACGGTTAGGAATGCGTGGGTTATGAAAGATTGTGGAATTGGTGCTCCTGTAATGAGTATGTTCGAAATGAGAGTTCTTCGCTGATTGGGTCATGTTTAGAGGATGGATGAGAGTCGAATAACTAAACAGATATAAGATAGTTGAGCGAATGGCGTGGGAGGAAGGGGTAGACCATGAAAGTCATGGATGAACTT
Organism: Pyrrhosoma nymphula; assembly: GCA_963573305.1. NCBI lineage: Eukaryota > Metazoa > Arthropoda > Insecta > Odonata > Coenagrionidae > Pyrrhosoma > Pyrrhosoma nymphula. The sequence continues at coordinate 137,261,739 of OY754330.1, forward strand.
AGTTAAAGATAATCTCTTAAGGAGAAGGAATTTTATGATGCTGAAAGAACGAGAGAGTGTTTTCGAAGTTATGGACGAATGTGGCAGAAACAAAGGAGGTACGAAAGTAAAGGGAAGAATAGAGAGTATTGTTGAGACAGAGTCAGTTTTCCAGGCCCACCACCGAGAACTAAGCTTGTTTGACTGTGCCAACCTGGAATGACAACGGCATGAATGGTATACCTGTACCTACATATGGAAAAAAACATGGGTGGCGTCATAAGTAGTTAACAATCAACAACTTAAATCTTACAAATATGCTGAAAAGCCACTTTTCCGCGTACGTGACAACAAAAGCTGTGATCGAAGCCGCCGATATAATCTAAATGGTAACGATATGCATCGTTGTTTTTATGTAAAATCCATTAGTAAATAATGATAGCAGCCGTATCGCTAATGACATTTCCTTCCACGCACGTTACTTAACAGTAAAACCAATGCATACATGCCCATCACACCGTTCCCTTTCGAGGTAAGGCCCTGTCATAAGAGCTTAACTCTCGGCGTTAAATTTGCAAAACTGGTTACGATATTTATAATTTCCTCCATAGTGCCCTATCTTCAAACACGCCCCCTTTTTCTTATGCAACATTCACGCATTGCTCTATACACGCTCTCCTACTCTTATGGCTAATTTACATTCAATAAAAAAGCTTATAACAATAAGATAGTGTGTTTGATGGTGAGTGCATGTCTGGATTTCCGTCAACCCCAGCCTCACATCCGTGAGGTGACTTGCAGGATACCACGTAATTTTAGATAGATAACGAAACAACCAATCGAAGGAAAGAGGATGACTTTGCTCTACCCAAAAATCCCATCTGAATCCCTAATCTATGTCACTCTTTTCCTTCACTCTCGATATCCTGAACCAATCGGGATGACCCCTTTTTCCAGCCCAAACCCTTAACTCCCCTGCGATCCTCATTGATTCCCCTCGAGCAAAACGAGAGGTCAGGGTAGAGATAGCAGTTAAATCTACATCTACATCTACATACTACCCCGCAAGCCGCCTCAATAGACGTGTGGCGGGGGGTGTTAGGACACCAGCCGTTTAAATATAAAAAAGGAAACGCTCTAGTGAAATTACGCCTAGAATTTATTAAAGTCCCTTATTGTTCAGGGGAAAAACGAATTCTCATACTTTTCCGTTCGGCAAAATATCTCTCTTAATTTATCGTTTCTGTCGGACCTGGAAATATAGTGGGGTTCTAATATCATGTTCTCCGTGTCGCTCTTAAAGATATCTATTCTTAATTGCTCAAGTAATCTAAGCCTAGCGCGCAGCCTCCGAGTCTCTAGCGGCTCCCAACCTAATTCGTTTAACATCTGTGTAACGCTGTCTGTACGGTCGTAGCAGTTTTTGACGAATCGCGCAGCTTTCCTTTGTATTTTATTAACTTCCCGGATTAAGTCTTTCTGCAATATGCTCGCTGCATATTCAAGGTGTGGCAGGACGAGTGCGAGTTAGTGTAGAAACGGAGAGTTTCCCGACGTTTTTACAGCAGAACCGAAGAAAAATAGCGAAAAGGAAGTAAAGAGAGAGGGCTGGGATGGCGATAGGGCATCGTTGAATTGAGTGGGGGGAGGGACATGTGGAAGGAAGAAATAATAGCATTTGTCAAATTTTTTTCCAACATCGCCGCTGAGACATTTTTCATGCCTTGCGAGGAAAATCGATGCAGTGCAAAATAATATCTTGAAAAATCCGTGAAGTGTTCGTTTATTTTCACAAAATAGTCACCCACGGACTACCAAAATGAAGGGCTAGTGACCAAATTTAAGAAAGTTGGATCCTTCGAGCATGTACACACTAGAGACGCCCTGAGCGGAGTAATGTCTTCACAGCAACCCCTATGCGCGTGACGTCAGAACGACAGCCAACATAGCCCACTGGGGATGAGTCCAATAACAGGGCTTCGGATTTCAATGAATTTTGACAGACAGGCAGTCCTAAAAGAGTGATGCACAAGTCACCCCCAGCCATCTGACGAACTTCTCATTAACAAGTGCGTGTAAACCGACGAAACACATTTTTCTCCACTTATACTTAAGTGCGATATTCCACAGAGGAAAAATCATTCGCCTTGACCGGGATTCGAATCCGGATCCCTCGATTTCGCGCCGAGTGCTTTAACCAGTTAAGCTACCGAGGCGTCCGTCTCCCCTATGGATTATTTGGTGGCTTTATAGGAGCATGGTGGTCAGAACTGCTAGACATATTATTCCACTTGTACTGGTTGTTATTATTCCACTTATACTGGTTTTTAAAACAGCAAATTGAAATAAAAACTTTTAAATAGCACTATGGTGACGATTTCTAATCCCTAATATTGATTTTCTTTTGAAATATTTCGTTTTCTTGGCACCGCTATCCAAATTTCGGTACTCTTGATGGGTTTTATGTCAAAGCAATCGTCCTATTGTGCCCCACAGACAATACATTGAATGATTACAGTATCATCCATATTTCGAAAATATTTGAAGGTTACACCAACACTGCACGGGGAAGCACAAATAAAATATTAGATCTCTTATTTATATCAGCTAGAAAATAGTGCTATCACTATTCTCATATCTAAGCCAGTGATCATGGCAGTTTTGAAAGTTATGGGATAAAATTAAAGGACAGATATAAAAGCAAAAAAAGAAGTGCTGAGGTCACATAGGTTAGCGTAAGGAATGGAAGGAAATGAAGCAGCGACAGAAAAATAATTGGTAGCAGGGAGAGATTGAGAGGACGGAGCAAACAATAAGAGTCAATGGGATGTAAAAGGCAAAGGTAGAGGGATGGACGGTCGGGAAGTGGAGTAGAAAGGGAGGGACATTTATGCTTTTTTTGGTGGTATAAATAAATCTGGGGAGGATGCCGATCTTAAGAAGCAGGGATCATAAATATATAGGTACTAGTAGCTGTAAAGGATAGCAAAGATGGATTTTAATACAAAGGAATGATCATTGGTGACCATAAACTGGTAATCTACGATTTAATTGGCGAGTATTATGGACAGTCCTCACGTCTATTGCACCATTTTAAGATTGATAAAGTTATTCATGAATCCGTTCTCAAACAAGGAAGTATCTAAGCATAAACAGAGATATCAGAATACCAGATATGCATTACTTTTCGATGCATAAGAGTTGTTCACAAAAAAGCAGCAAGTAATGTATGTATCACTTTCCTAGGTGTTTGATGTGTAATACGTCCTCGCTGCCAACTTATGCTACTGAAGTGGGCTTTAACTTGGCTGTTTCTTATAGTTCATTTCACTTCCGAAAATTTCTGGAACGCTCCGAGCATGATCTGATTTTCCTGGATTCGGAATTTGATGCTCTTTTATCTTGTAACTTCTTTTTGAGGGTGTGTTCGATCTTATTTTGGAGATATTCAGAAATTTTCACTAGAATAAAATTAGTTATCAATATTTTACGAATTAAATAATTCTATTTTTAAAAAGGGCAGACACAGGTAGACTAATTGAAAAGAATCCGAGCATAGACTCCTGGCGTTTGAGATGTGGGTGTGGAGGAAGATGGAGATATTTCGGTGGACGAAAGGAAGACAAATGAGTAAGTGCTTGTATGGTAGGTGAGGAAAGAAAACATCTCGATGAGATTAGGAGAAGGCAAAGAAGGTAGTTGGAAAATATAATGAGGGGCAAAAGGTTGCTTAAGGCCGTAATAGAGAGGAGAATGTTGGGTAAACGGGGAAGGGGAAGAAATAGAATGGGTTTTATGGACGAAATGAAGAATGGTATGACCTCAGCTACGATGAATAAAAGCATATTATATTTGGCCCTGGACAAGTTGAAATCCAGCGAATCAATATTCACTTCCACATAAACCTACCTTAACCGGTATACTACCTTAATAAGTGTAATATACTTTAAGAGTTATATGGAAATGTTTCATTCGACTTTTTGCATCACCACACCAGCTATAGGTATCCAGTACCCAATTGTAAAACATTTCAGGACAAAAATAATGGACCATCCCAAAGTTTCAAATCTTCTTCCCCTTCGATCCCTTATGCCATTGGAGTCAAGGCCTCTATTAACTCCATCTTTTCCGGTCATCTGTCATTTTCTTGGTCTGTCTCCTCTCTTTTCTTTCCATACTTCTCAATTGCTCCCACCCACGTCTCTCTTGGTCGATATTTACTTCTTGTACCATTGACTTTTGTTTCCAATACTTTCCTAGGAATTCTATTTTGGTCCATTTCACTGAGATTTTCATGCTATTGTTTGGTTTCTCTCTATTTTCTAATTAAGGGCTCCTGCTGGAGTTTTCCTCTCCGGATGATTTTTGGCTTTATTCCCAACTCTACTCACGAATTTTACATCATCTGCTGTTATTTTACGAAACGATTCGGTTGAAGCAATGGAGGTTTATTTTATTCGGAGACCTATTCCCACTTTCTATTTGTCCGCCACTAGGCATTTCTTAAGCTCCTATCCTTTCTGGCTTCCCCCCCTCTCTCCCAAGAATTCCTTTTCCTCCCTCTTCTGCGCTCACCCAAAATTACTCCCTCCACCACCCCCCCCAAAACAGTCCGTTCCCTCCCCGATGCTCCCTCTATCCACTTTTGCTGAATCAGCAGACACACCTTATAATTAAATACTACAAGATTGATGTCTGTATGGCTTTGATCACTGGCATCCATAAATACAAAATATACATTCAAAATCTTGTAAGCTGCTGCTTCGAAATACCATACAATACAACGCCTACGATGTTTTTCATTACTGTAAAATTATTTTAAAATATTCATCTGATTTTAGCTTAATTAATAAAATTATGTACGTCAAATGTAACTTATTTTTACAATGAATTGATATTTTGGTTTGATTTGGACTTGCAATGACATATGTTATTGTAAAATAATAAAAATACATATCTAAACATTTTATATATTCAATAAATTTATATGTATTTGTTTTTAATGCAATGATGGGAAGTTATAAATTTCTTCAAATTTTGCTTGCTGTTGTATTTAGTAGAAGACCTTTCAGTACTCGTACTTTTTTGTTAATTATAATGTACATATTATCTATTACTGTACATCTGGAAAAATTTTACGTTAAATCCGAGCAAATATTTTGATTTATATGTACTTCTTCTTATAGGGTATGCCCTAGAACAATAAAATTGTCTGTCTATCTACCTATCTGCAACGGAAATTCAGATTTCCTCTCTCAGAGTGAGATGAGCCTCCTTATTCTCATCTCCTTTGAGTATGGCCGTCTCAAATGGGGAGAAATGCCTGGAAATTTTCCGTTTCTGGACGGTTACACACAACGCCTATAAAGACGCCGTAAAAGCCGCCGAATTATTCCATTAATGGGGGGAAAGGTTATAAAGCTCCTAGGGCAATAAAGGGGGGGACGGGTCCACTCCCATCACTCCAGGAGCCCACCCCCTTCCTTTCTAATTCCCTGACCCAATATACATCCACACCTCACTCACCCTCTACACTACTCTTTCCTCGAATACACCTAAGCGCACCCGTTCACCCACACCCGCTTTATCCAGTAACAAAAAAAACACGCGCAAAAGAGGAAGAATTGAGGCCGGGGCAGTAAGACGAAGCGGCTATTTTCTCATCACAGATCTCCCAGCCGGACGGAAAACCAAGCAGGTGGAAAGAAGGAGGAGAGGTAGGAGGAACAAAATTTCTCCAGGGCGGCGAAAATGCGATGGGGGGAAAAGAAAGGGTGGGTATGATAGCAAAGAGATGAAAAGGGAATAGAGAGGGAGGGAATGAAAGAGACCAAAGGCAAACAAAACGAGCATTCTGGCGAAATCGCTCGGTGTAAACACCCGTCTCCCCCCATTCATTCGGCGGTCATCAACGATGATAGCGGCGTGGGAGGGCCTCGAAGAGAGGGAGAGAAAGAGAGAGGAGGGACCTTTGTGGGTGAGGTTCAAGAGAGGAGGGAATAGACGGATGGAATGGGAGAATTATAAGGGGAACAAGAGAAAGGGTAGAGAGTATTTTTTTTTATCCAATTCCCTTCCAACGCCCACGCGAGACGCACGGAGCAGACGAGCATAATAAATATAAAAAAATAAAGAAAATAAGGTTATAACGAGCTTAATCCTACTTTTTTCCTCCTCCTTTCTCCAACTACCTTCCCTTCCCCCAAAACTCTCATTCCAAGACACTGCCACTCAGTTTTGTTTCGCCCGGGAAAAAAATTAAACGGATTTCGTTTCGTTTATTTTTTCTTAAGAGTAGGACGAGAACCAAGGTTGAGAGGAGGGAGGGCATGGGGTTGAGATGGGGTTGGGGAGTGAGAGGTGGAGGTGGAGAAGAGACGGAACTTTCATTGAAATCGTTTGGATTGCAGCGGAAGACGATTTGTTCCGGAGACGTGCCTTACTTAATCCCGCACCCCCGAAAATAAAGGTGGGCGATCAGAAGGGAGGCAGAGGGAAAGGTGGGTGATAGGAGGGGGTGATAAGGGATAGGATGGGGTTGAGGGAGGGAGTGGGAGAGGGGGAGGGGGTGGTAAACTCACACTCCTCGTACTTTGGCAGCGAACATAAATCGTGTCTCGAGGGGCGAAGGGGAGGGGGTGGGGTCGGAGTTGCGGAGGAGTGAAGGGGGTAGTGGATCTTCCGACTCTGAGGGTGAGCATGTCGGTTGGAGGTGGAATATCACCGAAGCGATGTCGATACCGGTGTTTGTTGGCTGTGGCACGAAGCGGAATACGCTTAAGGTGATTCCACCGCGACTGTGCGAATCAACGCAAATACTAAAATACCAAAGACGGTGAAATTCACCACGAAAAAGTCATTTGACTTTACTGGGATTCGAAGCCGAATCACAAATTTAGCTCCAGACCTTCCCATTAGGCTGGGCTTTCCGGCACTTCACCTATCAAAAATAATCTGGACCACCCCAGAGCCAAATTCAAGATACGACACTGAATCTGTGCAAAGAAGTTTTTGTTACCATAACGGTACCATTCCAAGTTACAGAGAGATGATTGCAGTAAAAATAAATTAATGGAAACTAAAAAAAACTAATGGTATCGGCAGAGGCTTGGTTGAATTCATTCATAATGAAATACGTATTACCTTGTCTTACGCATAGTTTTTTTTAACTCACGACCCGATTTCCGTCACATCACGACATAAACAGGAACAATCATAAAAAAACATCACTTATACAGATAAAAAAAGGGTGTTAGGAGGTAGTCTTCAGGTGATGAAGGAGTAGAGGTTTCGGGTAGTAAAGGGTATGGGGAAAGGGATCCGTTGCCCCGAGTCTCCGTAGGTCTACGCAAGTCGTGAGTTAAATAAACTTTAAGTTTACTGTAGTAAAATTTAGGTGAAAACAATGTAAAAGTATTTCATTAATGAAATGGCCTTGAACGGAAACGCAAGTAATAATTAAAGGAAGCGAAAATGTCATCAACTGCTATAGCCAGAGTTAGAGATGTAACGAAAGAAAAAAAGGAGTGTGGGGTGAGAAACTGACCAATAGCGCGAGCTTACGTGTTTGAAAAGTCTTCCTTCAATTCCTTAAGCGTTTTAAGGGTCTTCCTTCCTTCCTGACACATATCCCAAGAGAATAAACACTACCCAACCCATTCGCATGTTTTTCACTCCTTAGCCCCGGTTATTTCCCGAAGTGGCATTTCATTTTCTCCCTCTCGCTTCTTTCCTCGAAAGTACCACTTATAACTTTAAATGCGGCATTTTCCGGAAACCAGAAAAAAGAGCACGCGGCGATGTATTGCCATATCATAAGGCTGGAGGGCAGTTAAAAAAATGAATGGACGGTCAAGATCGCGGAATCACAACTCGTAAACAATATGTCTTGTCATCTAAAAAGTATAAGTCGTATAATGGTGGGCTCGTGATGTTTTGAGTACAAATGTTGTAATAACCACCTTTTTTATTGATACCGTTAAAAAATTTACTTTTTCCGTGTTCCTAAACCTTTTCTTAAATTAACAATGAACTAAAAGCGTGCAAAAGATACTGATACATAGTGTAATATTTCAATTTTGTTGATTTTTCCCAGAAGTTAGTTAAAATTTAAGCCCAAAACCTGACGAATATTAATTTAAAATCATTTTATTAGCTCTAGCTTCTGAAATAAACTAGTCGTGCCTCAAACGTTAGTGGCATGGGTGGATCGTAATAAAACTACAGGGCTGTCTTAATTCAATGTGGATATCGTATTTAACCTCTAATACATGGCATCACGAAAAGTGAACAGATTTTTCATAATCATTACTATTAAAGTGAACTTACTTCAATATGCATTTTCCTAGCTGCTATGATGAGAATCTCCGCAACGTTTTTATTTTACGATGCATTTACCTTTAAATGAGTTTTAAGGTGTTACAAACACCGATTTCACGAAGGGTAATATTGGCGTGCATTATTGAATATCCTCCACGAAACGGTCTGTGTGTATAGTAGAGTCGAGCACAAGGGTGGTGATAACAGAAACGTGATGCAGCAGGGTTTTTTAACGCGAAAAGTTAACCCTTTCGGCGAGATTAATTCCAAGGGACGGGAGCAAAAATAGAACCTCCTCCCAAGTCTCCCCCCGACCGTGTCCCGCTTAATATTTCCTCGCCTCAGCGATTTCGGGACGCTCAGATGTAGTGAGAGAAGCGCTTCCTTTCCATTAGCATGTGAACGAGAGAGCCGAGGCACCTCTTTTTTTATTAAGGTCTTTGCGGAATATTAAGAGCTATAACAACATGTATCAGCAGGTAAAGAGAATTTCCGCATCCCTCCCCTTTTCAACCACCCCAAGGGGGTGAAGGGAAGCACTTTAACACTTTGATGTCCCCTCCGCGCGACCCCCTCCTTTATAAAAGGACGTCCCGCGATCGTCTGGACGAGAAATTAGATTAAGAAGCAAGTGCAAGGGGCGGCCTATATCCTATCCCGCCGATCGCCACACACACTTGTGGCCAACTTTACAAACTATGACGATCCGGTCTAACGCGAAAGGATGCATTACCATCACTCGAGTAAGGCGTTAGGTTTGAAAGAGGCCGGGAACTTCCAAAAAATATTCTAAAAACCGCGAATTGAACACGATTGAAAATTTCGCCTGCCCCGTGGAAAAGTTATGATGTTGCGACGATGAAGACGTGTTCGAGATAAGATCAAAAGGGGAGGAAAACACTGACAATTTAATTACAAGTGTTTCAGGTTGGATATGGTGGAAGTTCTCGATATTCATTATGAATACTGACAATTTATGTAACATTTACGAATTTGAAACAGATAAATGGAAATATGCAGCAAACTATTCCTTTCGTAAACATCAATGCACCCTGTCCTCTCTTGGTTATTTTTCAACAGCATTTCGGTTTTAGTTTTTTGTATTCAAATACGTTTTGTCATACTCAATTTTTTCACTTTTCAAACCGTAGTGCTAGAGTCTGATGGAGGCGGGCTTTTCAAGTTAGCTGGCAGATTTAGAGACCGGAAATTTCTCTAAAATATTCCAGCAATCACTAACATTAGGTGCTAAAAGAATCCACAGTTGACATTCCTAAGCGATGGGCAAAGTACTGCATCTGAAGTGCTGACCACTAAGCTCCATAGTATATAAAACTATGTTAGTGAACTCGAGTGCAGAAAGAACAGGTTTAAAATGTCATTAAAACTGCTACAAAATTCCATAAGCTCCGACGAAAAGTAATGCCAAAATTGCCATTGAGCAATTATTATATAACCATGGTGCCATTATAATAATACATTCAAAATGTATGTATGTAATTTTTGCGCGAGGGAAATGGCAAAATGAGAAAATAATAGAGCTTCTTCCTATTGTACTAAACCAAACCAAATTCACTCTATATTCTCATGTTTGTATTTCAACCGCAATTCCTAATAAACCCACGTTAATACATATGTAATATCCTTCAATTATTTAACTTCTTTTCCATAACAAGAGGAAGAATCATGAATACATTTATTTCATGCTAACGTACAAGGTAATATGATCTTCTTTTGATTACGTAACTTACGGGACAAAAAGGGAGGAATCAGGCGTGATGTTGTGGAATATGAACATAATAAGAACTAAGATATTACAATTTTCAACAGATAAAGTTTTAATCGACCCGGGTTTCGATGCACTGCATCGAAATCTGATGATGATGCAGTGCATCGAAACCCGGATCGATTAAAACTTTATCTGTGGAAAATTGTAATATCTTAGTTCTTATTACTCACGGGACTTGAAAGCTTACCTATTGAGTAAGGGTAACGTAAACTATTGACTATATTTCCAGAACAGAACGAGAAATTCTATAATCATGTATTTGTCCTCCTGTCATTTGTCCTCAATCATGTATCTTCCAAGTAGCTTATACTAGCCCTAATGATGCAGATCTTTCAATGAATTTTCGAGCCAATTTAATTTAGCTAGGAAAAACAAAACACAATGATATGGATAAGATAGATAAACTCAAAGGTAAAAATGTGTAAGGAGGCCATACAACATTTATACGAATACTGGTTTAACATTTCCAGGCATGACATTAAACAAGATTTCTTGTAGGCAGACCAAACGTTCCTCTTAGTATCATTATTTAACACCGTAAATAATACTATGTATTTAAGATAAAAAGCACACCATCTAGCAAACATGAACTACCAAATTAAGCATGTAGGATGAAAGAAGTCGAAAATTAAGAGGGATAGTATATAACTTTTTTCCTAAAAATAGAGTATTAAAATATATGAGTCACTATTAAGGGAATAAATGGTTGAATATGTAGTCACTATTTGTATCTCGGAGAATCTTAATCTTGACCTAATTTTTGAAGCTGAGCATTCATCTTACGATGAACACATTTCACCCGTCTCAAAAACAAACTTCAAACTGAGTAGAAGAACAACTTAGTCTTATTACCGCAATGTCATCATCAAAGGATTACGTAGGAATAACCAAACCCTGACAGGCACAGACACGGAATAAGGATTAGAGAGCGCACTCTATAATGAAATTAGTTTTCATTAAAAGCTTGAATTAATATTGAGAACATTTATAACACGGCAATCTGCGTCGAGTATCACGTCTGGGGCAAATAGTTCATTGAAGGTAACACTAAAAAATAACACTTAACAATTCTACGGAGTGAATTTCATGGATAACAATGTCAAAACTAATTACAGAAGATAAAAATCATGTACGCAAACGCATCAGTAGCGATACTCAAAAATTAGTTAATCAGTTCTCATGGATCAAGTTTTTCGCTGAAATAATTACATAAACAGTCCATAATTTTCCAAAATAATCGCATACAAAGTTTTATTATTCATCAATCAAGTACATTTTCTAAAACCCATCATTAAATTTCAATTAATGCAAAATAACTGTATTTAGTGACTTGCAAACAGCATTAATTATACCATACCACTATTAAAGTGAATGTTTTACGACTTAAATACGTAAATAAGTCTTTACACACAGATAATGCAATTTGCAAAGTGTTAACGTAATAATTATTACGCAGGTGGATGCCAGTTTTTTCATAGATTTACATTTTCATTTTCATGGAAGACATTTGTTCATTTGGAATTATTACTAATTAGAATTTATAATGAAACACGCTTAATATTAATCACATGCATAAAATTATTGTGATGAGATATGCACCACGGTGAATTTGCATGTCTTGCATGCAACCAAAACAATTTTAAGACTTAGTGCATGTTACGCGGCAGAGCGCTAATTTAAATGAGATTAGTTCAAAGTTTAAGTACTAAACTACCAAAAGTTCAATAAAGATAATATTTGCAAGCAGCAGCCTGGATTTCTATAGATAATTAAAATCGAAAACTTACTTTTTTTAAAACAACTTCAGGGTAAACTTTGGAGCTGCAAATATTACACTTATATACCCTAATATCAGATCCACAGGCTTCAACATGTATACGTTTTAGTGATGATTTACAATCTTATTAAGGGCAAAAACATTATAAATCGTAACAAACTTTGGTAGATACACAATAGTGAGAAAATTGATCTACATATGGATATTTTTTGCAACATTCTAAATTAGCAAGAACGACAAATCAACATTTTTAATTAATAGGGCTACAAGTCTGATTGTAAGTGACAAAATACTGTCGATGTTTTCCAAAATACGTCTTATAAATGAAATACCCTGAACTCAATTAATTTAACCATTCGCATATGTGAAATAGGCCCGTTAGCAACTGACATGTTTCAATATGAAGTTACCCACCATGCTCATACATCAAGGAAGCATATATTGCCCAAAAGAAAATACTAGCAGAACATCTCAATATCTCATCGCTTTCATGCTCTTGAAACAATCACCTACATAAGCTCAGCACGTTCAAAAAATGCTAAGGAATACGTTACACAAGACGTCAATTTCGTAACCGCATAATAGGAACGATAAACAATTAGTTAAGAAGAAGATGTAGGCGATATCTCAACTAAAATTATTTTCATGTCTGTCGAAAAATGGCGATGATACTCGCAAAAAAGACCTGAGAAAAAATCTGCCAGGACCGGGAAACATACCACGAACTTTTATGTCAGCGATCTTTCGGTGTTTACACCGGGTAGTTAGGTCCATGGCGGCCAACGTTTCGATGCTCGAGTCGAGCATCGTCCTCAGGGCAGAGGTGAGTTCCTTGACTAGAGATAGAAGTCAATATATACCCCACGGGCAGGCCAGGGCCAAAATTTTGGCGGGAATATTAGGTAACATCCGGTGGTCTTGACTCTCCCATAATCTTGTAACCCATCCTCAAGATAATGAGAGAGTCAAGACCACCGGATGTTACCTAATATTTCCGCCTAAATTTCGGACCTGACCTACCCATGGGGTATATATTGATTTCCACCTATAGTCAAGGCACTCACCTCTGCCCTGAGGACGATGCTAGACTCGAGCATCGAGACGCTGGCCGCCATGGACCTAACTACCCGGTGTGAACCCCGAAAGATCGCTGACATAAATCTCCTTCGGGAAACCCTGAAATCCTTCATCACGAACCTTTAGTTTGACGGGTCAATATTCAGACCGCTACTCTACCCAGGGATCCTGATTCCAACGATGATTGAAGGTGTCTGAAGGGAACTAGATGTGCAGTCCATCAAGGAAGACAACGCAAGGGAAAGGGAGGACATTAAAGGAAGCCACAACCCGTGGGGTCAAATTAAATAACAATACCCCTTTGAACGCGCAAAGCAGCTGAAGTGGCTGGGAATATTTTGGGTCCCTATCGTGGAGAGCGACTTTCCTCCAAGTTCGAGAAAAATTTCTCTTTTGTCACGTGAAGCAGAAATTCTCTCCCGGTATCAGCTGCATAAAAAAAGCTAGCCAATGTATAAATTTTCATTTTTTCGAGAATTTTTCACGTTTCTTAAGATAGGACAATCTGGCGACGCGGTCAAAGTGTTAATCTGTGCTTAGCTAAGAATGCTGATTTTCATGTCTGCCAAAAAGAGGCGACGAAATACGTTAATATTATTCGACTGCTTCCCGGCTTAGGCCGATTTTTTTCTGCGGCAATTTCTATAAACCTCACCTGAATCTTGAGACAAAATCCGCCATTACCGATCGCACGGTATATGGGAATATTCTGGCTAAGGTTTTCTGCACTCCCTCAATCCCCTAAACCAGTCATGGGCAACCTAAAGCCCGCGGGACGGATCTGGCCCTGTTGATGACTTCAAGTGACCCGCAGTCTGTTTCCTAGTTGACATAGACATTATCATTTAAGCGATCATATAATCTAGCCCGCTGGCCAATAAAAGGGTTTCCCAAGCCGTCCCGCTCACCTAAGAAGTTTCCCCACGCCTGCCCTAGACCATATCTACTCGGTTAAAATTCTTTCATGCACCTCCATTCCTGACTCAGCGTCACCCATGAGCACAAATAGGTCATCATCATCAACTGGTATTCTGCCTACCGGCAGGTGCCAAACACTGAAGCTGTCTCCAATTCGTCCTGTCCCGGGCCTTTTACTTTGTTTCTTTGAAACTTCTTATTTCTTCACTTCGTCTGTCATTTTCAGCCTTCTTCTTCCTCTCCTCTTTTCTCCCTCCACTGTTCCCTCAACTGCTGTATTTATAATCTCCTTCCCTCTTAAAATATGTATGATCCAGTTTCCCTTTTTCTTTTGTATTGTTTTCAGTAGTGTTCTTTCCTCCCTTACCCTTCCTAGCAACTCCTCATTTCTTACTCTATCCACCCATTTCACTCTCTCTAGCCTCCTCCAAACCCACATCTCAAAACCATTGATCCTATCCTTCTCTCTTCTTCCCAAGGTCCACGTTTAGCATCCATACAACATAACACTCCACACATAACATTTCACCAGTCTCTTCCTCAGTTTTAGGTCCACATAGGCTATAGGTAACAAATAGGTATGCCTCCTTTGTATCCTTATAAACTCTTTCATAATGGCAACAGTTAATTATGACAACAAGGAGAGACTGACCCACGCTGTGGAAACCGAGAGGAATCGACATGGATTTAACGATTGACAGCTGTGAGTCAACGGAGCAATCGCTAATGAATCCCGATGCAAAAAGTAGAGCTCACGCCATGGGCGTCTGAAAATGGAATTAAGAGACGGGGTATGGGGGATTTGGAATTTCGACAGAGACGGAGACGGGGGGTGGGGGAGGAGAGACGAGGTGGACCAGGGGAGTCGCGGACGGTCACGTGACACGCGGCTGCCAAATAAACAGCCCCTCTGCGGTTAAGCGGGTAATTATAATTGGCTGGCGGGAATGGGAGCGGAACGGGCGAAGTGAGTTTGTAGGGAGGAGGAGATCTCGTGGAGGTCTCGGGATGGGAAGGATGTGGGAGGGGGGATGAGGTTGCTCGGCAATGGAGGGGAAAGGAATAGGGAGGAGGGGGACGAAGTGGGGGGAGTAGGGGAGGGAAAGTGGCGAGGAAAAACGACCATTGGACCAGTCGCGACCCTCAAGAGACGGGAAGACGACGCAGCGAAGATTATGGGCTAAAAATTATATAACCCTGGTCGTGAGGAAGGGAAATAAAGATGCCAGAGGGAGTCAAGGAAAGCATTTACACGATATTTTTAATGAATAGCTTAAGAGAAAGACGGCATCTTACATTAGTGGTACCGTACTCAGAAGTAAGCACTAGAATCCTGCGGAAAAAGAGCTGATCATGGGACTGTGACAATTTTCAATGAATTGCAACGAGATGCGCAAAAAAACTTTTGTAAACGAAACTTAATGTATCTAAAAATTGGAATACTCGATCATGTGAACTACGAACAACCTTTAGGGAACCATTAACTCGGATTTGAATGAACATTGCTTATTTGCATATTTACCAATAAAATAATTTACTTAAAATCTAATAAAGATGCCAGAGGGATTTAAGGAAATAACCGACACGGCATTATTAATGAATAGCTTAAGAGGAAGACGCCATCTTATATTAGTTGTACCGTAATCGGAAGCAAGCACTAGAATCCTGGGAAAAAAAGAGGTGACCAAGGGACTATGACAATTTTCTGTGAAGTCCAAAGAGATGCGCAAAAAAACTTTAGTAAACGATATTTTATGTATCTAAGAGTTAGAATACACGATCATGTTCACTACGAAAAACATTTAGTGAACCCTTAACTCTTATTTTGCTTCTTTGTATATTTATAAATAAAATAATTTACTGAAAATTTTATAGTTTAGTGCTTGAGAATGGTAAATTTCCATAGTTGGTAAGATACGCAAAATTAATGATATTTTTTTCGTCATGGTTTGCGACTCTTATAATATAAAACACGATGATAAAAACGAAAAAATTATAAACATTGGATTTTATTAATTTAAATAATTTAATTAATATGAAAAATTTATCTTCATGGAGTTTCAGAAATGTTTTGACTGTCAAGTCGTTCATTTTCTACTGTTCTAGTTTAAACGCATCCTAATTTTACTGGAAAAAATTGCCATTACCACTTATTCCATAACATTATGAAACGATGCACTGCAGTACTTAAGCATTTATATCACATAAATCATTCTCATTCCCAGAACATGAACGATAACGAATAATGATTCCGGAGTTTAGTTTAATAAAATTTGTCTATTTCATTTGGCCAACGGTGTGAATGCGTTTACTATGCTGCAGGTAAAAAAAAGCATGAGTATCAAATTTGAAACCCGATATCAAAAAACGCAATTAATAAACTCTTAAATGAGTAGAAAGGAATTAATAGAAGAAAATAACATCAACCTGGGTATTCAGCTCAGAGTATAATACGTCTTTTAGTGAATGTCACGGATTCAAATTGACAAAAAAAATCTACACCAAGGAGGGAGAGAAGAAAATCATTTGCCTTACCCGGTAGTTGAACCTGGATCTCCCAATTGCCGGTCAAGTGTGTTAGCCAATAATACGCGTTCGCGTGACTGCACACCTTATCATTTGTACAACCGCAGTATTTGGAAAAATTGATTAATAAATAATTGCGCTCCTTTACTTTCACTGTTGAATGTTAAATAAAGCTGCGCAATTACAATAAGGTGATTTTAACATCAATTTCACTTCAACATTTAAATCCAAATGAGTTTGGACTGTAATTTCGACCGATTCTGGAAAAAACTATGACAGACATGCAACTAATTTTTCGTACTTTCACACAATCGGCCATCTTTCCTGCCTTTTCCATGCTTTTTTCATGCGCGAACATTACGCCACTACTCGAGGGTCGATGCCACTAATCTTTTACCTTTGAATCCTCGCGTCGTCCTTTAAAAAAAACCGCACGATCTTCCTCTGCGGAGACTAGCGGCGCAATATGTAGATTTGGGCGACTCACCACCACACATCGTCCGCAGGAAATGAATAAACAAAAATCCCTCCCGTTTCCCTCTCTTTCTCTTTCCTCCTTTGAAGTGGCGGACTCTGCCTAGTCCCTCCGGTCTCGTCCACCCGGGACACAGAGAGAGACGGACACGCGTACAACGGGAGGCGCGCGAGAGAAGAGGATAGCGCACTACAAATGGACGAACAAAAGGGAAGAGACAATAATGAAAGGGAACTTATTCGGTCTCGGCCACCGCCGCCGCCGTCGCCGCTGGCCGTTGTAATCGTCGGCCGGCGCGGCGCGTCGTTTTTTTTGCGAGCGCCCGCTGCTTCCCGCCCATTGTTTCTTCGGAGCGCATCGCCAGGAACTCATTTCACTTAAAAATCCACAGTGCACTCACCCACTCTCACCCTCCAATCCCGCCTCTACTTCTACCGCCACACACATCCACACACGTATTCACTCCCACTGCGCTAGATTCGCTTTCACTCTCTCATCTCCCTTCCCGCCCCCGTCCCTCAAACACCACACTCCACGCCCAGGAATCCTTCCCCAATCCCCTCCCCCTTGCGGCACCGCAGAAGTGGCCAACGAACTCCACCCCTCCTTTCCCCGAGAAGCGGAAGGATTAGGTATTCCCGGAGTCTCTACAACTACGGTAAAACTGCACAAGTACACTCCTTCTAAGTTGATGATCACACTGGACCGGAAGATGAGCCAGGTACTTATGAAAGCGAAAATCATTTAACATAGTGGTTTCAAAATGATCTTTTTATTAGCACGACCCGGGTTTCGACGTACTACAACGTCATCATCAGGTGAAGACACTTCTCAGAGAGTCTTCACCTGATGATGACGTTGTAGTACCTACGTCGAAACTCGGGTCGTGCTGATAAAAAGATCATTGTGGAACCACTAAGTTAAAAGTTTTTCATTTTCGTAATGAATAAGTTCCATCACGTTTCACCTGAAACTACAATTTATATCCAGTTACTTTCAAAGAACGAACAAGGTGATAGGAGAGAAAAGAGCCCTACGGAAAAGAGGACTCGTGAGTTACCACGTCGCGTCGGTCGATAAAACCTCAAATGATTGGCAAAACATAATTTTATTAGTGGGCGGTTTCAACTTGCTCTTATGCCACGTTGTCATTCAGCCGTCATTGGGTCGCATTGCCACTGCGTAGTGCGTCGCACACAATTCCTGTTCTCGTGGTAGCGGCAGCATCGGATGGAAACAAAAGATGGTGTGAAACTGTTGTGCGTTTAGGCTTCCTGTTGGTTATGGAGATACAATCTTAGCTATGGATTTTATGCAGAAATATTTATGTTCACGAGGAGTATTTATTGTTGATGGGCTGCACTGCTAAAGTGAAAATTTGGCCATCAATCTTAAGATGACCCACAATTCCTCCGGAAAAATCGCGTGGTCAACAAATGAAGGTAGAACGTGTCGAATCTCACTCCTTGCCGAAACTTCGTCGACGTAGGCTGCGTCAAAAGTTGAAAAGTGGGCAACTCCGACGGCAACGCAGCCTGGATTGAAGATCTTGCCTCTGATTGGTTATTCACTGTCTTGCAATGCAAAAACCCCTGAATGATAACGAAGCTTAAGAGTGCTGTTCAGTGACAACGCAATGCAGAGCTGACTTCGCAACGCAACGTCGAATCTATTTTACATTCATTTCTGATAATGTGCAGCAGGCAGCCCGATTCAAAAATGTAAAAAAGCCATATTTTATGAAAAAAGAAGATAAAATCCAAAACGAATTGAAAAAAAAATGTAGGGGCTGGAAAGAAGGAAATATGTACGTAAATAAAAGGCCGAAAGAGGAAAGAAATCATAATAACGGCTAAATATAAAAGAATAATATCTGTAAATATGTATTTGTCCTTTTCCTTCCCTAGCCCCCATTGTAAACCCCTTTCCCTTGTTTTCGTTTTACTAAATTGCTATTGATTCGTAAGTTACTCATATTATTGAACTGATAGCATAGTTTTGCAACATTTTCTTTCCCTCTCGTTGGAAAGACGAAAATGCAAATTATATGCTGACTTATAAATTGTCGGGTTTTTAGATTTCCGACCACTCCCTTTGAATCGGAATTTCCTCCTTGCCTTTCCCATAGATCATTGTTTATAGTTATGTTTGAATGGACAATTAACACAATTTTCCTTTTGTACCATTTTCGAACATACTATTCGTCAACAACCACTGAGCGCATGGCTATGATTTCAAGCTTGCGCATAAGAAACAGGCTAGACAGATAGTAGATGAGCGCAACAATCATTGCACAAGGTATCATACGGAGCAACCAATTTGACCTCTCTGTATCTACACTGTTCCGACGTATTCTCCAAGGGAACATGAAGCAAAGTATTTTGTTCAGGCGAATCGGTTTCTTCCCAGGCCTCTCCTTTCCTCTCTAATTTCCTTTTCAATTCTCCTCTCCCCTCCCACCACCCAAACGAAGTGTGTCCCCGATTGTCGAGGTGGGAGGGGAAACGTATTCTCCAGTTCCATCCCCCTCCAACGACGCTGAAAAGAAAAAGCCCAAGAGAGGAGATACGGATAGATAGAGAGCGAGCAGCCGTATGAGAATTAATCGGCCGGCGACGCCCGGGAGAAGCAATGAATAGGAAACAATTGCCGCGACACTGATTGGATTCGGAGCGAAAAACAGTTTCTTTTTTTTCCCGCGCGGGTGTGAATCGAATGCTGCTGCTGCTATCTGCCGCTAGGGGGATGGGAGACAAAAGTAGAGTAGGCGTTGGCGAGGTGATTGTGAGCGCCTGATGGGTAAAGGAAAATGAAGGAAGGGGTGTGGACGAGAGAAGAAATAACGAAGGGTGAAAACCTACCGACGCGTCCCTTGGGGTAAACGTCGAGGGAAAAAAAGTGAAAGAAAACCTTGTGTGTGACCATCGAATCACTTATTCTACTGAAGAGTTACCATTTTCCAAATCTTGCCAGTATCGTCCAAAATAAAAAGAGAGTGACGAACCAATTTTCTAGAGCTTGGCATGTTTCAAAAAATAAAAAAGGATAAATTAACCACTTGGAGCATTCAGTATCGCCTCAATTAACGAGAGGACTACTGAGTAAACGGAAATGTCTCCTCTACTGCAACCAGTCCTCTGTTTCATTGCACAACCCTTACTTTAACAAAAAATCTACGTTCATTACTCAGGAGCAGATGGTTGCATATTAAGCGCCTGTACATTACTGCTGAACGTATTTTCACAAATATTTGAGTGATATTTTCATTTTACAAAAGGTACTGGACGAAATGACTGCCAGATAGAATGAATGTCTACTATTTATTGCTCCTTTTCTACCACATCTCCCCGAAGTAAACTCCAATAACCAACTAGTTTTCATGCCCACAATTCATGAAACTCACCCACGTGCCCCTTGGGGAAAAATTCATCAAAAAAGTAGAAGTATATCTCATGAGGCCGGGAAATCACTTCCTCTCTTAAAAAGACAGATACCTTCTTTAAAAACTTCTCAGTGAAATAAATAATAAACCAACATTTACCCTTGGGTATTCAACATCACCTTAATTAACGAGAGGCCTTATGAGTCAATCGTACCGTTTCCTCAACGTTCATAATTCGGTATCGATGCCCATAAGGATGATAACCCCCTCATCTAACTGACTGTTAACGTGATTCTTTCTGTATAAATTATCTACTCAATTACTCAAGGTCGAATTATTTAGGAATCAAGCGAGTACTGTACCAATAATTTAAAGCAGATATTTTCTTTTACTTACATTCTTGGATAATCGCCATAATCAGTAAATCATAATTCCTCTTAAACTTGTTCCTTTTCTTTTTTACCCTACAGATACCCTACAATCATTTATTTTATGCATACATGCGCAGCATATTCGCTCAACTTCCCTCCCCAGAATTGTCTTGATATGTCATTCTTTCATTGGACGTTCAATCCCAAGATTGGTTTACTTCAGCCCTCCATCCTTCTCTGTCTAATGCTAGTGCCTTTACTCCCTGGTAGTTCTCTTTGTCTACCTTTTTCTTTATTCGCCATGATAAATATAATTACAAAAACTAGTTAAGTTGTTGCGCATTATTTGAAAAACTGTTTATGACAGCGGTGGAATCGAAAACCTTATTCCATATTTGAAACGTGTAAAACGTTCTTAATGCCAAGGTAATTTCAACAAATGTCAAGAACGAGTCTTCTTTACTCATTTCACCTCTACGAGATTATTCACTCGTGAGTTATAATTTGAAAAGGCGTATTTATAATAAGATGGCCAAGTAAATAGTTCAAAACTCTCTAGCAACATTAGCACTCAAGAGAGCGCAAAAGGTTTTAAATCCATCAAATTTCATCGATACGGCGTGGATTTTCCGTAGGTAATTAGTTGTCAGTAAATTTATGAGAGGTTAATCGATTGTGGCGATACTTTGTGGAAATCGAAGATAGAAATCATTGTCACAAAAACACGGTACAAAATTCCACTAATTATTTTATTGCTGTCGACCGGTTTCGACGACTAAAGCGTCATTTACAAGACAGAACAAGTTTTGTCTTGTAAATGACGCTTTAGTCGTCGAAACCGGTCGACAGCAATAAAATAATTAGGGTAATTTTGTACCGTGTTTTTGTGACAATGATTTTTATGAGAGGTGTTTAAGGTTTTAATGATATAGCTGAAATTTAATCCAGAAAATATCATTTAGTTTTATTTTCTCGTCCACAAACGTATTCTGCTCCCTGCGGTCTAAGACGTGAGATAATGGAGTAGAGTCGACATGCAGGACTTAAGCAACAAAGAATGACACCCGTAACAATGTTAAGCTATCCAAGAGCTAAACGATCTGAGGCAGTTCACATTACCCTTCGCTCCGCTAACTCCACTGAGATGGCTGAGAAGCAAGCTAAATGTTGGACAACATTGTCCACAACGCGTGCTAATGACCAACCCGAGCTTCGAGGCATCGGTCAATACTTTTCACCCCGAGGATATCTGTTCCACGCTTCTACATGTACTGCTGCACTGCAAAAACTTCCCATTTAAGATCGATGCACAAATATCATCTTGCAGAACTAATCGTTAATATCTACCACTTGTTTAAAAGTGCATAAGGAAATAAATGCGATCGGACCGTTCACAATACCGAAATATACCACTTAATCACGTTCTTTATGCACACGGACGAGAAATTATTCAAAATGGTATGTAGTATTTAACTTAAATACACAAAAATGTCCATTTAAGAAGAACCAATAAACCGCACATGAAGGAATTATCCGGTGCAATTGGTATTAAATTTTAAAGAGTGTAAATAAGTAACGTTATACAAAAGAGAATTAAATTAGGCCAAGACTAATGAATGGTCTATTCATTTATTTTCTAATTTTATTTTTATTCCCGGACAGCTTCAAAATGCACTTGCATTGGCAAAGTTGTATGGTTAAATTTCCGATTGCTATCTCAGTTCGGGAGTAGGCCAACTGATTTCCAGCATACGTTAACAAAAACACTTAACTCCCTTTATCCTGTCTCGTAGTAAAATGAATGTATACGGCAGATAATTTTAGGATGTAACTTTTACACATTTTACATGTTATCGAAAAGGAACATTAGGCATGGCAAAAATGTATCATAGATTAAGTCAAAAATCAAAAACTTTAAACAAATATTCTGTTTCATTGGAGAGAGATGGGCTTACTAAGCCAAAATATTAAAGAAACACACGGTAAATAACGGTGGGATAATCTTTCTTCCCCAGCGGTCTAATCCCATGATAATTTGCTGGACAGAAAATCTTATTTTTGGTCTCGAAAGAGATTTTTCGCGTGATTTGAACCTGATATTTGAGATCAGTCAACCTAACAAACCACACGGTCCAAAATATGGCCAAAGTTTTTCTAATTGAAGGTTTTTACTAGTTTTTACATCCAATCGAAATCAAATTCACCAACCACGGACTGTCGAGAAAATCTCAATGTCACAAAGAAATAATAGTTGAATGGGCTTCACTCTACATAGCGAACTAATTAGTGGATTCTGAATGGGTAAATACAATAATTAGTGAAGAGGATTTGTGTTGATGATGAGGATTGCACGAGTTCAGAAGCTGCAAATGGAAAGGAATTGATGCTATGATGTCATTGCCTCGTAAAAAAGGTGTTTTAGTGTAAAGGCATTTTATATGTGTAAATACTCGTGTTATATGCATTTTCCTAGAAATACAAGACGTAGACTACAGATTATTGCCTCATGTAAATGATGATATTACACCATCGCGCACCTATGAGTTTCCTCGTGATCTCCAACACGCTTCGCATTCATTCTCATCTCCCTTTCGAGATATTAAGTTCGATTATTATACCTTATACGGCCCTTCTCTTGTCACCATTTTCGTTGGTGCAATCGATCGAACGCGTCGTCCATATTCATGAGTCAACGCATCTCATTCCGTCCTATTTTCGAATACACAACAGGTAATTACCAAGTCGTCGAATACCTGGAAAAACAAGCAGACTGGATACAAGGGACATTTATACGGCTGAATTAAGAGTCAATGAATGGTAATTTTAAAAAAAATTACATCACTAAACACTTCATATCATATGAAAACAGAAATGTGTTGTTACAGAGGATATGGTGAAGATAAAATGGATGGTAGGAATCCACCAATGAAAAAACTCCAGAGTGAGTCTGGAAGAAAAGATGATTGGTAAAACCTCAGAAAATTAGATGACATTGTACATACTCGGAGGCACTACGGTCTATTAAAAATAAATAATACCTAGAGGAGAAATGCATGGGAATGAATACCGAGGGAGATAAAGGATGGAATAATTAAAGAAAAATATGAAAAACGGTGGAATGAAGACTTGTAAAATAATGTAGCAGTTAGTAAGATAGGGGGGAGATCTGCAGCAAACAAATCTTCGAATTGATAATTGCTGATGGTAATGATGATATCATATGAATACTCTGGTAAAATTTATATTTAAATATCAAGATTTCTGAAACACCAAGCACTTTTGCAAGAAATATCTTTTTCAATGCCTTCCTCATCAAGCAAGTCTTTTGAGGTTTCAAACCTTTTCCATTATCCTGCCCACCACTTCAAAACCACCACCGTAATGAAGGGACATCATTTTTTTAGAAAAGAAACAATTACCTCGCAATGAGGACTTCACCATATTCAGGCCAATGCATTTGGAGTAGAACTGTAATGCGTATTATGACGCTCGTTCTGGGGTCCCTTTTGGAGCCCAGCACGTAGGCAAGCGCTCTACATCCGAGATACAGAGTGAGTTCCAGCGCGTCTCCGTGGGCCGATGCGTGAAACGGACCGAATTTAACTCAGATGTGAAATGTCGAGAGGTTAGGCGGTCGGTTTTACGAGCGGGCGTGCTCCAAGTAGGACAACTGGATTCTGTGACAATCTGGCGCAGGTGACTCTTTCAAAATCGTCTCCGCAAATGTAAGGTTTCAACGGAATCCACGCCGCATGGGTTTGGCAATGGTTCACACTTTTCCGGGATCACAGCGTGGGACAAATCGGATTACAAACTTGCCGACAATATTCCCTAGCTAGTCTCTGAAACGAGTGACACTACCGTACGGGAGATGGGATACTCAGTTTAACGTCCAATTCAATGGTAAGATAAGATAAGATAAAGTTTATTTACTCTGGGACTATATAATCCCATGCAGAACATGTACATGTACATGACATTTACATTTATTTATATTTTAAGCTGCTGATAAGATTTACAATCAACGTAGAGTAATAAAGTAATAGCTACATAATGACATGCAGGAGACATAATATTAGAGGTTGGTATTACATAAAAAGATTAAATTACATAAAAAGATTAAAAGCATAACACTTACAATCCTTTGCATAAACAGCCACTAATATTACATAATTTACAAAACATAAAACAAATAAATAAGTAAATGTTCCATTTTATATACTAATATTTAGAACATAAATACTCTTTCAGAGCTCTCTTGAATGCATACACTGATGTCAACGTCTTCATATTCTGAGGAAGAGAATTCCACAATCTACACGATGTTACATAAAATGATTTATTGTAAGTAGTTGTTCTATGGCATGGTATTATTAAGTTCGCATTATTTCTAGTCATTCGCTTTTTGTCCTTTTTATATATATATATATTGATCATATAAATACAATGGAATCTGTACATTTAATAATTTAAAAATAAATACACCCATTTGGTAGGAACCAATACAAATATGGTAGGAACCAATGCAAATATGGATGCTTACTAGACATCAAGTATTGGTGTTCCACTGATAAATCTTCGCCACTGTGGGGATTTGAACCCGGACCCTTGGAATAGGATGCCAGTAATAAAGCCACCACACCTCCCCGATCCTCGAGGAATGATTGCTGATATCAGTTGGAACGAGTTTCCGTATAAAGACCTCAGTTCACACTTTGAATAAGGAACTAATCCATCTACTTTTCCTAGAAAACTCTGAAATATTTTCCTAAAGAAAAAAGTGCAGCATTGATGATATTATATAAAACTTAAAGTAAGATAACAACTTTACCAACCAAAAGCCGGTTACTTTCTGCCACGTGTCTTCGTGGAGGCTATCAGAAGACGACAAATAAGCACAGGATTTGTTTTATTAATCGCGAAGTAAGAGGAAATTCGGCATTAATTCATAAATGGTGAAGGTTTTATGGGTTTTATACAGCGTTGATTTAGGTTCTTGGATGATAGTTTCTCCAGCATTACAGCTAGCTTCTTGAGATCTGAATTCTTGACACCTGAAGAAGCTAGCTAGAATGCTAGCAAAACAGTTGTTGAAGGACATGGATCATCGTGGTAGAAAAATCCGAAACATTTCAGCATCTGGAATTTTCCGTGGAAGCCTTCACTGGAATATTTGCATTGAATATTTTAACCAATGAGTTTGCTAGTAACATGAAAGAACCTCATACACTACACCCACATAGCACAGGATATAATGGATGATTGCGAGCAAATAGATGTAAAACAGAGCAGAGTTAAGGACATTTTAGACGAACACCATCCCATTGGTCAACGCGAGAGAAGAGAAAAGCTTAGAAAACTGGCCGAACCCGAGGGTTCTCATTTATAGGCGAGTGGCTTATGGCGGAAATCACGGTGGATTTAAACAAACAAGTTATCCATTAGTATCACCTGCTGTTAGCAGTAATCCTAATGGATCAGTTTGTTACGGTCACAAGGTAATGAGCTAGATAACACCACGCTTGGGCCATAAGTGCGGGGACGTAAGTGCAAATTCAACACGTGGATCCCATATCAATGACTTCGCGACGATAATCACAACGGGCGATCCTCACGGGATAATCCGACAACAATGGGATGGATGGAGGAGGTTAGCGGGGAGGAGGGAGCTATGAGATTCGTTGTTGCGTAAGAGGAAGAGAAAGAGTGAGAGGGAATGAGAGAGGGAGAAGGCATAAATCTAGTCTGGGTCTTCCCACTCGGCTCTTTTCTCCCGGAAAGGAAGTTAAATTGGAAGTTGGGCGAAGCGAACGCTATTTGGGTGGGGGAGGGAGTGGATTTTGGTGGGGGATGAAGGGAAACGGGGAGTCAGGAGATGTGCATGGAAGAGAGGGAGGAGGTTGTGCGGGAGTGATCACGTGATGCCCTCCCTCCCTTTCCTCAAGAGGACGCGAGATAAGTGGGGAGCGGCGGCTTTACCTCTCTCTGTGAGCTAAGTAAAAGGAGTAGGAGTGGGGATTTAATGGCATTAACGGAGGCAAGAGGGAAGACGAGGACGACGGCCGAGATGAGAATGGCGAGGACAAGACGGGAAAGGACAATTTTTCTCTTCCTCCCGGGCGGCGGACAATTGACGATCAGAAAATTTCCGGGCGATCGTGAGGAAGGGACTGATAATGTGCCATTTAAAACCACTGGCGTCCTAAACACCTTGGAAGGCCTTCTCCTCGCAAGCAAGCGACGTCATTACATGCGCCTCAATACACACTAGTTTACCTTTACCTTCGCTCAATTGGTCACGGTTCACACCTCAGATTTCCACTTCACTTGAGACTTCGCCCCAGTGTAAAATCAATGGTCTGCGAGTTTACTTCGTAGAATGAATGCATTTTAGTTAAAATGAAAACTTGGTTATATTCTACACAATTTTATTAAGAACACGACCAGTTTCGACCTTTTCAGGTCATTTTCAAGTGTTACAATATTTGGTGGCCCCAGTGGTCACAGTTTGCACGAGCCCGATTTTCAGTCTGTCATCATTTGGTGTACGACCACTAAAGAAAGATTCTTAGTCAAAAAGAAAAACACGTTCTTCTGAAACTCAGTTATTATCCGATATTTAATTTTCCCGCATATTTGTGGGAAGAGCAGCATCGCGAAGCACCTTTTAACCGAGGACTAAACAAGGGAATTTTAAAGTGGGAATGCTGCATTTTATTACAATCGCCAATGTGAGCTCAACGCTTAGGAACAGCTCTATATTTCAAAAGCAATTCGTGACCCTGTAGTTGACTTCTTCAATAAGTGTCTGTTCCCCCATTCTCTATAATGTTGCAAGATAAACATAAAGGAAAATTTACAAAGGAAAACGTGTCCACCTTGACTGGGCCTCGTAACTTGATATCGCTGACTACCAACCAGTTGAGATTTCACTGTGACTGCATGCGTCAAAAAATTCTAAATTTCAACTTTTTGTTTGATTTTAAAACCCTGATTTCCGTTATGATCTGGGTTACCTATTGAAAATCAAACTTATGGTAAAAAAATATACAAATCATTTCGCGGAGGTATTTAAAATAAGAACTTTTTTTCCAGTCAAAGGAGCCAACTGCAGCGCTATTTCTATGGAATTACCACATTTTTGCTTCAAGTATTGCAATAATTTGCTAATAGCTCACAAAATAAGGAGAGAAGATGCGTATATTTTATTTTATTCAATTACTCGAGATTTTACCTTTTGATAAACAGTTTTCTGCGAAAATGGTATTCATATTATATGGTAAATACAATTTTCCCGTGTTTCTCCGATTTTTCCATTGAGTACTATGTAATTTAAAGTTTTATTTGCGAGAAAAATAGGGTGGAGAGGCAGCATATATATGTTGTTCATATTAGATAAGAGGAAAAGTTTTTCTACGAGTGGACAGAATATGAAAAAATGACATTTAACTCATTTTATCGTTCGGACATTCTTCTCGCCAGTGGATATTTCCTTCTTCCCGGTAGCGATACCGAGGCATCCAGGTTCGAGCCCCGGTCTGGGTGTCAATAATTAAAATATAATGTCACTTCACTCGTTTTATTTGGATACGCAATCTAGCCAACAGTTTATATTTCTTTAAATGATACACAAAGCAAAGGTATATTCCGTGCTAATACGGAGTGAACTCTATGAACAAGGGAATCCTTCGCAATGTTTACTCCGTCGATTCGGATGAATGTGGTTCAAATCAAAAGTGATAACACCTCCTGTGTTCCATGCATGGGTTTATCCTCGCGGACTGTGGCGCTTAGCGCACGATTTGGGCTGCTAATGACATCATATGTCTAGCAGTCCTGACCACCAATTAATCCACAGGGGAGAAGGACGCCTCGGTAGCTAAGCTGGTTAAAGCACTCGGCGCGAAATCGAGGGATCCGGGTTCGAATCCCGGTCAAGGCGAATGATTTTTCCTCTGTAGAATATCGCACTAATGTGGCTCTAAACTTCGGCAATGTCTGAGATGTTGATCATTGGCTGATGAGGTATTTGGTATGGATGATTCATCACAGCTCAATAAAGATAT
Organism: Pyrrhosoma nymphula; assembly: GCA_963573305.1. NCBI lineage: Eukaryota > Metazoa > Arthropoda > Insecta > Odonata > Coenagrionidae > Pyrrhosoma > Pyrrhosoma nymphula. The sequence goes on from OY754330.1 coordinate 137,290,418, forward strand.
ACGAAAACAAAAATCTAAGAAGCTATGAGTACCTAGGATAGGGAAGAAAATGAAATAGCGAGAAGAAAATGGGGTAAGACAGGGCACTTGGTTCAATAGAGCTCAATGGAATGTTAGCGGTTGAAATTAAAACGATGAAAGGAAGGTCCAGAGAATTTAAATATGTAATCATTTTGATTAAATAACGACAGGAATGAAATCTGGGAAGCTGGAGAGGAATATATGTGTAGAAATGGATATTTGGGTACGAAATTGAGTTTTAAAAAGTAGATTTACATCTCAAGCATGTTAAATAAGAGAAGACCAAGACGTTTCAGACGTTTGAAGTAAAACGTCTGAAACATTCTCTAATGTAGATTAATACCCTTCAAATCTACTATCAAGCAGAAGAAAATCATTACTTATTAATAAATATTGGGACAGCAATTTAAAGATGAGCATAACTTTCGTTATCATTATTTAGACGGGATTTGTTTTACATTTAATAACCGCTGATCTACTAAGTTTTTTACATTTCGGTTCATAATTTTTCTTAAATATTATTATTATTATTTTACAATCAAACTCTAATAATTTATTAATGTATCTAATGGGATTTTCTCGTGGTTCGTCATGATTCTTCTTTTCTTATTCTCTCTCCAAATATTTCTTTATTGCTTAACATAATAGTAATTCTGTAAACTTAAAAATTACTTATTTCTTCTCTCCTGTTCAGCGGCATTCCGACAGGCTGCTGGGCTCGCCTTTCTCAGCTGAGCTCATTCTTCAAAGCTGGGCTCTTCCACTTGAAACTGATTTCTCTTTTATTTCACAGGATTTCGTTTACGAAACCTATTGAAGTTTCCTCTCAGGGAATTAAATTTAATACTGGATCTCCTATGACAATTATTTGTCTTTTTTCCAATCATTGCGATCGCACAAATGATATGGTAAGCAGTCACGCACACGGGTGCGAAGATATACACCAAAGACGGTGAAATTCGCCATGGAAAAATTATTTGACTTGACCGGAATCTACCGAAAGAACAACATTATCGTATAAATCCACCGCTTAAATTCTTGGCTTGGTGGTGTTACTGGCTTACACACCTAACCGGCAATTGGGAGATCCGGGTTTGGATCCTGGTATAGTCAAATGATTTTTTCATGGCGAATTTTCCACTGTCCTTGGTGTATATCTTTTCGTGTCATTGACCTTATTCCTAATTTTAAACGGAGTCCATCTCTTTCCCTTTCGAATCGTGATTATACTAATATTCTAATACTCTACGCTTTGGATCGTCCATTCCTGGTCTACATGGGCAGCTCTCTTCTCTAGGTTTTCCAATCTGTTTTTTCTCCGTGATCATACCGGCAGCTCTAAGCACAACATCCAGAAACAGAGGTTCCCTCTCCATTTACTCTGCACGACACCCTTCGGGAGACTCAATCCGATCGCCGAGAGGACAACACCCAGCAATGTCCATTTCCAGGAACTGTGTCACGTGACCGCAACGTTAGAGAAACCTCGTTTCCCCCTCGCGCAATCCTAGATTGAAATGAGCTCGTTTAATCCGCTCTATGTGCGTGGATTAATTGGTTTTAAACACAAACAACGGCCGGTCTCACAACGACGTCAGCGGGCGCTAGCGAGGGCCTTCCACGGCTGGGCCCAGAGCGCGTGAGGAAAAATATCCAAAGACACTCACTCTCCCCCCACGTCACTGGTGCAATTCCGGAATGACAGTCGTCAATGCGTGGCAGAGACGCGAGAACTTTGGGATGCTTCATTATGTGCACAATAAATTTAGAGGGCGTATTAAGTTTCATCACCGCGCCTGTGAAAATCTATGTGACCGTCTCGTAGAGTGATGCTCTTCTTCACCACCGGTGCAATGGCAGTTGCCATATTCCAATATCTTTGTTTTACCGTAATTTTATTCTTATATATTTACATATATTTTGATACGTCCAGAAGAACAAATATGAACTAGAAAAATAACAATATAACATTTAAACAAAGGTCCTTTCAGTGGATTACATTTAATTTATTTTAGAAATAAAAAAAAGGAATAGTAAATAGAAGCTATTTAATTAAATGAAAGAGGAGCCGTTATGGATTTACTGGTGTAAATGTATGTTATTATATTAATTTTATCTTTGTTAATTTTTTCTTTATTGTTTTAGAGGGCGTATAAAGTTTCATCACCGCGCCTGCGTAAATCTATGTGACCGACTCGTAGAGTGATGCTCTCCACAACCGGAGCAATGGCAGTTGTGTGTTAGGTGTGACAAGTGAATTATGCGTATGAAATGAAATTATGAAATGTGCGTATTAGTGAATGCAGTGAGTGTTTGCGTGAAAGAAGGAAAATTATGAACTAGAAAAATAACAACATAACATTTAAAAAAGGTCCTTTGAGTGGATTACGTTGGATTTTAAAAATTAATAATAAAAAACGAAATTATTAGTCGAAGTTATTAAATTTTATGAAATAGGTGACGTTACGGATTTACTGGTGTGCATGTGTTTTTAAAATTAATGTTTAGTTTATTTGTTAATTTTGTCCTTATTGTTTTTGAACGAGGCACACATTTTATCTTTCTAATTTATTGCTTAATTTTCCAATATCTTTGTTTCACCGTAATTTTATCCTTATCTATTTACATATTTTTTTGACACGTCCACCACTTGGTGACAATAAATTTAGAGGTGGACCTCGCAATTACCCGCCTTTAGTCCCGGGGGGAGGAGGATGGGGGCGCAGGAGTGGATTGAGGCACGGTGAGGGAGGTCGAATTTGTAATTGGTTACAGCTTAATCGATGTTTGCACATACACAACTGCTCAGACAGATGCGAATAGAACACGTCCCTCTCAGTCCCCCCTCGTAAAGTTGAAAAACTTGCTCATAGCTCCGCTGGAATAGGGTTTGACCGTTGAATTGAGATATGCGATATTGCGATTGTATCGATTCTCGTACATCGAAAGAACCAAATAATGAGTATCGATACCAGTATCGCCTGGAAAGTATCGTTACTACTCGGATCGGATTGAAAAGAACCATAATTCTGATTAGTTGAATCTTTCTTTGTAATTTTGTGATTGTTTAAAAAAATTAAAAAATAACGTCAAATGCTTTAATTTCGTTTGCCAATATATAGCTGCAGTTGTTAACCGCTATTAGCGCAAACTAAAGCAATAATGAAGAAAGTTCACTCCTCCCGAAACTGGCAATGAAAATAGGTAGATATTTTTATTATATTTTATGTATTTTCATTGTCAGTATCGGCAGAAGTGAAATTTCTTCATGCGTAGCTAATCGCGGCATAAGTGATGTTAAAGGTGCATGCACCTTTGTGATGTTACAGGATTTATCTTCGCGGTAAGTGGCTCCTGAGTCATTCCATTTTAAATCGACAAATGGTTGTTGCCTCACCATCTCAGATTTCATCCAAATTTGGTAAGTGGGTAATGCCTACCCAAGTGGCCCATAATCCGTTGACTAAATTCACAGAAAAAATGTTGCCCCGGTGTTATAGGCAGATGTACATCACTTGGACGCTTAAGAAACGTCACTTTACGCCCTATTTGTACATGCTCCAGCAAACGTATTTTACTTAGCACAAATATAAAATAGGTATCATTGGAAAGTTAAAATGATATACTTGATACTATTTATCTTGAACGTCGACTTTGTTTTTTTTAGTTCAAATGATTCTTCAACTGCTCTAACAATAAGTCAAAGTTCAAAATGTTGTTTTTTGTAACTTTGGGCAAGAAATTTACCCAGAAGGACTTCAAGTAACAGGATATTTTTTCTCACCTCAATACTCATGCGTGTGAAGTAGATGTAGATTTAAAATGGAATGACCCTTCTCCAAAGACCATATTCCATTACGAGTGCGATCTTTGATCGGCCGTAGAGGCTAAACTTCTGGTTCCCTTAAATCCTTCCGAGATCATTGTCTTAGGAATTAAGAAGCCTGGGTAGCGTGGTGGTCTGCGCATTGGCCCGGTAAGTCAAAGTAGTTCCATTTCCGGTCCTTGTGGCAATTCCCAAGGCAATTCCTTCATAAAGCGTCAACTCCTTAATACATATTCACCAAAAATATTATATTTATATGTTACCCTTTTACTACCCTTACTAATTGCTATCGAGGGAGCGAAACTGAGAAGGATGATTCCATTTTATATGATTTAACAGATTTTTGGCATTGCGGGAATATTTCACAGACTTACCAATACAACTTACATTAGTATAATAAAGAAACTTGGGATTCTTTTTCGGTAAAAAAAAGCCTACGCCTTAGTAACAGGGGGAAGCATTGGAAAACAATATAGTATTGCGAAAGAAAAATTATTAAATAAACGTAACACACACACTGAAAGATCCAGTACCTACTTGGCAATAAATCGACTGTAGTGCAAATGCCACACTGCGAAACCCACAATAATTTGCGAGCAAAGTACGCATTACCAAGATTTTTAATAGTCACAATTTGCACATATTTCAGTCAAAAAGAAAGATCAATGCTTTCATTTTAATGTTTTTCTTGACTTCAAACCGAGTAGTTATACAGCTTTACTCGAATTATTGCATCGGCCCTTTAGCGAGTCTAATATCGTATTTCTTTTTACGACAAACACTCTTAAGCACACTCAAATGTTTGTGAGAATATATTAAATATCTTCGGGATTTGGTTCTGGTATTGAGTTTTGTTGTTGCGTCAGTGGCTATGGTCATCTTCACTGTGCAAAACCATTTTGTTACGTTACAAAGAAAGTGAAACAGATTTTACATTGACTTAAGAAAGAAAAAAATTGAGATCAGTAAAACGCTGTTATTTATTACTTAATATATCACATAGACTATATAAAATCCATAAAACTACTGCTTAAATTTTTATCCTATAGAAACCGACTTGCGCAATCCGCGTCGTCACCTAGGAGATTTCCCGGGCTTCCCGTGAAACCAATTCCATTGCGTACCTACATCGTGATATTTCAAGATCTCCGTCAAGAGGGAAAATCTCCGGAAGAAGTAGTCGGTAAGAAAATAATATCAAGCCACGCGTGACTTGAAAGGGAAATTACGGAAGCACCTTCTAATACAAACTGTCAAGCCAAAGAAAAACAAACGTCAAATAATCTACAAAAAAAGAAGACAGGCACGTTGCTCTAAGAAGAGTCTAGCTAGGTTTTATGAATAGATACAAATAGGCTTGATGAGATTTGTTATTGACCACTCTTTTATATAAATTGTTGTGGAGAATTGGTCATTAAAAAAATCACTTTCCTTCTTTCGCCAACGTTTCAAAACTTTATTGTTTCATATTCAGGCTAACAACAGTAACATATAATGTAAGTATTAAAAATTGTTTTTTTACACTAATGATTGAAAAAATGTATATAAACATAGCAATTTATTAGTATAGAAATTTATTTGTTAACCACCATTTTTTTATTAGGATTGCATGTATTTTGATTTGATTTTGTTATGATTACTAAACAATTTTTTAAACATGTTACCATAACAAAATGTCAATATAGTACACATATAAACTGTCTGAATTGGTTATCTAAGTTATACACCTCAAGGTATTGCTATGTTTATAAAAATCTTTTCAATCATTTGTATAAAAAACAATTGTTAATACTTACATTATATGTTACTGTTGTTAGCCCTGAAGATGGATATATAAAGTTATGAAACGTTAGCGAGAGAAGAAAAGTGATTTTTTTAAATGTCCATAAAACAATTAAGATACAAATATGGAGATTTTGCGTAAATGAACCACGCAATTCTAAACACCAAACAGAAAATTGCCTTGTTTCTTAATACTTTTGCTCTGTTTTGGACAAATTTATTGCCATCAGGATATTTTTTAATAAATGTTGCTTTAAAAATAGTCGCTTCCGTTGTGGTATCATTTGATAATCCACCCAGGATTGTTGGAACGTTAAAGATAAGATAATATATGAACGGGTCTGAAGGTTTTTCATGAAACACGATGCCCTAGAGACCAGAGCAAGTCTAAAGCGAAATAGGACTAGACCATCTCTTGCATAAAAAATCAAGTCGTACTTCCAAGTAAATCTCTGGATTGCACATGGAACAGGCCGAGAGAATCGTCCCAGAAGCGGCAGAGAGAGAGAGGGAGATGTAAAGGGACATTTAATGAAACGGTACTCTTCTTCCGCGGTCCACAAGAAAAAGAACTCTCGTATCTCATCCTCGTGCGAGAGACGTAGGATCCCAACCACTATAAATAACAGGAGCTTATATTTCCTTTTGAAACTCAACTGGTACCTTGGGCAAAATTAATGACCCCCGTGGAGGAAGGCCGCTCACGAAAAAAGAATTGCCCAAAGCATCATCATCAGATTACGCGTCGTTTTCGCAAAACCAGATATTATCTGAATTCTTCTCTGGTTTCCATGTAAATGGATGTCTATCAATCTTTTAGAGCATTACATTCTTCCAACAAGCCTAAAGAAAAAGTACGCACACCGAGAAAATTCTGCTAAATGTCCTTTCCAAAAAATAATGCATACATGCATGCATACCCATCACGCTATTCCCTTTAAAGTAGGCACAGACAAAGAGCTTAGTTATTGCTGATATGCCTAGAAAACTGGCTCTATTTTAATAAGTTCCTCCATAATGCCCTATCTTTGATACCTCTTTCATTCCTGTTACATCCATGCAATGCATCATTCACGCTCTTCTATTCTAGAGACATCTAATTCTTCTCTTCATCAGAGTCCAATCCACCACATTCACCCATGACTTGCGAGTTCCACCCCTTCCTCTTACACCATTCCCTTTACTATTGTAAACCTGTTTAACTGTCACTCAAAAAATAATAATATTTGTTTTACCTTCCCTTTGTAAATAATAAAATTACATAGTCCAATATTGCATGAATGTACAAAACAGTGTGCATAACACAATCACGCATAACTGTCATTTAAGGAGATTATAAAGAGAGATGACTAGTGTTATTCGTCACTATCCCATTTGTTTTTGTACAAGAATTTTTTCATATGCTCGTACGTTATAAACGGAGAGCATTCTAGAACAAATTCAGTTTTTTCCCAAAATCATGGATAACATTTCACCCTCTATTCTATACTTGCAACATTATAAGTACTATAGGGTTAAATAATTATTAATAAAATTATATGAAATGAAATGAATGAGAGACTATTCAAGGCATTTAAAGATAAGAAGATTCGCTAAAAGTTGAGTTCCATCCATTCACTTAACCCCTTCCCTGACGCATTTTTTTGAGGAAATGGTTCCAAAAAGAATCATATTTTTTTATTGTAGTTGTAGAAGTTTGAGCGAGATGTCATTTCAAATAGAATCCAATTCATTTAGTCTCATCATAAAGAAAAATATCTCATCTTTCCAATGATATAAAATATCAGCCAATTACCACTCTAGTTTTAGAGTTATTTTCCAAACATTACAAGCCATTTTACATGATAAATGGTAGCGGTATGTACTCCAATGAGACTTAATTTCAAAAATGAGGAATTTCTAATTTAAAGATCTCGTCATAAATTTAACATCGTGTGGTTCGTATATTTTCTCAGCTATTTTTGGAAATAAATCAATTATTCAACCCAATAACTTTCAGAGGATCGCAAAATAATCTTCGGTTGTAAAGGCGCTCTAACCGTACGGCGTGAAAACAATGAGTCATGTAAAAGACCAATCTATACATATTTTGTTAATTACTGAGAATTTAAACAAGAATAAAACAATAATTTTGCACAATCTATATTAAAATGTTTATTTAATGCTTTCTTTAGCTATTTAAATTTAAAAAATAAAATTTGAATATGGTCTCTATTATGACTGGCGAAACATCTCGCTCAAACCACCTTAATTTAAATGCAATGTAAAATCCAGAGGTTTTTGTTGCGAAAGACTGCTTTTGCGGTCATTTCCACCCGTAAGGACTTCGAAATCAACATGGCTAGAATAAGATGAATGAACAAGTGAGCCGTTGTGTACTACGAACATTTATCCACTGAATGGTATACGCTGAGGTTCACTGTAAAACAGACGTTACACACGACTCTAGAGAAGAGGCAAAAATTTAACAATCCCAACTCTTGCGGTTGGAGAAGAAATTTCTCACCATTGAGATACAACACTCGTTTTTTTATTTAGGGGGGGTGTCGGACCATTTCGGTCATCTCCACCGTAAAGGATAGCACCGTAGGTTGACACGGGAAGAGAATAGGTTAGGCAAAGAAGACGGGTGGAGAGAAACACGCTGTCGGCATTTACCAACTCTTAGGGAAAGGCGCCGGTTATCATCCCATCCAAAGGACGGAGTACTACACTTAATATGCTCTCTGCTTAGCACCTAAGATGGGATCGAGAATACACCGAAATATCTCCGCCGCTGCCTGGATTCAAACCCTAAAGCCTTGATATTCAAACCCTGGATATCAAGTGCTCTAAACAACCTGATCCCGACTAGTAGAAGCTGTGTCGCCCGATCTGGGTCGGTTTTTTGTCCCTCCAGCTCTTTAAGGCTCCTTGGACTTGCCTCTCTGAGGTCTTCATGCCCCAGTCTTCCTTGTCGTGTTGCGGTAAGGGAGACAAAAGGTCCTTTTTTTAGGTTCCCTTGAACGTATGTAAGCTGCCAGTTTCCCTCATTGGAGCCGTCGGCGCTTGTTCGGCGGGAGGTCCTCGGGGTCTCCCGTGCCAGCTCGCGGTCGAAGATATTTGTCCCAGGATGATGTTGTCTGAGTCGCGATCTTTCGGAGCTCTTCGAAGATGGAGGTACTGCAATTTTCGAGAAATTCCTTGGTTCGTCGTTGCAGGTGCGTGGTGAGCGGTTCCTCGTCAGCTAACTGGTAAAGGAGGTCGTTGTGTGGACCATCCACCCGAGCCGTAGCGCGGAGCGGAGGCAGGAACGATCGGCGACTCCTATGGTGTGCTCCGCAGATGCGGAAAGGAGGCCGCTCCAGGAAGGTGCCGCGTAGATCCCGACTAGTAAAACGGCCGGATCGTAGTTTTTAAGAGCATAATTGGTTTTTCCGAAGACGTTTTACGTGCGCAACTTTAAAAGCGCTAACTGGATTTGTGAATAAAAATTATGTTTCCTCCTAAAGCACGATTGAATCGGTTTAACTAATTGGAAGAGACCAATATTTCTGGGTCTGAAGAACCATAAATTCACCGTTCGTCAGGAATTCCATGCGGGGAAGTTGTTGACAACAGTGTCGCCACCCGTGTGGGGGTTTATCATGTGACTTATCAAGGACGAATCTAAAATTCCACTTGGATACTTACTAATAGAAATTTAAAACTATGGGTAAAAAAAGAAAATAGCAGGTAAAAATCTAAATAAAATCACGATAAGTTGTAATTATATATCAATTAATATGTTATAAAATCAATAACTTAGTTTGAGAAAAACACGAAATCAACCCTTACGCATAAATCTCTGCCTCCACAAAGGAACTGACTCAATCAAACATATGCAGATTTTTCCGTGCAAGTCCTATCAAGCGTTGTGCATTTTGGCTGCCGACGTTTGACTTAGGGGTGCAGAAGAGGTTGAAGAAAGTTCAATGGAGGGATAGGAAGACGAACGAGGAAGTGCTCGGCAGTGTGGGTGAGGAGAGTGCTCGAGGAAATTAGAAGAGGGAAGAGTAGGTGGTTGGAATAGTCTATGAGGAGTAAAGGACCGCTAAACACTGTGGTATACGAGAGGGGAGGATATTGGATAAGTGCGGGTGGGGAAGAAAGAGAATAACCTTTATCGATAGTATAAAGAGGGGTCGGACATATTCCAAGCTGAAGAATGACATCGTAAAGGGGATGAGGGCTTATGGCACAAAAGTTAAGTAGAGGTGAACTTATTTCCATCAAAACGTTCCTAAACCGGAGGATCGCCTCAAAAAGGAATAACAGTCCATGTGTATTAGGTGAGCGCTTTACAAGAGGTTATCAACTAACTGCAAGCCCAAATAATTAGCAGCCATCACAATTTTGGACATATTTCCTGCTAGGTGGACTTCACTCTCGAAAGTTCAAACTTCATAAATATCGTAATTAGTCTCTTTTAACATTGGAAAAAGGTTAATTGATGACTGAAAGATAAAATAATTAGCTTAAAAAAAACGCCCTTGATATCAAAAGCATTGATGCGATAAATTTACCGCAATCAAAATAATAAATTATGAAGTCAACATTTTATTATCTCCTCTTAATCCACTGTGCAAGCTATCCTTCACATTCTCGCTTTCACTTCATTAGGCATAACCAATAATTAATTGGGTAAACAATTGGATTTTGCGCCCAGAAAAATGCCTACGTCCACATATGAATGTCTTCATTAATTAGGCATAAAAATGTTTTTGTAACGAGAGGAATTTTCCAATTTGCCCACATCAACCGACAGTAAATGTTCAAGGAAAAATGCTATCATGTGAAAAACTGATAACATCTCCTTGTTCACCGAACAAAGCGGATCGATAAGTTTATACAAATGAATGATTATTTCACTTATTTATTTCCTTATTTTCGTGATCTTAGCCGTTCCATATTAAGAGCGGCTTAAGGTAGTTTGAGTGAGATAGTTCCCTAATCATAATGGAGATCATGTTAGAATTTTATTTTTTTATTTCAGCGTCTGTAAGACGTATGAAATAAATATTGCAGTATTAATAGCGCAAAAATATATTTAAATATAACCACATTTCTCAGTAATAAAATAAATAAAGCTGCATAAGTCTCTAACTCGACTCATTTTTTCACGCTGTACGGCTAAAAAGCCTTCAAAACAGCAGGTGTTTTTTGCGATTCTGCAATTTCCGCTGTAAAAATTAAATAAAAACAGATTAATTTCTATGAATAGTTTATAAAACATACAAACTAAACGCCGTTAGTTTTTTTGACGAAATTTAAGTGTTGAAAATTTCTATTTTTTTCAATATTCACCCTCTGGAGCGCACAGCCGTAATCTATTCCATGCAAAACAGCTTACCTTTTTATACCAATTGCTCGAAAAGTGGTGCGGCAAGGGGTTAGTGTTTTGATATAATTGAGAATGAGAATATTTTCTTAAAATGAGGCCAAATTCATCAAAATTTATGGGATGTGATTTTTCGCTCCAACTACTTTAAACGAAAGGTGCCTCAAGCATGTGATTCATTAATCAAATGGAAATTATTAATACTCTTAAGTACGGAATTATTAATTAAATATAAAGAGTGTACCCTTTTAATGCATCACATACTCTAATTAAATTAGAAGGATAATACTATTCTTATACCCACAATGAACATTTTACTTTCTCAAAGAATTGATGGGGAGGAAAATTTACACCAACAGCAATGGACAGCATCCGTTGACTCCACTCCTCAGTTCCACATAATTATCACGTAACCTATTGATAACATCAACAATGGTGGCTGAAGTCCATTTACGCCAGAGACAATCATTCATTCCGTTAATTCCATTTCCTTGGCGCAGCCACTATCCAACACCGCATCACATGATTCATAGCACATGACACACGGAGAACTCAATGATCTAACGTGTGCACTATTTCCGTTGAAAAAATTAGGCAACAACAGCTTTATTGCCCTAGTGGACAGCAGAAATAAAGCGTAAACTGGTTTTTCATTTGAAAAATATGTAGAGATGCTGACCTGCTGCTTAAGGACGTTCGGTGGTTATACTCAACTTAAGAGAATTCGATGAAACTTGCTGGAAACATTAATTTGGTTGTCTTAAAGCTATCTGATTTTTTCCATAATTATTTGCCGCAGATTTCTTAAGATATTTGAACGAGAAGTGGGCTTGAAAATACACAGGTTGTTATGGGAACGCAAGGCTTTATTCATCAGAAAGAGCCTTTTCTTTTTTTCAACGTATCATAATTTATATCATCGATAGAAAAATGTATATGAACAGATTTTTACTCCGAGGCGCTTGAATAAATTCCTCGTGCGCGTTGCAGATCGTGCGAAATTGGCACCACAGGTAAGGTACTTGAACATGGATGCATAACTTGCAGGATGCAGAATAAAAGGCATAAGAACGTGTAATTTCAAGCCCAATTCTCGATCAAATATCTTTAAAAAAAAATGCGGGAAATAATTCTGAAAATTTTCAGGCAGCTTTAGAACAACATTATTAATACTTTAAGGAAGTGTTATTGAATTCTCTAAAGTTGAGTGAAACCACCGAATCTCATTAAAAGATAGGCGGTGGGAAAAGGATTAGCGACAGAACGGAAAAGGAATCCATCCAATAATGTCCAACCGACTCAGACATTTTTTCGATTCAAGGCGGGAGCTTCATTTTTTTAAAAGCATAGGAGTGTGGACCATTTAATTTCAGGGGCTCCTTTTCTTTAAAATTAGTATGCAAGTTATGAGTAGGGACATTTTTGGAGAAATGCTTAATATCAAAGTGGAAGAAGGCCGAAGAAAAATTAGCAAAGAAAAAAGTCACAGTCATAAAAAGGTTCGTGCAAACACTGTTAAGCGATCTATGGAGGGACTAACTTAAAGCAGAGAGACCTCACTCGACGTTAAAGCAGACAGAAAGGTGTTCACGAAGTACGGCTTGAAAATATCTCGACGAAGCTAAAAAAAAATAACAAGTCGCTAGTACTCAGGATAACACGGTCTTGACGGAAACTCCGAGTAAGAAAAGTTAGAACAAAACGTAGGCAAGATATTCACGCCAACATCTCCTGAGTTAGACAACGTTATGAAGGGTCGAGCGTTATTCCACAGCTTATTAACACGGGAATCGCGTCCCGAATTTGAAGTATGAATACACGCCACCTCTTCGCAAATAAACGTGCACGACAGCCTCGTTGCTAAGTGTCAAAAAACTACGACAATTCAATTGGAGAGCAGAGGAGATGAATGAAAAGGCAGAAAAATCAATACGAGGGCTCACCACATTTCGTTTGAAGGGAACAGCCTGCGTAAAACATGAAGTAATAAATTCTCTCTCACGCCATTATGGCTGTCTTCTTATCTTGCGTTGACAGGTCGCACTTTGCATTACTCCATAGAACTTCGAATCGCAACCAGGTTTTGTAAGTTGAATGGCACACGTACCAATATTGTTGTGAATGACGGCCAAACATTTTAAATAAACCGTTTTTTTCGCGGCAAAATTATCAAAAAAATTCATTGACATTACCCGATATTCATTATTTACTAGATTTTAGATTTACGGGGATAATTTCCAGGTATGAAATATTTTCCTCGCATTTGTCAAGTTTAATTTGATATTTTATCAAAAATCATCCTTTTATAATTTAAAAAAAACATTCGTTAAAAGTATGTATCGACAGCTAAGTTTCATTTAACCGAGCAAGGTTTCAATGGGTAACCGTTATTTTAAATGAAGACGACATATAATTATGCTAATGAAAATATTAGCCAGATTATGGGGGCATTTTATTGCCGAAAAACTGGAAAAGTAATGCCATAGAAAATAGGCCGAATAACTTTCCCTCCAAATAAATATTAAATATTCACACTCTTATGACTTGCATATGTAAAGGTTATTAAAATGGAATGCTAGAGGTTATGAAGAGTGAGGGAATAAAATCACTCCACGATTTATAATAAGAGAAACAGACAAAATGAAGCTTACTTCTACCAAGAACATATCTTTAGACATCCTTCGTAGACATATGAAAATTTAAAAATATAATTTTAGCGACTTAAAGCGATTTATTGCGGTCTTAGAGAATTTATTTTCATGCTTATCGTGATAAAATAACTCGGGGTAGATGTTTAATATTTTAACCGCATAGTTCCTCTAAAGAAATCACGCACTACGAACTGCAGAAGAGAAATGTGTGCACTCTACGAGAAACATTCGGTGAGGCACCAACATAATGCCTAGTGTATTTCCAAACTACTTCTAGTCCGTTATATCTCCTGAGCATTTGCATAGCATTAACTAAAAACTTTACCATGTTCATTCTAAACTTTCCATTCACACAGCAATGAAATAAGTTTAAAAGACGCGGAAACATAAATTCAGAGTCGGGAAAAAAATGATGCAATAAACAAAAAGAAATTGGCGCGCGAGCAGACAGTCTTGCTTCTTCGAGCTTTGAACCAGTCTTCATTTGATTGATTTTCCAGATGACCGGAAGAGAAAATCAACTAGGATAGCAACAGACGAAGAGATAACATTAAATATTTAAGGTTTTGGAATGGGTACGTGACACGAAGAATGAGTGTTGGTCATAATAGACTCCAACCTCTGGCATAAATGGTCACCTTGTCATGGAATGGCATTACATTATCAACTTTACGTCAAATTGAAATCCCTGCACATGACTGGAAAGATTATAATGAGAAAAAATTAAAATAAACCTCATGTTATAAAATTCCAGCATAGTAAAACAGGACATTTATTTTTCATAGAGAAAGCGAGTTTGGTATATACTGGTAAGTCACATTAGAGAGTAGTTAAATTATGAATAGTAAGGTAATAGTTTTGTAATATTATGTATGAACAAGGTAATAATAATAAAAGGTAAGGTGGTCAAGTTACAAATTTGGTTGGCACCTTTAAGTCATGTCCTTAAATTTCAATGGTGAAAAATCTTTCGGACTTGGAAAAATATTTAGTAAGGATTGTATATAACTGAGCCTCATCGATGTCGAGGTTGTGGCGTCAAGGGCGAAAAAATCTCAATTTTAAATGTAGCAATTGGGATTTGTCAAGGCTGTCACGGCTAAATTCCGTCATGCCGAAATATGCAAAATTCTTCCACAATACAGAGACTCCAGTTTAGATAATTATGTTTCAACATCGGCCCCAAACCATAAAGGCTCTCAACACGTCGCAGCAAAGCTTTCATCGCCTTTAACTTCACTTTAATCCATAAAAGTAACCTTTTAGTTGATTTATATTCACCATCATTTGAACATAAATGGCGCTGATGACGCTATTTTTATTTCTATCATTTCTTGCGTTTTAGCGCAATCCAATCATGTGACGCTAAGACTACACCTTCCACAATTTGCTCAATGCGATATTAGCAGCCAGGTCATCACGTATGGAAGACCGGAACTATGCACCCCGGGGGCCGCACGTTACAAAGGACAGGGGGGCATATGGTAGGGGAATAGGAGGCTGCGAGGGTCTCGAGTCGTAGGCTCGCAATGCCCAAGGGCCGCCAGAGGGGGGGGAAGGGTGCGATGGTCACGCACCCTGCATGATGGGGGCCTTGATGGGCGAGAGGGGTCGCACTCCTCATCCCCCCCCCCACCCCCGAGAGGCCCTCAGGGCAGAGCAGTCGCTCAGGGAGAGGCGACGAAGGGGACGGCGGACACGATCCTCCCCCCCCCCCCCCCGGACAGTCCTGGCGGCACGCGTGTCTCTCGAGGGCCCCTTCTCGTACCAGCGTGATGAAAAGGGTCCCACCTCCATTGACGATCACGAAGGATATAGTCCCTCACCACGCACCAAAATAGAGACCGAAGCTGATGTAATTAAAGAGGAGATCAATTGACAGGTAAATTAAATTTAAAATTTATTCCAATTTGTCAATAGAAGAAGAGGAAAAAGACTCCTATGCATGCATTTTGGTCATCCAGGTGACCATCCACTGGGAGAAGATTTTAACCTCGTGAACACGTGTGTGCTGTCCGAGGCTAAAACACACTTTTTTTTGAAGCGATTGCGTTAAAAATAAATACTTACAATTAGTTATTCGAGAAAATATATCATTATCATGCTCCGTTAGAAGTATTTTGTACATATTAAGAACGGCAACGCAAATAATCGCTTAATATTGGGAAATTTACGATGTGGCTTAAATCTTCATTCGAGGCACGATTGCCAAGATATTTTGATGATACTTTAAAAGTTTAGGATTGGTAAGAATACTCAAATTATTATTACTAAATTCATTTGCGTGTAGATATTTCCTAATGAAAATCTTGTTTACACACACGTGTTCACGAGGTTGTTCTCTTCTACCAGTGGATGGTGATCTGGATGACCAAGATTCATGCATAGGAGTCTATTTTCTTTGCTACTATTGGCAAATTCGAATATTTTTTTAAATTTAACCGAAGCAAATGGCGTAGGGACTAAACGTAGAGGTGGAAATGGTTGATATAAACACTTTTCCGAGATGGTATTAGCATAACTGTAAGGGACCCATTATCTCCAAAGAAGTTAAAGAAAAATCACCCTTCATAAGATAAGATGCAGATTATTGGCAATACTGATTTAACCAGAAAATAGATGGAACCATAAGCTGCGATAGCAAAAAGAAATCTTGAAGCTATTGAAATGCGCAATCGGCCATATTGAATGGATCAATTGTGCAATTAATGCACTGAAAATATATGTATTAGTAGGGGAATATACGTGGTACCGAAATGATTCACCTAAAAAAAGGAAAATGGAAATAATTTTCATGAAAGAACTACATGGGTCATAAAATGTATGGATAAATTTGCGCGCGACAGAGTGCGCCACTTGTCAATTGACCGGTAGGGGTGAGTCTCGCACTCACCAGGACGGTAAAATCTACGCGCCTTCGGCGCGATCAGAACTGTTGTGTTGCATGTTATGAAATGATATGGCTCTTATGTGTATCATTGTTAGTTGTATCAAATACATTGTTATATGTATCATTTTTAGCAAAAGAGAGGCTTCCCTTCCACGCGTCAAAATATCATCTACTCCTATCTTTGATCTATGAATAGCAATGACCTAATTCTGGAAAGATTCCTCCTTTACGGAATGGAAAATAATTATCTCGACGTGGCGTGGCCCAGGACGTTTGCCGTATTAGCTTGAACCTTCCGAAGAAAGATTAATTCCAAATTTCAACCGTAAACTATACCGGCAATTGAACAAAAGCTGTTAACACTTTCAAAACGCGTTACCAAAACTAGGGAAGTGTTTTAAATTCCGGAAAATACGGAGCTTTCGCATTTTAATGACTTCTCAGGCCCTTGACCTCTCTGCTTCAAGTTCTAGTCACACCTGGATGAAATTACATTCAGCAATGGAGGGGCGACCTTATGAAAAAAAACATTAGGGTCCTGAGGCGTCTTACGTAAGGAGAGACGACGGAAGCAGTTTGAGGGCACAAGCGAGTAACATTTAGACACTAAATTTATCTGTTCCTTGCGGCTCAAGACAAAACTTTCTAGTTTATTCAACTGATAAATATGAAGATGTAAATGTAGTATTTTAATGTAGCTAAACTTATCGCCGAGTGTCTATTCTTAGGGCTTCGCAATGATGTAAAGTAATAAAATCAATATTATTTATGATAAGTTCCTACTCTCATGAGGATAAATTAATCGCGGAGCTGATTATGCAGAAACGGAATCGAAGTAAGCATAGCTATTCAAACTTAAGTATTAGTCATGTAAGACCGATAATGCACCCTGGAAAAAATATTTTTCACACTTCGGTGGAAAACTGACAAGAAAAATAATTTTGAGATAGGAAAGTAAAATTTCTATACATAAAACTTTGAGAAAAAAAACGTGATAATTCAGCCATGTGTGCCATATAATTTTATGCTGAAAATTTTCGATTTTAAGCCTAGATCTTTGATTAACCTTGGTAACGATGCAAAATGGTCTATAACCTCAGGTAATTTTCTTTACAGTTTAACGAAGGAACAACATATTTTAGAATCTTGGGCACTTCTTCAAAAACAATTGAGGAAGAGATTCTACATTAATACGGTCATATGCATCAAATGTTGATTTGAAAATTGCATTCCTTGGACACCTCTTTCATCCACTAGTAGTGAACAAATAGAGCGGGCAATAATAATGAGCTTTATGCAACACTTAAGCGTGGCACATAGTGTTGGAGGACGACGGTACATTTCTGAAACATAAATGAGGTGCTTCTCTCATTCTGCGAACCCTTTCTGGAATTGATGTTTTCTTTTATTTGAAAATACTCCCGCCGTACTTTTTGCCTCTCAATTAAAACCTCCAGCACCCCACACGCGGACTCCAAACGCTGTTAATTTGGAACTGGACTGCGCGCGATAAAATTTCGCGTAAAGAGCACGGAGAATTGTACGCCACTGAGGACAAAAATGCACTCACATTCCTCGTAATTACGTTCATTTACACACGGTACGCAATGAGAGGTGGCAAAAAAAATATGCATTCCACAGTTTTCTATCGACTCTCTTTTTCTCTCACACCAAGTTTTTTTCATTCTTCGTTCATAAGTGGCAGAAGAAAGGAAAGCCATTTTCAATTTTAACGACAAAAAACAAATTTTTTACGCGTTTCAATTGTTTCCTCCTAATAGTCGTCACTATTGCATCATGAAAGCCAAAGTTTGTCGGATTTTGACGATTAATCTCGTTTAAAATTCCACTGCTAAATTTTTAACTTTTAAATCAATTAATTTTGAATAAAACAACAGAAAAAATAGACATTAACCCTGGCCCTGCCTGTGTTTTTAAAATCCAAAATGATGTTGCAACTTAAATAAAAGTTCTTATAATTCCTTGAATTTTGTTTTAATCAGTAGCCGAATTAATGGCAGTATGTCAATAATAGAAGTTAAATATTTTAAGATTATTTTTTCTAGAATGATGACGAGAGGCATTCATAAAAACGATTTTTTCAAATGTTCTCAAGCAAGTTCGTCTAAAGTTTCGTTTAACTTCAAAGTAAGATGGATTTCTATAACTGAAAACGCTAGAGGGAGAGCAGTTAAGAGAGTCCCCACTGCTCTTCCTGTTCGAGATATTACCAAACACAAAACGTCACATCGAGTAACTCCTCGTGTATTTGGCAGATTTCCAGAACGCGAGCATAACATTTCTCAAAGTTAAAAGTATATAGCCAACAAATCTTGCAGGCAATATATTGACATATAAGTTATGAGGCGCAGAAGGCGGGAATCTGAATATTGGAGAAATAACCATTCTTTTAGCCGGCCGTTAACATTAAAAGTGCTCATAACCCAAACTACAATAAACATCGATAGCATAAATTATCCTTCATCTTGGGGCAAAATATGAATTGGAGAAGATTTCTCCAATTCTACTCCAAGAAGAGGACTACTGCGAATTAGGTTTGCACCCGGCAAACTAAAATTTTACATATTTTAAGGATAGCAAAGTCAAAGAATTGAAGCCCATCAAATATCACTATGGTCACTCCCATTCCAATGGGAAATCATATTCGATGAGAGGGGAAGGAACAGCGGGTTTTCTTTTTCCCTACCTCCGTCTAATTCGCACCTTTTTCCAAGCATTGCCATAAAATATTTCGGTAAATTGAATTATCTTGTTTTTCCATGCGCTTTACATAATTCAACTCAATTTCGTTATGGAAATAATCCTTAAAAACTTATGTTAATGTGAAAAAATATCCTTTTGCTTCACATTTGTGCAATTAAATCCAACATAGTGTATTTTAATTGCTGAGAACATCACCGTTACACAATCTAAACTCTTTTAACCAGTAATATGCAAATATGTAACACTCACATGACCGAAGAAAAAAGTCTGCAACCCGAAGATGAGCTAGATATCTTCACGATCAATAATCTTACCTGTGAATGAAAGAAAAGAAAATATGCAATTAGTAATAGTGAAAGGATTTAGCTGCCTTGTATACAGAATAAAAAAACCAAGAGCATGATTAATTTACTCTAATGAATAATGTCTAAGGTAACGCTAAAATTTGCAGATTTGCTCAAAAAATGAAAATTTACTATTTCACTCTGTGCACACACGAGTTCTTGCCAAGACTGCAGCGGTCAAGATGAAAAAAAATTGATGAAGTCAGATTAATATCTGACAGTAAAACCGAAGGCTTTGCAGATGATTAAATATAAGAATACAAGTTAAGCAAATCTTAAATTCTATTCTCTCGCAACATCGGCATTATTATCAGACCATTTACTAGGGAACCAACTTCCTTATTGTTAAGCTTTTTACAAAATTATATGCAACATTTTCTGCATTGGAATTTATATCAGAAATACACTATTCCACAATCGCATCGATCCAGCTACCATCTTACCAATTGATAGCCATTGAAAATCAATGCACTGTGGATCATTACCATGATTTTCAAACTAATAAAACTCTCAACGTAGATGAATCTATTTAGAGATGAATATAATTTACGAATTTATCTCTCACTGAATAATTATGAGGCATTTTATCCGGACGATTAAAGGTTGTGGATTTCTAAATGGCAAGAACGGTTTCCTTTAAGCAAGGAATTTCACTCACGAGACATTTCACATATCCAAGACTAGTTCAATAAATTACTAATATACGATATAGTAAATAATAATCGCCAAATAAAGTGAAATAACTTACTCTATTACTGCAATATGAAAAAATGCACATGTGAGTGGAAAAGCATACAAATATGTTGGGTAGTGCTGGAGAAGAGACCACATCTCTGAAGCGCGATAGCGCGAAGCACATCCTGGTGAAAAGCATATCTTTCCTGGAATTTTTACTCTTTTGATAAATCTGACAGACTGTTTGATATCACCTAGAATTTACTATTCATCTCATGAATGATCACTAAAATTCTTATCCCTTTTAATGCGCATATAATAACCACATCAAGTGATATTATTTAATCCAGCAGCCAGCATCCTTTCACCAAATCTTACTATGTTTCAATATCCTGGCTGGCACAACGTAATTATATGACGTTGTATTATGTATTTTTATCAAGCCTCTTGTTACCTATCACGGTTCTGCCGTAATAGATTCAAGTATCTCAATTATATGTTTTTAAATAACATACAACTGAGTCCCTCTCATCATTTTTCATGACCACCCTTAACTGAATCAACACACTTTGGAGGTCGAAAAAATTAATTTAAATCGTGGAAAGGATTCCAGACAGTCAATGAAAGATTTGGTGTTTTACCGGCCAACAATGCTGATGAAGTCTTCTCGGGTTTTCCACCGGGTCAAGGAGGCAATCTTTGGCATTTGTTGTCTCTCTATTCCGTGTATCTCTACAATAGGTGGAAAATCTCGCAGATTCTCGCAAGGCACAGTATTGACACATCGCACAAACCACCGGGAAAGCTACGGAGGAAGCTGGTTAAGCTGGGCCTCAATACTTCTGGCGTTCACCGCACTCCCCGCTATTTTAAAGATGTTCATGTTGGAGATACCGCCTACAAAATTACAACCAGAATAACAGAACACAAGAAAATCATCAGATTGGGCAATCCTGAAAAATCCACAGTACCAACTGGGGCCATGGCATTGCTTAAGACAAAGCTAAATTACTATGCAGATCCAATCGTTATTGGGACCGACTAACCAAGTAGGCGATTTAAATCAGTTTAGAAGAAAGGAAATACAACTGCGATACGGGATACGGCCTGAGCAACTCATCGAGAAAAATAAAAGACACAAGAAAAAGGCGGGAAAGCATCGATCAATCAGAAGACACCTGAACCCGGCCTGAGGATTCATATTAACCGACTAGTTACTGGAAACCTGAAAGCATTCAACAGATCATTCTCGCACCGTTGAGCACCGCTCAACTTCTTCGCTTGAATCAACTGCGGGATCTCTGCTTCCCTAATTTCTCCAATAATATCGCGTTGCATGAAGACATGTGTATTTGAGTACGATAAAAATATTATTTTATGTTAATTCAGAGAATTTACTATTCAAGCTCTACACATAATTTGCCTGGCAATCAAAGCAATGCGTTATAGCTGTTCCGATTCTTTCAGTAACCAGTGGTATCAATGAATTCATGGCTAAAATATTTTTGGAAAGGTATGTATTTCCTTCAGTATCATCAGCCCCGATGGATAACGGGCAAATGGAGACGTTCCACACGAGTAAGCTTCAAAGAGCCAAAAGATAGGTGAGAGATCCACCCACTCGATTAAATTTTATCTGAATTTCCTCGCCAAATGTTCGTACAACAGAATAGCTAATAGAAGACATTTGCTGAATGAAAATAAAAACAGTTTCAGGTCTGTAGCCGGCAAGTCTATACATCTGTTGACTGATGACTAAATGACGCAAGGCGTTAAAAATCGTAAAAATAATGTCCTAAACATCAAAACATTTCTCGCAAGTTATGAATAAAATGCGTAAATATGAAAATCATAAAACTATATGGAATTATAAGGCACCGTAGTCACAGCAAGAACGTGATACTTTCGATTTGCGATCCTAACTCAATTAAAGTAGCTTCTGCTTGAAGAAAAGTAGTCTCCTCTACCAATGTAAATAAGAGGTCGAAGTGCACATTTGAAGTCAATTAATTCTGCTCGTATGATATCCAATTTAAACCTCACAGTTTTACAACATGATTTTATACCACGCTTGAAAAAAGTTAATGTACTCCACACGTTATTTAAAAAAGCTTGAAGAAAACGTTACAGTAAAATCAAACATTGGTTCTCAGATTTTTCAATAACAATAGTCATTTTTGGGTATCAAAATTGGATTCATCAGGTCTACATTGTTGCCTAATGGGAAATATGATTTGAAAGCCGAAATACTTACCGGAACTGACTGCATTTGACTTCGGATTTTCTACTGAATAATCAAATCTGCTCGTTGGAGTTTTCATGATATTTCATATATAATTTATCCCATTTCATTCAAGAAATAATGCATCCTGTTTCCATTAACTTCTAATATGAACCATTAGGCGCGCTTCTGCGTGGTTCGATGGGAGGGGAAAATGTAGAGAAAGTAATTTCTGGCTAGGGGTGTGAGGTCAGGAGTCTGAATCCATTGAAAATGGGGAAGAAAGGGATCCGGAAATGGAGAGAAAGGAGTGGTAGAGAGAGAAAGGCTCATCGAAAGTGAACTGGAAGAGAGAAAAGGGTGAACGTTGGCGAGGGTTAAGGGATAGCGGAAGTTAAGGAGCCGAGGGACTCCCCGAGTCGGACTGAGGGGCATGCCCCACCACCCTACGATCCCTGAGGGTTACGAGGAAGGGTACGGGGTGAGGTGCATAGGTACCTTGCCCCTTTTTCCCAACCCCTACCATCCAGCCCTTAACTCTTCGGAGGAATATAAAATACGAAAACCCTATTGGTGAGGATGCGAGGAGAGGGAAAGGAAGCAGAGGTTGTTTTTTTTATTCTAGCACTCCCTTAGCCCCAACTCCTTTCACCCCCATAAACCCCTCCGCAGGTACTTCCATTTCCGTCCAGCATTTCAGGCAAGGGGTTCCTCTAAAGGTGGAAATACAGACGGGGCCAACACGCTCGCTCCTATTCAAATTTATTGACCATTAAAATATTATGATCACATCATGTTTATGGCTCTCTTCGGGGAAAACGCACGCCATTTCTACTGTCAGACTCCTTTGCCACTGTTTTAGTTATTTTTCAAGTTTAACCATAAGAACTACAGCTTCTATCATGCGTGCCAGAGCAAGTAGATTTATAAATCCAGCAATGAGCCACAGCTCACAAAAGGTGGTATAAGGGTGCCACCACCTGCGGCAATCATTCCAAGAAGAATCTGCTAAGCTTTTCGCCACTTTTCCAATCGGATACCCTCTTCACAGCTTCATCATTCTTCGCTATCACGTTCACCCATCACTTTTTTACTGCAGGTGCCTCCTCAAGGGTCTCCCCTTCACTTAATTATTCCCTTTCTCTTTTCCTTTTATACGAATGTCATTAGCATGCCAGCGCCTGACGAAAATTGGTTAGGAAATGGAATTTAGTGCTGAGTTTCTGCAAGTATTTTTTCTCTTCCATCTCTAAGAACAACTTTCTTGCTCATCGTTCCATCCAATTCATCTTAATTATTCTCCTGTTGCCCATTCACGTCACCATTTCTTCGTATCTTCTCACATAGTCTTCAGTGTTTCGCATCCTTCGGGGGAAATTCTCCAGTAGACAAAATTTCCGCAGACAATATTTCCGCAGGAATATATAACAAAACGTATTTTTTATTCCCATGCCAGCCCATGTTAAAGCTTGATAAATTTTACTTATAATATCAAATCCCTATAAAAGTATTTCCGTTATGTGGTTCTTCACAAAGACATATGGATTTATTTAATGCAGATATAACTAAGTAAATTTCATAATGACGAGAGAAACGAAGTATTATTGCGCGACGTCGGTCTCAACTATCTGTACTTAGTGTACTTATCCCAGCTCACAGCTAAACGTATTTCCTGATATGCATTTATTATATTTCATATTACATCTGTAAGATTAAATTCCGCAGTTAAAGAATATTTATGAGTATCCCAATAATTCAAGCCATTCACTAGATCCTGAGCCTTCAGGAGTAAGCAATGTAGAGAACTTCAAGTGAAAGATCCTATACCTGCTTCCAAGTTTTAAATATCACTAATCTTTTAAAGCCTCAGTTCTCTTCAGTTTCAGCAGTCTAATGGTTCATATCTCTGAGACATATAGCGTAATACTCGATGTGAATGTTATAAGGTACTGCTTTATCATTGGTAACCCTTTTTTATTGGATCACTGAAGAAGTTTTTACATAGTCACCGCTTTCATAGCATGAGCTATTCTTCAAGAAAGCACACTTTGCATCAAAATAGACCACTTTGTATCAACGTGTGATCAATTGATCTCATTTTCCTTTTCACAGAGATAGTTCTGCACTCTTCCCCTCTAATAATTTTCAGACTACTTCCTTCTTTCTCATGACTTATGCCCAATTAGTCTCCAGTATCTACGTCCACGGTTACGTCAGCTCTCTTTCTTCCCAGGACTTTTTCTCAAATGGTCCACATCTATGATGAATGGTGTGCCACACCACACACCAAAGACCTCGCGTATTGCTTCTCTGTGCGAAGCTCTTGAAATTTCTTTTATAGCATAACAACATCCTCTTAATCAAGGGTGCTTTCCTAGCTTTCTCCGTCTCGTGCTTCTATATTTCCGTCGACATCCCCTTCTAAGCTCATCATCTTTTCCACCGCTTCCGAGGCAAGCTAAAATATTTCACACGCTTCCAATTTATCTCTCCGTGCAGGTCAGCGTCCGCCTATGACGGGCGCTATGAGAATTCTTTTAATCCGTTTTAATGTGGGACGCCCAGAGGTCCAATAGAATGGCGGCCCCTCGTGGGATAAGACCGCGATTCTTCTTCTGTCTTTTCATTCCAATCCTGTAACAGCTAAAGTCACGTTCTCGGAGCGAATACCACCATGAATTACAATGAGCACTAAAACGCATAAGCTCACATGGCTCAGGAGCATGGCATGGGTTAACTGAGCAATCAAAAAAAGACAATACTAGTACTGATACATGGATATGAGAATATGCACAATATCAATGGAAATTATTTCTTTTATTCCATTATAACAGATGTCGGATGAAGATTAATCTCATGAAAACCAATGTAATGAGATTTTCGAGTCGCAAGAACTTTAACACCCGTTTTTGTCATTTCTTATTCAATACTTTCCTGGATTGAAAACGGATTCTCCCATCGAGAACGCTCACATCAACTAACTGGCCGCTGGAAGTAATGTACAAAACCCAAACACTCAGTTAAAATCACACAAACGAAAGGGCTACGTCATTCTAAGGTTAACGTTAAGCAAGCATTTTAGAACCCCACCAAGACTTAAGTTTTAGTTAGATGGCGAACATAATGGCAGGAAGAGCTTTTTATCTACTTGTGAAACATTTTTAACTTAGTTTCCATGGACTCAAGGAGAGCAATTGCCTTGAAAAGCAAATGCCGTTCAACAAAACGATAGATCTGATGACCGGTAATCTCGGAAAAGATGTTGACAAATGGTTAATGGAAGGTTGTGCAAGTAGAATTATGCAGAATCCGAAAATAAATAAAAAAGAAAATTCAATGGTTTCAGGCGTAACTTGATGGAACTCCTTCATGACTGTCAGGAAAGAATAAAACTTTGCTAGTTCCACATTAATTTATTCACTCGCGACCGGTTTCGATACAGTGCCAGATGATGATACACTGTATCGAAACCGGTCGCGAGTGAATAAATTAATGTGGAACTAGCAAAGTTTTATTCTTTCCTGACAGTAAAAAAGAAAATGCATGTTGAAAGGAGAAAGATGCATGAAATACCATGAGCTGAATAGAGAAAAAAGGGTAGAAAAGGTATTTGAATATTGAAAATATGTGCAGAGATTGTGTTAAAACCTAGCCTAATTACTTAAACATCACCTATAATTATCGTAATTCATGCATAGGTATATCCAAAGGAAAAATAAACGCTAGAACAGTTTTACACAATAACAGCTTCATCAAAAATCGACTTCAAAGTGTTAACCTTATCACAATAAGGAATGAGTTGTAAACGCAAATGGAAATAAAGCGTTTCTCTGATACAAGAGAGGGAAAAAAGTGCCGACTGAAATTAACCTTGACAGTAGTACAGGAAGTTTAAACTTTCTGTACCTGACGATGCCGTAATTCGGTGAGACGCGTCGTAAAAATAAAATTTTGTTAACAAGTACTGAGTATTTTAATTAATCATGAATACTGACTGAAATTAAATTTAGTAAAACCTTTGGGTGGCTACTACCAAATACAGTTCCTCGCGAATACAGTGCCTCGTATTACGTTCAAAAATCGAAAAATGTCATTTATACGTGTTACACACAGTATACCCAATTCAGTAACGGTGGCGAGCCAGCCCTTCTACAAATTTCTAACTACCAGTGTGATTGATGCTTATGATTGATAACAATATACGATTACAATAAATAAACTAGTTATCGGAATGAAGTGTTAAAATTTAAAGGAAACGCAAAGACTCCCCACGGCAAAAAAAGCCTTCTTCATTTCCTAATCGAACGACATTACATCTTGTAGGAGTTCTGAGCTTATCCATCAACTATTTCTATAGTCTACTTGAAACAAATTACACATGTTATATGACACACTGAGATTAAGTTAGAGCAATATAGATAAACAGTACCCACACATTAATAGGGATTGTTAACATAAAAAAACCTTTCAATATAGCTGAGAATGCATCACCTAGGACAATGCATCACCTAGGGTTCACGTTCAACGTTTTTCTAGGAGATTGAGAAAAATAAGAAAAGATTAATTGACCCTAATTCAAACAAATTTGACAAAAATCATTCTACTCATAGGAGATAAGACTGGAGCAAAATAGTCCACATTTCAAGAATTCTTCGTTTCCCCACAATTCCTTCTACGAAGATAAATCTCAAAATTTCAACTAAGAACTTCGAAGTATTGCCAAGTTATAGGATTATTCTAAGATGTGTCTTTGTTACCGATATAAATGTTTGTACATCAACACATGCTGAGGAGGAAAAACGAAAGAGCAGCAACATTTCTATGACACATTCAATTTTCTAGTTCCGTGACATTTGACCGTTGAATTTAAGTTAAACATTTTATAAAATAACCAGGATATTGAAAATACCGATGAATGTTTTCCATAATGTTCAGGAAAATAGATAATCTGGTGGGTTTCCCATTTCAATTTCCAACGATATTTTTATCGAGACAACTACCTTTCGTCCGGCTCCTCGAAAAAAATTCATCCACAACTTTAAAGGTGCAGGCCCCTATCTCCCAATACCATTTCTTTCATCACCTCAGTATACGTTCAACTCCTCTTCAAATGGGTAGGATGAAGATAGGGAGAATGCATGCTGAGGTGATGAAAGAAATCGTGAAGGGAGAGAG
Source organism: Pyrrhosoma nymphula (assembly GCA_963573305.1). Classification (NCBI taxonomy): domain Eukaryota; kingdom Metazoa; phylum Arthropoda; class Insecta; order Odonata; family Coenagrionidae; genus Pyrrhosoma; species Pyrrhosoma nymphula. Next base: position 137,318,086 of record OY754330.1, read on the forward strand.
GCACCCGTAAAATTGTGGAAATATTTTACTCGTTTCCACATAAATCTTCCTGAATTAGTAGATAACCATAATAATAATGATAATTGAAAAGGTCACTCATAAGCAAACAACTTGAAAACTACGTTCAACTCCTTCTGTGTGTTTTAGCGAAATCGTTCGATTTCGGAATGGTTTGGGAAGGAAGTGATTAAATACTCAAATCTCCGAGGCGCCTGCAAAATCAACAAACAAACAACCCGATCGCACACGCTCCATCCCGCAACTGCCGCATACGAATTCACGCCGCACGCTAATTAGCGAGGCCGATCGCTAAAGCGATCCTTTTACGCCATTCCGCTTCCCTTGGAATATTTGGGCACCGATGATGGGCTCCCCAGTAGCCCGGCCACTCATTGAGGTGTGAGCGACGTGTATTAGGAGGATAATAATTTTCGAACAACACCCACTTCCTGGGCTTCCTCCAATTAAGCGAGACTTCGCTTTCCACCCCACACACAGAAACTGCCTCGCAGGATTAGCCTCGCCTCGGGAGTCCAGTGCACATTGCCCCGGCAGTGAAAGGAGATCCGAGATGACCTCCTCCTGGAAGGATTAAGTATGGGGTCCCGTACGTCGTAATTTGCCGCATCGAAACCGCAGAAGCGTGACCAAAATTCGCGCTGAAGTAGCCGGTTTGAATATTCTATTCTCCCTTAGCACACACGTACGAGGTTTGATGAAAAAAAAACGTGGCACTTTCTTTTTATCAAAAAAATCTTTTTTTATTCGTCAATATTAATTGTGTCCACTTCAAAGTAGTCCCCATTAGATGTAATAAATATTATGACAGCGCTTTTTCCAATCTTAAAAGCACTTCTGGAACGCAATTTTTGGCATGGCCTTAAGCCCCTTCAGTGATTATCTTATTATATTCCTAATGTTGGCCAAATATCGTACTTTCATGGTTTTCTTAATCCAAGAGAATTGAAAGAAGTCACAGAGGACCATATCCGGCGAATACGGAGATTGAAGCATCATGACGATGATGCTTTTCGCCAAAATTTCAAGAACATGCGGGCAAGTGTGAGCAGGTGAATTGTCGTGGTGCAATTGCCATGAGCTGTTTCGCAACAAATCCGAGTGTTTTATTCAGATCGCTTCACGCAAACGACGTAGCGCTTCCGAATAGTACTCTTTATTGACCTTACGACCTGGTGACATGAATTCATTGTACACCATGCCGTTGAAATAGAAGAAAACAGCGAGCAAAGACTACCATGAATTTTTATCAAACCTCGCATACTCAGTGATGAGCCTCTAAAACTGGTACTGTTTCAATAATTTCTTCCACACCTCCCCTACTCTATGTCTCCTTTGCTTCTGCCACATCCGTGTTGTTATTCGTACGCGTCTCTCTTCTCCTTAATATTCCACACATTTCTTCTTTTTAGAGGAATTTCCACCACAATTACCATTGGCTTTCTGCACCTACATCTTCCCCTCATACATTTCAATCCTCCTACTTCCTTATTCGAGTTTTCATCCACTCTCTCAGCATGGCCAAACCAACGAAGCAATCTCCTTTCATATACATCCATACCAGAGCACTCCACATTCAATCACGACTTACTTATTCCTAACCCTATCTTTCCTGTTATAGCGGCAAACACTACTCGGATACACTATACCCACAGAACGTAGCTTACCTCTTGTTCTTATTATGGTGGGCCCAAGTTTCACAACCACGGAATGAAGTGGAAAGGAGAGCACTTTTACTAAACAGTGTAATTTTTCTGTTTGGGAAAATATATATGTATATATATTCAAAAATACACTGGACAGGGGGTGGGGAAAGAAAAGTAAAGTAAAAAGAGACGACTTACTGGGAACGTTTCGAGCCTGTAAACTCTTCGTCAGCTGGAGAAGAAGTGCTTTGAGAGAACGAATGATTCAAATAATTAAGGGTAGATGGGTTGAAAGCCTGAAGCGAGGGAACAATGCTAGACAGTCAGCGGAGAGAAGGCACTTCTTCTCCAGCTGACGAAGAGCTTACAGGCTCGAAACGTTCCCAGTAAGTCGTCTCTTTTTACTTTACTTTTCTTTCCCCACCCCCTGTCCAGTGTATTTTTGAATGTTGTGGCCTATTGGCGAAACTTTCCGTGTGTATATATATATATATATATATATATATATATATATATATATATATATATATATATATATATATATAATAATACACCAGTGTCACTAGCTGTGACGCACTAAATAAAATAAAACACTAAGAAAGAACACTCACACGAGAAAAGTTTTTTCCGGAGCTTTCGAAGCCAAAGGCTTCTTTCTCAACGAGAGGATGTCGACTGACTGGGTCAGAATGCCGCAGGAACAAGGGAACGGGAACGGGAGGGGGAGAAGGGGTGATGGGGGAGGGGGTTAGCAGGATGCATTAAGTCCAGGGGCGCTGCAAGCGTTTAGGCGCCAAATGCACGCTAATTCAAGCATGTGGAGGTTGAGGGCGGAGTCTGAGGGGGGGAGGGAAGCAATAATGGACACCTTGAAACAAGAATTGAAGACCGCGTCGTGGGACAAAGAATGCGTGGCCACTGGGAGGGAAGCATGGGGGGATGACGGGCAGCAGGAGGCACGATGATTATTCATTCTGAGGTTAAGGGGGGTGTCGACGGCTCATATATATATATATATATATATATATATATATATATATATATATATATATATATATATATATATATATATATATATATATATATATATATATGAGCCGTTGATTTTGAAAGTGGGGCAAGTCCATTTTGTTGAAAAAAAACTTTATAGTTAATTTTCATTAGAAATTAAATTAAAATTTGTTTTTAATCAATTCAAAATCATATCTATAAATAACAGTGTAATGTATATAAATATGATTGTGAATTGATGAAAAACATACATTTTAAATTAATTCCTAAATAAAATTAGCTGAGATTCTTTTTATTTACAAAATGGACTTGCCTCACTTTCAAAATCAACGCCTCATATAATTTATAAATATATAGCTAAAACGTGATGTGAAACAGAACAGCTACAGCAGAGCAAAAAGGAAACTAAAGAATTAGTTAGAGAAGGGTAGAACGGAGAGCTGTATTCCACCACTCCTAGGCTTGAATGACTGCTGAAAATGATCCATGGAGATGTGGAGGAAGCCTTGAAACTAACGGAAAGGCCTCGATTTTCATTTGCCCTCTGTCATAAAGTGACTCCTGTGGTGAGCATCAAAAGGACTGGGTAGTATTCCACACTTTTTTAGATCTGGGTATGAGTCTGAGTGAGATATCACTTCTAATAAAAAATCAATGAATAGGCCTCATCATAAAGAGAGATATCTCCCTTTATAAAAGCTACTAAAATAAGAGCCACTTATCATTCTACTTTTCAAGATATTTGCTAAAACTTACCAGCTATGGGAAATGGTACGGATGTGTGCTCCAGAGAGACACTATTTAAAAAATTAAGCATTTCGAACGAATAGATCTCGTTATACATTCTACAGTGTATAGTTTATATGCTTTTTCAACTTTTTTTGAAATATATTAATTACTCACCGCAGTAACCTTTACAGAAACGCAAAATAATATTCCGTTTTAAAGACGTTCTCAGCATAAGGTGTGAAAAAAATGAGTCAGACTAAAGACTCACGTATGCATACTTAGTTAATTACAGAGAATTTCAGTCATATGAAACATTATTTTTGCACCATCAACATTGCAAGAGTCACTTCATGCTTGTCACAGCTGCTGAAGTTTAAATACATAATTAGAATATGGTCTCTATTATGACTAGGGAAAACTCTCGCTCACAACACTTCTGCTAGTACACTTCTTTCACGGTCGTAAACGAGTGGAAATGCAGAATTCAGAACTGCATGTGAAAAAGTGAGAGCCCCTCTGTACGTACCGCCATCCGGGGAATTATGGGGAGGTGAGTTTTGATCGAGGAAAACGAAGATGAGTCACGTCCGTCTTCGTGTCCTGCACAAATGCCCATCCCAACGCGACTCCCACCTCCCTTCCTGTTCACTTTTCCCTTACAGTAGCATAAAGGGACTGGCATCTCTCTCGCAACCCTGCATTTCCTCTTGGTAATGGCACTGTACGAGATCAAAACCGGTTCGAGATTAATTAAAATGCGTGGAAAACAATTAATTTATTCCTCATCAGAGAATATCGAAATTCCAATATGGTATTTCACTCTCAGTAAAGAGTTACAGCTCTGGCAAAAATCTGGTGGCAGAAGAATGAGCAAAATATCGTGCCCAAGTCAGGTCCAAAGGCGAGAAGTGGAAGTGAACGTTTCTAAACCACTGTATCCATTCACCCGCAGGGACTTGTGTTTAGAAAATAGATTCTCCCTGCTCCAAAAGTAACCACTGCTCATATGACACCAGAGAGGGATGCGCATCTGTGAAAACTATGCTTCGATATGCCATTTCTTCCGAATCCTCCGTCAGTTTTTTTTCTGACGTTTTAACAAACAGCACATGGAACTTCCAAGCTTCCCATCATCATCCCGTCCAGAAAACATTTCTTTCTTTCTCTCCGTCAGCTGGAGAAGAAGTGCCTTCTCTCCGCTGACTGTCTAGCATTGTTCCCTCGCTTCAGGCTTTCAACCCATCTACCCTTAATTATTTGAATCATTCGTTCTCTCAAACTTTTTATACCTCTCTCCTGAGGCTTACTTCCTCTCCTATCGAACCATGCAGACCGTCATTTATCTTTCTTCCAGACCACCGTATTTCTCCTGTTCTCCTCCACACCAAAATCCGTAACGCCGATTTCTTCTTTCTCGTTAGCTTTTTCGTTAGTTCGGGGGTCGCTGTTCCCTATTTTCTTTTTCCATTCCTTTCTGTCCTTCGTATCCTCCGCACTCAGTCCTTTCTCCCTCATGTCTTCAGCAATACAACCCTCCCACATTCTCCTTGGTCTTCCTCTTGGCCTCCCCTACCCTCCACCTCCAGGTCGAGCATCATTTTTGCACCATGGCTCTCCTCCCTGCTCTTAAGGTCAAAGTTAAGAAATAATTCTTCGCTATGTGCAGGAGTAATAACGGTGTTGCCACTAATTGACTTAGGTGTCATTTAATTACCTTTTCCTTCAATGAAATAGAATAAGAGAAATATTTCTACGTAAAACATCTCCAGTATTCAGATTAAATAGCGGAACACCGAGAAAAAGAAAGCATATCAGAAAGCTTGGCATTACCAGATAAAACAAAAGCGTCACTTCACCTTCCACTTGGAGCGAACAGAATACAAGCATACAGCGATTTAGTCCAATTCTGCTATTTCAATTTATCCCCATAATTGCATTGAATTTTCCAAGCAATGTTTTAGTCTCCATAGCGATGAAAGATTTAGTCAAAGAAGAGACGTATTCAAAATTATCTCCGCTTTCTGTCAATCCAGCCTTCCCACCGCGTTCATACATTCGTCCCGGAAGGGGCTTGATTCTGAGCTTGTGCGCGAATACGGTCTTAATGGATGGTCTCGGTATATTTTTCCTAATCAGTGGAACGCAATACGACGCGCAGCGTGTAGAAGAGAGGAAACGGAATCTGTTCCCCCAGACGCTTATTCCACTTGGCATTCCCATCCGGCACGCTTAGCTCGCGGTCTTCCCTGCGAGAGAAGAAAGTAAAAACCGTGGCAGTAAAATCGAATGCCGGCGAACAGAGCAAATGTGCTGAGGAATAGGAAAAGAAGGGAAGATGAAGGCACTGAGATAAAATGGAGGGAGAGAGAGAGAGAGAGGGAGGGGTACAAGCGAATAGAGGAATGAGATGGGGAAAATGAAAGAGAGAAAATCGGGAGGCGCAACAAATACGGCCGTATGCTTGCAAAACGGTCTCCAGTGAGCCATCATGAGTGTTGCGAGAAAAATTGAATTACCCCCGCACAACAGATATCGAGAGAGAGAGGGAGAAATATCACGAGAGTTCGCCAGGAAATTGGAAAAAGGCTGATTTCGACACGTGAAATGGCGATGGGCGTTTTCATTTTTAGCAGGGCCGCAGGTTAAATCGGACACAGAGATCGCACAGAGCCAGCAGAGCGAGGCAGGGTCCATGAGACGCGCGACAGACGGGATTTCGTTACTCCGTTTGATGATTCATTTGCGAATGGAACAAACGAATGTGTAACGCAGTGACTCACGTAGTTGCAATTCTTTAACAATAAATGTGAGCATTCACCATGAAAAGAAATGACATGACATGGCCGGGATTAGGTAGTTGGCGTGGTCGTGGTTACTAATCAGAAGTCGCGGGTGGATAAACTCAACTTCTCGATATATCAAATACATTAAACAATAATTGAGTTGCAAACCCCCTGAATCATTTGCCTACAACTGAGATTGCTTAGTTAAATTAACTAAGGTAGTTTGAGCGAAAAATCACTTCACCTTGAATTTGATGAATTTGACTTCATTTTAAATATAAAACTTCCATCTTTCCAATGATATCAAAATATTAACCCCTTGCCGAACTACTTTTCAAGCAATTTGCCTGAAAATGTAAGCTGTTTTACATGTGATAGATTACGGCTGTGCGCTCCAGAGGGAGAATATAAATTTTAGGCAAAATGAAAACTTGGTTATATTCTACACAATTTTATTAAGAACACGACCGGTTTCGACCTTTTCAGGTCATTCTCAAGTGTTACAATATTTGAAAACAGACAGGGCGGTATATATATATATATATATATATGTGTTGGTATCACGATGGTTGAACGGGGGGGGGGGAACTACTTCAAGGACAGTGGTGATTAGAAGGCTATGAAAATCTGGGGGGGGAAGAGAAGGTCAACAAAGGAAGGTGGGCCGGCAAACAACTGGTGGCGAGGGTACAATGACAGCATATCTGACTATGGGGGTGGGGGTAGGGGGACTGGTACTGAGTAGTAGGGGGAGGAGTTGTAAGGGACTAGGTCATTTAATACACATAAAATTGTGTAGAATATAACCAAGTTTTCCTTTTGCCTAAAATGCATTCATTCTACGAAGTAAACTCGCAGACCATTGATTTTATAGGAGAATATAAAAACAAATAGGAACTTCTAGCACCTAGATTTCGTCAAAAAACTAACGGTGTGTAGTTTGCATGTTTTCTCAACTATTTATAAAAAATAATCTATTACTCACCACAGTACTTTTTACAGAATCGCAAAAAAACCTGCCGGTTTGGAGGGTTTTCAGCTGTACGGCGGGAAAAAATGAGTCAAGTTAGAGACTTATGTAGCTTTATTTATTTAATTACTGAGAATTTTCGCCATATATAACTATATCTTTCCATTAATATTACAATATTTATTTCATACTTCTTACGGGCACTGAAATCAAAAAATAAAATTTGAATATAGTCTCCATTATGACTAGGGAACTATCTCGCTCAAACCACCTTAAATTAAGATATAATCGCGATGATCGCGATAGCATACGATGATGTTTCGCAGGGTGCTTATATTCATTTTTTTGTGAGCACGGTTGCTAGGACTTACCCTCATGACATTATGTCATCATTCGACAAATGGTCCGGGAACGTAATTGGGAAATTTTTCGAAAAGATAGGCCATGCCGTAAGAGTGACAGACAGTAGCGTAAGAGATTCCCCGTGAATAACTTAAGTTTCCAGGACGTGGAAAAACCGAGGCTTTGGCGGCGTAACTGGTTAACACAGGGATACAGGGATATCCTACTTCGGATTCCGTTTTTGTTATTAATTATTATATAAACCGCGGCAATTACCCACTCGATAGTGGTTAAGGATATCAGTTCTGGAAAGTATCAATAAATTTCATGATTTCGGGCACGACTTAGTGGAAGTAATGGATATCCATTGTAATAACGTAACTTTGTAATACTCTGAATATTTTTATTGATGCATGCAACCTGTTTTACATTTATGAGGCATTGAATGGCCATACAATCTCTTCCCTATAGAAAATACGAAGATAAATTACGTAGTAATGACCAGGATCAAAAATCCACCGGTGACGGTAATCGAAACATGAACCTTTGATCTGCCGGGCCACCACGCTTCCTATTTTAAATGGCCTTTTCGGAGGATCCAAATAAACTAGACGTAATTATGCCCTAACAGCCCATCAAGTGTAGCACTGCAAGGTAATTAGAACTTCTAAGAAGCCAGGACCAACGAGATTGATTCCTGTAACTGCAGTATGCAATATTATTATAAAAAATCTCAACTGCTGTTTTTTTCCAATTTTGAAAAACTTTATATTGGCTGTTAGCTATCCTTACTGTTTTAAGGGAAAAATCATAAATATTCATTATTTATATCCATTTATCGTCGCTGGCATTTATGAGTACAGATATTGTTTTTTTATTAGTTTTGTGGAAAAGCTCATAAATGACATCGTTTTATATTGATACCTATTCCGATTGACCCCTCTAGTGAGTTCAATTGCAAACGTTGTGCCCTGGTGTGCAAATACTCGAATTCGAAGTCATTTAATAACGAAATAGGCACCATATTACAACTAATAGTTAGGCGAATATGAAATAACCTGCCGTAAAAATGTTAAAAACATTGTCCAATAAATCTGTTAGTGAAAAAATTGAATACAGGATTTTTTTTTAACTGATCCCAGTCTCCCCTGCTAGTTTTACAATATCTTTGATAGCGAGCCATTTTAATTATTAAATGCTCGAATAAGCTCACTATTCGTTTATTCCAGAGAAAGTGATTTGCTGTTTGCTGATGTTTTCCGCAAGCTGTTCTGCCACGTGACATTGATAATCTACCAGCCAATTTGCAATTCCAGGCAACATTAACATTTTTAACCATATTTGCATACATCACGTGGGTCAACTTTCCTCAAAAACAATTCTAGGAATTGCAATTCGGCCTTCTGGGTGTTTCCGACGGGAACAAATCCAATAAACATGAATGAATGGAATTCATGGGTGCTACGTACGGAATTTTTAGATGTTGCATGCTAATTGCATACAATATTTCTTAGTTGTCTTAATTGACAAAACAAACACTGCATGTAATGGTAGAGTATCATACTTCTAATTAATAAAAGGATTTTTACAACAGCTGATACAAGGGCAACGACAAAGGAGAAGACCAAGAAGAAGAGGAAAGTAGCAGAGAAATTAGGAATTAGGATTTTAAGGACAATGATAAGGGCAGGGAAGCTGGAAAATATTAAACAGGAAATGGAGAAAGAGAAATTTAAGGTGGCATTTTCAAGTTTTACTAGGAGGAATTCCTTTGTGATAAGGGTAAGGGAAACATTGCCATTCCACAAAAATATTCATTCACACTCTTAAGTGAGCAAGCTGCAATATAAGGATAGAATAGAGTAAAATGTTCACGGGTTTCAGTCCGGAATAGCGGCTCCATCTGCTCCTCTGCCAACGTTTCGAAGGATGACTTATCCTTCATCATTAGGGCCGTTTGCGTCCTTCGAAACGTCGCGTCGGCAGAGGAGCAGATGGAGCCACTAACACGGACGGAAACCCGAGAACAATTTACGTCAGCTATTCACCGGGAGATAATCAAATCCTAAATAGGATTAATTTTGAGGAAACCGGGACTAGCCACGGTAGTAACCTATACGGAGTCACTCGCAAGTGCACATAAGTGCGATATTCCACAGGAGAAAAATCATTCGTCTTGACCGGGATCCGGGTTCGAATCACCGTCAAGGCGAATGATTTTTCTCCTGTGGAATATCGCACTTCCATAAATAGGATAGCATGGACTTATAGGGTGATAGTTGTAGGATAATATGATAGTGAAGGAGACGAGAGTCAACGTGAGCATGGTATAGGATGCAAAATTTGGGAATAGGGTAGTAAGTATTGAAGATGCGAGCAACAGGATACTAATGATTGAAATAAAAGGACACCCAATTGATTTCGAAGCGGTGGAGCTGTATATGCCAACGATTAACCATAGGGAGGAAGAGGTGGGAGGCATGTGCAACCAACTGTAAGATATTATTGAAGGATTCCCCACCAAGAAAAACCTAATAGTGATGGGTGACTGGAATGTTGAGGCGGGGGAAGGGAAGGAGGGTTTTAAAGTGGGAGGGTATGGACTAGGAACGATAAATGACCGCGGTGAGAAGCAAGTTGAATTTTTCTGGATAAATAAATTAGTAGTAACAAACTGTTTAAACATCACCCTAGGCGTAGGTATGCATGGAAAATGGCGGGAGAGAGAGGGAGATATGAAATCGATTGCATCCTCGTCAGGCAGAGGTGTAGGAAAAGTGTAAAAAAAACTCGCCCATCTTTCCGGAGGCGGATGTGGTCTCAGATTTTAATTTAATGCTACTTAAATGTGATGATAGAAACAAAATATTCAGTAAATTATTGCCCTGGTGACGATTGAAAAGCTAGCCTTCAAACATTTGGCAGCAGATGTTCTCCTGACTCCGTATAAAGTCCGAGAAAACTTAATTAACAGTGTGCTTATCCGCAGATAGTTTGACATTCCCCGAAATGGAGACCTGGGTGGGTCTTAAGTCTAGTATTCTTCTAATCAAGTATAACAAGATTCACTATTTGTCTCGTTGCTCTCAAATTTCGTTTTTCCTGCTCCCTACTTTTTCCTGTTTGGCGTCCTAAACCATCCCGCCACGCCCTCTGATGGCAGTTCGTAGAAGAGAACCTAGGTGTAAACATGTAACCAAATGTCATTCCTAAATACTAAATAGGTACATGCGAGGGCTATAATGCCGAGATTATTTTTGAATAACCAGCTTAGAATCGATGCTGGTAAGGCTGTTCGACAATGTTGAAGAAAGTGATGGAATGTCTCAACTTGTATGAGATTCAATTTCACCTCTAGTTTTGATAATTTATCCATCATTTTGCAAGTTATTGAAATTTTTTTTATGTTGTGAAAAGTTGTGAAATTAAATGTCATTCACGTGGAAATATAAAATTCTCTCTTCGACATTATTTTGATATCCTGACATTCCTTAACTCCTCAAAGAAGACGGGTAATCGATGACCCAGTACGCACGGTAAGGTATTCGAAACCCCTTCTTCAACTGGCTGTCTCAACACCCTTTCCCGAATCCTCACTCGCCCGGCTCACGGTATGTATGAAGGTGGCTCACTGCTGCCGCAAGGCTTTCACCTTCGAGCATGTATATCATACACACGGCGCGCGATCTATCCGTGCTACATACAGTGAGCTTTTCATTCGCTCTAGAGCACTCCTCACTCCTCTAAACGACAGCCCACTTGCTTTTAATTCATTTCAGACCCTGCGCACAAGTCAGCGTACTTAAAAACAGAAGGGATGCGGAGTTAATATATGCTAGACAGCAAAAAACATCGATTAACCGCATCTGAGATTGTTGAGTGCATGCGTTGATTTTTAGCAAAGGTATCATACATGGATAGTTGGAAGTTCGTAATCACCATGTGGTAAAAAAAGCTTACCTTTTTGAAAACGTAATTTGAACGAAATCTATTGCTACATAAATAAAATTCTTTGCTGAGTTGCGATCTTCACTAACTTCAATACCTCGAATGTTGTCCCTCAACTTGCGGGGGCCAGACAAAACTGACTGTGGTGACGTTGGGCGCGTTAAGATTTGTAGCTCATGCACGGTGGAGCCCGATTACCCCGTGAAATATCCTAGCGAAACTACTCTAAGGGTTTAGTAATAGTAGTGGTAAAGCAAGTTTAAAATGCCTGTTAATTGCGCAGAATTTCATTGCTAATAAAAATGGAATAATGGCTGTTTTTAGTTTCACTACCGGGTATTGATATCACACAGCTTTTGATTAACCAGATAAGATATTTCTCCAATGGTCGTAAAATATATGCACCACTCGTCAAAAAAATAAAAAAATAAAAAATAAAAAAATAAAAAATAAATAAAAATTAAAAATAAAAAATAAAAAAAAATAAAAATAAAAAAATAAAAAATACTTTTGCTTTGCTTTGCTGTAAAAATACTTAAACAGCTTTTGAGAATTTTCTTCTTCCCTTGGAGAGCCAAAACAATTGTGTATCATTTGCGTAAAAATCACGGGGGATGAATATCGTTTTAGCCATAAATATATCACTTAAACGTAGACTGTGCGGGCTCTAACGACTGAATTTCCGTATGATTCCCCATACGCCTCGAAGCAGTTGCGGAGACAGCATTCTCTGCTGACAGCGTATCTAGTTTTACAGGATCCAAGGCATTCACTCTAACAATGTTGGCAAGCCACTCTCCAAACCACTCATCTCTCGAAAGGTGGCACTACTGCGATTTATACACCTACGCACAAATCGATATGTAATTACTTCACTTGCGGCATCGAATCATCGAGACATATAATAGCGAATTGATTCGAAGACTAACGGTCTTAAAGGACCGTTGCGACTCTGACACATTAATCAATGTTTATCGATGCACGACATATTTACGCAGCACATTGTGACGTATCATTGCCGCAAAAAGAAAAAACATTCGTGAAGTTGTTTTCTTTGTACTATAATTTTCATTTGAGGACTAAATATTTGCTTCTGCAGAGAATTTGATATTGTTAATTGTCCGTAGCTTTGCTCTTTGATTGCTAGGAACGTGTTAAAATAAAAATTGTGGATATGTTTCTGGAGTAAAGAATGTGTTGAATGGATTTCTCTACGAAAAATTGAATTAAAAAAAATAATTTGAAGTTTATAAGACATCGTTGATTCATTAAAATTAGTCCGACATCATAACTCCATTCACTGCATCCCTCCCCTGATTCCGTTTTCGGATACCCTAATCTTTCATGGCTGGTGTTCCAACAACACCCTCTACAAGTCTAATTGGCGTAAATAGATGTACATGTATAAACTATTCTTCCTAGCCGAGAGATGCCACATCCACTGAAAGTTTTAATCGTTCACGTATATGCTTCTACGAGCATATTATCTCCTAACAACCACGAAGTAAATGACAAAGGCACGGTGAGGAAAGAATTCCCAATTTTGATGCTAGCACACTATTCCAGATATCAAATATTGTCACTGATATAACCAATAGTGAGAACAAAACCTTCCATAGCTAAGCCAAACTTGAGGGCAAAAATCTGAGAAAGAATCTAAAAAAAAATGAATGCATCAAAGACTACCGGATAAGAATAATGAGAAATCATAATTCAAGCCCATATAATGGGCTAAAGGACTAGTTTTTTGAGCTTATGAATAAGCGATAAGTAGAAAGGATTTCAGAAGAATTTCAGTAATGAATTTCGAAATTTTACAAGGAAGTCCATGAAAGAAGGAATTTAAAATGAAACATAATTAGAAATTTGGAAAAAAGCTACTAAGAAGTCCAGATATTAATTATAATTGATAAAGATTATATAGCCAGCAGTTATATATGATCTTACTTGAGTTTCTATCATGGATCCAGCTAAAGCAGGCAATTTACAATATAAAATCACGTTCCCCCTTAAGGACAAATTACATCTGGCGTCAGTATTTACCTTTTATAGGTGCGACTAAATCGAACGAAAATAAAACGTTTCTCAGTCAACATTCACAGTACTAATGTATTGCAATATCTAGGTGGTCTATCTAACGGCTGAAATATGACAAATGAATCCTTCAATGCCAGAATTACATGATATACATTAGGGCAGATAGCTTGGAATATAACCAGCGTTTCAACATACTTCAGTTTCCCTGAGTACTGCAAAGATTGCGACGAGAAGGAATTGAAAATGAAAGATAGTTAGAAATTTGGAAATACAGCTCCTAATAAGTCCAGATATTAATTATAATTGATCAAGATTATATAGCCAGCAGTTATGCATGATCTTCCTTGAGCAGCTTTTATAGAGCCAGCTAAATCAGGCAATTTATAATATAAATTCACGTTCCCTCTTAAGCATACATTACCTATGGCGTCATTGTTTACCTTTTATAGCTAAGATAAAAGTGAACGAAAATAAACGTTTCTACGTTAATATTCACAAAAGTAATATATTGCAATATTAATGTATTCAATGCCGGAATTACATGATATTAAACTATAATTGAATAATAATTGATCTTAAGCCATAATATTTTAACTCAGCTGTATTAATTTATACAGCTGAGTTAAAATATTATGGCTTAAGATCAATTATTATTCCCATAGATCGTCGACTTATATGCGACATTTAGAAATAAATGAATGGCAATGCTTGAAATCGAGCTCGGTATATCATTGCCTATTATCTGTACTAATTCAAAATAAAGTGATTTAACATTCGCCCAAGTTTTCCGCCAAGCAAATTCACAGGCACACAATCCCGAGCACGCAAAACCGTAGGATCAAGAAAAAAAAAGCAACCGAAAAACACGGCAAAATGGTGGGCATGGCCCCGGAGGCTAGGATTCTCTGTCTCGGAAACGACCGCGCGCCCCGAAATAAATAGACTCTCTCTTGGGCCGAGCCTCAATCTATTCTGGAAAACATTGGCGGCGCTCCAAATTTGCTTAAGTCGACTGATTTTCTCTCTTACGGTCACCAGCCCTTCGGTCATATTATTCTCCGCTCTCTTCCAAACCACCCGTCATGCCTCTCTCATCCCTCTTCGTGGAACCCTTTGGAGCGTGCAGAATATAAAAAAATAGAAATTACCCGCGTTAAGGTTCTTCCCCTTCTACCACCCCTACAATAACTCCCGACACGCCCCCTCCCCCCTTTTCCCAGTTCTCCAACTCTCCCCTCCTGCGAATGATACACAGACTATATCCTCGGCACGGCTCTGTCCACGAAATAAAATAAAAACCCTTGCGTAACCACTCTCTCCCTCCTTTCCATGGCGGAAATATTTGAAAACCCCTTCCTCTCCGCCTCCCTCTCTCCGTTCTTATTTCCCTTTCTCATATTCATAGCAGCGGCATTTTTCAATAGAAAAGTCATTTTCATTGATTCTTCTTGAAGTCAGTGAACTCGTATGAATTAATTTTTGACCCAATTAATTAGCAACGTGGATAAGCACTGCCCTAAAGAATCAGCCATCCGTGTGGGGCCACCCGTGGAAGAGAGTTAAAAAAATCGCTCACAATTTAAAGTGAAGATCCTTAAATATGAAGCCGCAGGTATTTAAGTTACGCAACGTACCATCCTGCACACACAAGATGTAACTATGGCTCAAATAAACTTTATGAATGAATGAATTAACGAAATCAATCATTTCCTCAGCCCTGTCTTTGAAAATTAACGAATTCAAGTGAAAATTAAGGATCGGATATACGAATGGAGCAATTTCAATGCTTACATTGACACGCCTAAAAGAGGAGAAATCTCGTCATCCGCACAGAAGGCAATCCGATGGAAATGATGATAAGTTCGTCGTCGTCGTGCGTACAGAACGTGAAAATATAAATCCAAGCTTCCTGATAGCTTGACATCTTATTTCCCGGATATGTTTGCTCCTAGAGAGCCCCGAGTACTTGTAACGCCTGTGCACATTTGAAAAAGTACACGCTGACTACTTCCGCATCTTCTCCTGCGTATTTATATTTCTTCAATTTCTCCAAAACAAAACATTAATAGTCATTTCTCCTGCCCGTCCAGCTCTAGGGGTCATTGGCACGTACAAGCCCTTCCACCACGTCAAGGTTGTAGTCCAGGGGAAGGGCGTTGCTCGATACGAACGACCGTGACGTAATCGTATTCGTCTCATAAGGGGAATGGCATACATTCACAGCATAAGAATGCAATCTAAGGCCATAGAGCTGAAGACCGATTATCAGCCGGTGTTACCGGAAATTACCAGATAGAATAGGAAATAATTGTGTTTTGTCTGTTTGCCTACATAACTACCAAATTTTGAGATGCCCCATCAAGTACAAAACGGTTGCATCATCTTAGATATGTTTTAGGGCTATCCAACACGAAAAGCCATTAAGTTATCGGTTATTATGTATACCAAAAGTATTATATTATCAAAGGCAAAAGTATATTACATAAATTAATATTTGTTGCAAAATCATCTGTAATGGTGTCATTCCAATAGTGCAGCAAAATAACAAAATTTCCACCGAAAAGTTTTCATTGCAACTCCTTTAAAGATCCAAGCGAAACCGTTGTCCGTCTCGGTGGGAGTAATGAAATTTTATTCATGGGTAAAGGTCTCATTAGAAATGAACGCTAACGACTGTTGCCACTTGGGTCCCCGAGGAAGCAATTTCCACGCCGGAGAAAATTAATACGACCTGAAGCGGCCACAAAACATAAGCGGGAGGGCTCATTTGAGAGCAAACGTTAAAACTGCCTAGTACGGTAGCTACCTCGGCAGAAACGTGATGAAAACTTCAGCATTTACGCAAATGAGAAAATTGTGCCATTATCGGTAGTTATAAAAGTATATTCCAACGCCATCTTTTGCTAAAAAAAAGTAGCTGAAATGGGAAGTTATTCTCAAATCTTTCGGTACATCGAAATCCTTCCGCCTAGAAGAATTTCCAAGCGTCGCCGAATTATCGAGCAATAGGCAAATGAGGAGAATGGAAGACGGAGAGGAATATGTAAGTCCTTCAAATGCGATTGGCAATTGGCCATTTTCAATGGATAAGTTGCGTTGTTAATAAACCGAAAACAAAGGAGTTTGTATGTGAACTGTCGCGGTACTGCAATGATTCAGCTAGAAAAATGCAAAACGGAAATAATTTCCAAAAGGAGCGATGAATCATTCATAAAATGTATTTAAAAAATTTCGCGCGATAACCATGTTAGGTGGATCATTTTTCACGAAGAAACAGGTTTTACTTTCGTGCTTCAAGACGCCATCTACTCTCTTCTTAAATTTTTGGACCACATTCATTGAGGGGGCTGACATAACCAAGGCCGTTTTTGAACTTGCCAAACGCATATTTCACTGCCAATCAAGTTATCTTGATTCCTGGGTAGACCGCGTGGAATCTTCGCTTGACACTACCGGAGCCGTTCAACGACGGAAGAGACATCATGCGGCCATCGTATTTGCGGCCCCAAGGGGGGGCAGTTGCAGTAGGGGCAGTTGCAGTAGGGGCAATCGCCCCCCCCCCCCAAAAAAAACCATTTTGCACATATTTTGTAACGAAATTCTGGGACAAGACCCGCGAATCTCCCCCCTTTCCTGGGGTTGTATTCCATATCCCAAGAGCCGTTGGTAGCTCCCCCCACCCCGAAAATCTGGTCTGGAGCCGCCTCTGGGCGATCATCTCGTTAAACATACGAAAATCAACATACACAATCATAACTTTAGTGAATAATTAAAGTCCACTGCATCTCTTAATTCCTTCTCATTCTTATAAGACAACTTAGAGGGCAATATTACTAACAAAATCTTTCTACGAAAGAATAAAGTAATTCACCAATATCATAATATGACGAGTAAATGATTGTTTCCATTGCAAGGGACTACTAAAGTGAAAAATATATAGATCCTCACTGTCTTCCACCATGGATTTATTGCCAACGAAGGTTTTGTCCCCAATAATGGGATTTGGCAAAAACACGTAACGGATATACTATTACTCTGTGAACGAACAACCTACAATTTCCCACCTCTTGACTGGTTAATTGCATGCTGTATCTTATCGACTTTTTATTATTTTTATTCTTATTGACTTATCTGTAGTGTAGTAGTGCATGCTTGTGAGGCTTCGCCTCGTGACAAGCATTAGCGATTTATGCTTATGGAAATTAGTCGTATTTACAATAACTTTAGGGTATAGTGTAATGCATGATGGTGAATACTTACCCCCTGCCAAACACCCCGGAGGTGGTTTGCAGGGTATTTTGTAGATGTAGATGCTCGGAATTATCATTATGAAAATGAAATATATTTTACATTATAGGTTAATTTTTCCAGTCTATGGTTTATCCAATAACTTCTCCCATGCCCATAGGTATAAAAAAAATCCAACGTGCATTAGTTGCAACTGATGCTGCCGATGAAATTATGCTGGCCTGATTTTTTTTCATTGCACAGAAATTATTTTAACGAGAGTGTATTATCCTTCCAGTGCAAGTAAAATAAACTCCGTGGGATAAATAAAGCAATGAATTAAATACGGAATATCTGCAATATCTATCCTATTCACAGAACACTTACCTAACAAGCACTTCAACACACGGATATTAGAACATTTTCTATACTCCTTGACATCAACAGTAGATTCACCCTCAAAAACCCTCTAAAATAAAGGGTGTTCTTTCATTTTTTCTACAAAAGATGTGCAAATATCAAATAAGTATATTCATTTATGATAAATCAATATATGTTAGAAAGTTTCTTCGCTTTCATTTGCCATAAATGCCCATATAATCAAAACAAAACCTTCTTAGTTAACACACAGTGAGCATAAGAAGACTGCTTTTTTATTCACTCGGTCTGTTCACTCTGCATGTAGAGAATGTTCACACTTCCGGCGTAAGTGGTGACGTGAATTTGACGCCATCTCCGACCAATGCGCTCTAGGTACGAAGGGAAGATAGCATGGATTGACAGGCTCGAAAACGGGCCAAGTAAGTATGCATGATGAGTCTAAATACACAAATTCATTCAATCGGTGATTTGACAGCGTATACGTCTGCATTAAAGTTCACGATTTCACGCCATCGGCGAAGTTGGACAGGATTGGGTATGGAGCAGAGCGGCATGAGGAACAACTGAGTAAGCCCCATACTTTCAAATGAGGAAGATAATGCGCGGCAATCAGTTGTCAATTGGTTCGCCATCAGTTTTATCTGCAGCAGAGGATGTATCCCAAATTTCGCGTGTAGTGGGGATGCGATCGGGCCAATCGTTTGAGCTGTGTTTGAGTTTTGCCCGTAATTCATGCAGTCAGCTCAAAAGCGCCAGGGGGGGCGGGAATGGCAGTGGGTCGACGAAGAAGTCAAGCATTGGAACGCCGCGAAGTGGAAGGAATTATTCTCACATCCCACGAGAGAGGAACGATTGGAGTTCAATCGTGTAAGCGAAACTTGTGGGACTGTGAAGCCGAGAACACTCACGCTGAATGTGTACCGTAAACAGTGCTTATTCGCTCGTATTTTTCATCAATGGAGAAACTTCAAAGGGGGAAATGGATTATATTTTTACAAACGGAATCGCATGGACCGTTTCTCCATTGCGTAACAATGGTTCTCCTAGCTCTCTGATCCCACTCTAATGATAAAATATATATGAGCCATGTACGAGCGAATAAGTTATACGATGCAACATTAAGGTCTCCTCACAAAATACATGTAAAATAAGGGTCTACGGTCGAAAGAGCTACCCGCAATTCATGATCAAGACTGTTTAGTGATGATCTCATAAAATTTATTGTGAAGTTTGTTTTTAGGTATATTTAGGTAGAGTCATGCATCGTTAGGTTAGCAGCTCTGGCAAAATATTTAATTTAAACTACCCTCATTTTTTTCAATTTAAGCAGGTACATAAAAAACACGAAATTAAAATGTTTAATGTGAGACGCCCAAACAGAAGAGCCATAGAGAGTGATTCTACTCTCATATATCTCATATTGTCATTATCGCTGTATATGGTCTAGCCCAACTCATTGCCCAATTTTCCTTTTGTTAAACAACATCGCGTTTACTCAGCGCGCGCGTACAACAACGCGTTTACTTTTCAGGAATGATATTTCACCTGTGGTTGTTCGACTTATTTTTATGACACTTGTTATGGAAAATATCAATTCGCTAGCCAGAATAGGCGTTAAAAGCCGCAGAATAAAATAGGGTTCAAAAAGATAAGTCACTGGGTTTTGTCAATTTTGAACTTGTACCACTATTTACAAAAATCTGCAAATATTCATGGCCATATACGATGCTTAAGATACAGGATACAAGATTAATGGATGCAGACGATACGATACAGTCTCTTCCATTTCACGCATACTACACATATGAAGCTAAGGTGTTATGCACCGCATTCAAATAACAACGCTGAACACCATTTTATCTCATGTAGAAGTATTATTTATTACTCTTTTAAGATATTCCTTGTAGAAAAAAATGTTCAAGATTTTTTCATCATTATCAGTCATTGATCATAGATTGGTTTGCTGAAGCTTCGCACTCCATTATTCTCTCAGCCAACCGATGCGTTTCCACATAAGTCTTTATTATAACGTTGCTCATATTCTACATCACTTATTCCACCCTTGATGTACCTCGATATCACATCCAATATATTACCCCGTCCAGTAATGTTTCCAAGATACTTCTGTGTTGCATCACGCGTCCATGATGTTTGCTTCTTCTATTCATTAGAGTTACCCTTAAACTTCTTTTCTCTTCAACACTTCGTAGAAGTTCTTCACTCGTCATTCTCACCATCCATTTCATTATTTTCATTATTTTGCAACCCCACATTACCACTGCAGCATTCTTCACCGTATTGAAAACATCGTATGGGGCGAGATTGGCGTTTATTACGCGGAGGGCGCTGCACGGCTTTAAAACCGATGACCCCAGTGGCCGTTGACCGCTGAGCTCCATGTTGTCCCCTGAGTGTGCGTGTTTCTGGCATGGAGAGAAACGTCAGCTGACAATTTGCCGGGGAATGTGGCAGATCCATGTCACCCCATTCCCATTCTATCCTCCCCAGTCTTCCCCCTACCCCCCTCTACCCACCCCCCTACTTTCCCTCCCCAATCCATCTCTCCCCGCTATCTCGAAAATCTCCGCCGCCGTGCTCCCGACCCAGTCTCCTCTACCCTCTACATCCCCCACTCTACATCCCTACCTCTCCTTCCTCCCAACTACTCCTCCTCAAGACGGGGCCCGCGATAAAATAACTCCTTCCCCTCCCCCCGACCACCACAAGTCTACTCCACTGCCGCCCCTCCCTTCTCCGCCCCTCCGAGAAAACGTGCCAAACATAGAACAACATTCCACGCGCTCATCGTATCCCGCGCTTCTTTACCCCTATTTTAATTGTTTTTATATCTCATCTACACATACATCCATGGCGAATATACATTTTCCCGTACGGCTGAATACCCTCAACCTCAACCACCTCCTAGTCCGCCGAATAGTTTTCTTGTCTCCTCCACACTTTGACAGGGTTATCTGCCTTGGCCGGGACTACTAACCCGGATCTCTCGATATCGCGCCGAGACCAATAGCCATTTAAAGTATCGATACCTCACTATTCACTTCCTGGAGGTCTTTGTGGGCTCAAGAGGAGCTACATGAACTCATTTAAAGCCTACAAAAATGTTGACAGGGTTATCATTTTGACAGTGCCTTGACCGGGACTCAAAACCGAATCCCTCGAAATAGCGCCCAGTTCGATAGTATCTATCAATACGTCATTCTTTACTCCCCGGCGCATTGGGCTTAAAAGGAGCCACATGAGCTAGTTTAAAGCCTACAAAAATTCACATAATAGAAGGAGGCCTCGGTAGCTCGATATCGAGGGATCCGGATTCGAGTCCGGGTGATTGCCGAAACTTTTACCTCGGTGTAACTTTCGCACTTAGGTGCACTTGTGTATCACGCTGTTAATGTAATACCGCGGCTATTTCGTGGTTTATTCAAAATCTGTCAAAATCAAACGCCGTAGTTCTCACAGGGTCCATTCTTTTCGCTTGCGGCTGGAGGAAACTCCTGATTATCATTGCCTTTCTGGAAAGTGATCACGTGACAGAATTTTTTTTTCTGATTTTGGAAAAACACATTATTGGAAAAGTCTGGAAAAAGGCAAGGAGAATTTT
This sequence comes from Pyrrhosoma nymphula, assembly GCA_963573305.1. Taxonomy (NCBI): domain Eukaryota; kingdom Metazoa; phylum Arthropoda; class Insecta; order Odonata; family Coenagrionidae; genus Pyrrhosoma; species Pyrrhosoma nymphula. The sequence goes on from OY754330.1 coordinate 137,339,797, forward strand.
CTACACCCTGCACGCTTTCCAAAGTACCCGGCTCCACTGCTGAGAAGCAGCAGTCTCAGCAGATGAAACGGATGGCGCAGATCAGGAAGATCGGTACGGTATCAACTGCCATAGCTTCGGGTGAGGACAAAAATCACGGTATCGGCCGGAGTACTACGATGTGGAAGGCAACGGGAAACGACCACATTAGTCTTCCCAGAAGGTGTAGCCTTGAATTCATATGACGTGATGGCATTCCACCCAGTAAAATATTCCGGAGGTAAAATAGTCACTCAATGCTCAATGGACTTCTGCGAGGGGAACATCACTCAGTGATAGTGAGTGGACCGATGCAGTTCTGGAGAGTGATTCCTCACACATTAGTCAGTTAGTTGCGCTAGGACCGGATGAGAGAAGAAATGCCGGAAGCATGACGTTCCAGAGGAACGTGCCACCAAATGAAGGGGGAAGGGATAGATGCTGAGGGGAGGGGAGAAGGAAGGGAGTGAAGGGGAAGGAAAAGACGAAGTGGAGGGGGAAAAGAGGCGACAGTGTGTGTCCTTCCGGCATGGCGAGTGTCGTAATCGTTACGAAGGTGGAAAATGAAGTGTAAGGAATTATAGGTTTTAAAAAAATAATATTCGCTTTCAATTCGGTCACCCTTGCATTTGTTTTCTTTCACGAGAGGTGACCAATAACGACCATAAAACCAATCATGGACAGGAGGAATGGTTGATAAGTTAAGATAAGATAAGCTATATTGGCATTAAAGAATTGAGGAGAGAAACCCAGCGTTGGCATTAGCTATCTCTTAAAGAAAGGTGCCTAGGTAGCATGGTTCAACGTGTCATCCGATGGACTGCACTTGAAATACTCTCCATATTACACCCATGTTGGGATCAGGATTACTCTGAAAGATCTTTTCCGCCGCTGCAGGGGTTTGAGACTGGGTCCTTCAGGATGGTACGCCAGTACTCTAGCCACAACATCAACCAGATCCCCTTTCCATTGTAATTAAATTTTTACACGTGTGAAGTCGCTGTCGTTGCATACACTTAAAAAATGAAAATACGTTACATAAACGTATATGACAACGGTGAGCCTCCTTTATCCCGGAAACTGCACATTTAAATTTTGAGCTAAATGATTATTGGTTAACAGAACGTATTTAGGATTAGAATTTTTAGAGGTTATGACATGCAGCACCGGTCCATAATTATTTCTTTTAAAAAAATCACCATTCTCATTGCATGAGTATCTTTTCTACAGCTCAACGGAGAGGCGAATGTCAAAATACCGTCAGTTAAAAACAACAGCATGCTAGGAGATATCGAAGGAACATTTATGAGGAGTGACTTAAGTCTTCTTCAAACGTTAAGATACGAGATTGGATAGCACAACAACGAACGCTACCTTTAAGGGACCGATCCTTCGTGTGCCGTGGGTCCAGATATGGTTGAAGTTCCTAAAAATGTGAAGTTCCTTCGTGCATTCTTATGTACCTGAATAAATATGGTGGAGCTAGGAAGTGATTGATCGAGTAAATGTACTCGCAGGATGACCTCGTATGAGGCTAGCTGCCTCTCTAACTAATAAATACTGTAGGCATCCCTACTCCACGGCCGACTCACCGACGATCTCCGCCGAATCCTTCTGTTTCCTTCAAATAAAAAATTAAAAAGCTAGGATGCTAACATCGCATGAACAACTCTGCTGGATTTCCTTCTCCTTCCCCCCCATCTACAACTCCCTGCACCCCCCTTTAGCTCCTACCTCTTGCATTCCCTGTGTATTAAATGAGTACGAAGGGAACCGGGGAAGAGGTTGGTTAAATAGAATACCGAAATGAATACATGCCGGTGTACCCTCAACGGTTTGAAAAAGGACCTAGGAGAATTGAAGAAAAACTCCATGCAATGAAACAGCAGTTCCCAACCATTGGCACGGGTACCCTAAAGGGTACGTTCTTTACGCCTAATGTATACGTGAAAGATCTTTTAAAAAGCAGATTTAAGATAAAAATAGTATTAATTAATGTAAATAATAAACATTTTACGTGGTTGCATTCAACTGGACATCTCAGTTTGTTTGGGTCAAACCTTGTAATTAATTTTCACCCAATTCCACCAAGTCGACTTTCTTGAAACTGGACTTGTATATTTCAATTCTATAAAGTAAATTTACCATTATGAAACAACGTTTTAAAAATAAGCTTGCCATTTCGGGGTCAAAAATGCAAATTGTTATTATTTAACACAAAAATATGTGATTATCGTTTTGTAGATACTTCACATATATTTCAAATTAAACCAGTAATCATTCAACACAGTGAAGGGGTTAAAACATTTGTTATCATAGCTGAGGTGAGTGTGCCAACTGTATCAATCCAAATGAAAGACACCAATTAATGCGTAAGTCTAACAGTTACAACGTCAATTACCTCCTTTTTGTTGCGAACACAGGGACAACAAAGGTAGATATAGGAATGCGGAGAAAGATCTACCTACTATTTCATTCTCGTTTATTTCAAATTTAACCTTTTGTCCGTTTACGAACCCCTACCAAAGAACCAGTACATCAAACAACTAGTGATCTGAAAAAACATTTTCCATTCACTTGAAAGTTTTAAAACGTAAACAAAGAAATTTCCCCCATTTGAAATGAAAAGCTTTTTCCAATATTCCTTTTGTTTTATCTTTTTTAATGAAGTGCAAAGTTTCTGGTTTGAAATTGGTCTCGAAAAACCAATTTCATCATCTGTTTTTGTTATAGCCACTAACGGCGTGTCGAACGAAGGAATTTTTGTACCCATCCGCTCGGCAATGTAGCTATCTAATTTTGTTACCCATTAGTAACCATAAGTTCTGAATATTCATTGCAGAGTTAAAAAATATCTTTCGAGTTAAACTCACGTGATTTGAATGTTTCAAGTGCATACATTAGACAAACGTGTAGCCTTTGAGTAACTAAATGGGAAGTGACGCATTTCAATTATATTGGCAATTACAGACTTTGTCACTGCTCTCTGTGGGAAAGTTAACTAGCATGATATGCGGAAACAAAGAAAATATTTCAAATCCGAAAGGACAGTCATTAAGTATGATAAATGGTTTCAGTGTATTTTCTAATCCATTGGTTGCCATCTATAGACCTCTCGCATGCACGAAAATTCTCACCCCGGCAATGGCCGATATGCAGAATGTTGATTGTTTCTATTTAGTTTGAATTACCCTAAAAATGCAATGAAACTGCCTTATTTTAACCATTTTATTCCAAAATATGTGCATTTTAATTTAAATCAAACATGGTAAAAAACATCAATACATTGCTTTTCAACAGTTTAAAACCACAACATAAAATAATTTGAAAAAATGGTCATGGCATGTTTATGTACATCCCACCCGGCTTTTACAAATAGTGAGAGGGCTAGAACCGTAAAACTAGTCAGGGTAAAACGTAGCTCGTTTTAGGAGATACACTGTGATGGAGAATAACCGTGACGATAATTGTACAAAAGAAGAAACCAGATATCAATTTTATCAGAAAAAATTTACTTTTCGCGCATCTTTCCTGTCTAGCGAAGAAAAACTTTTTCGAAGATTTCAAACCATAAAAAAGTACCATTTCTTGTCATTAAATTCTCTCGGGTTTCCCTCCGGGTCAGGAAGGTGGTTGTTGTCAACGTTTCAATGACTCTCTTTACCATCGTCATCAGCCCTGAAGACGATGGCAGAAGCAGCCATCGAAAAGTTGACGACAGCCGCCTTCAGGACCCGGTAAGAAACCCAAGAAAACTTCATCAGCCTTTTTCACTGGGAAAACACCAAACCTTTTATCATTCCATTATTTACATTTTTCTCCTGCCCCACAAAAAAAATAACTTTTTCAAGGGCTTCAAACGATAAGTATGCATCTGTACTTCTTGCTTCGACTCTACAATGTGTATGATGTTGACTTTCATCCCAAGGCTGACTACCACTTAGTCATCAGCAAATTTAGCTTGCTTAACCACTCTTCTATCTCCTTTCATTCTTGTATTGAGTTCTGCTCATGCATCTCTCACTATCTCATCACTTATGTATGCATTTAAAGAATAAAGTCTTGGGCACAGTGGCTCTGCCTTACGCTCTGAACTCCCCACCAGTACCCTTCCTAATATTCACGTGCTACCCTTACTTGAGCAGACTGTGCCTCATGTAGGTAACAAAAAACGCACATATGCTTTCTCAAAATCATTAAGCAAATATTAAGCAACATGCTCACTGTTCTGGATATTTTAACAATTATGTCCCCATATGTCTGCTATGACTTTACGCATTTCTTTTCCACTCCATAACTTAAGTTTCGAGTTGCCCATCCCTTGACACAATCCAAGATGGAGGTCGCCTCTTATACTTTCGCGTTGGTTGTTTTCTTAGCCTCGACTTCACCACTCAAGATGGGAGGGAAGGAGAGATATGGGAGTTTGGCATAAGTAAAAGCGCAAAAGGAAAACAGCGAACCTTCCCAGGAATTCATATTGTTTTCCTCCGCTTCCCTTTGTTTTCCGAGGAGGAGGAGGTTGAAATGGGGAGGACGGAAACAAACTCCTCACTTGATATCACTTGAAAATTCCATCCATTCCACGAGTGGCAACAAACCCTTAAGTCCATGGGCTCCCCAAAAACCCTGAGCCCTTTCCCCTGCTCTGTCCATCCGTGCCTTCCAGAACTCCCTCCACTCAACACGAGCCTATTGCAATCGCTTTCCAGCTCCCTGTCTCTGCCCACTTCTTCTTTTAAACCCCCATCTAATTATATATTCCCTCGACCTCAGCCAAACTTCATATCACATTCCCACGAAAGAGAATCACTGACAATGTTTACTTTATTATTTTCTTTTTTCCCTCCCCTTGCATATTACAGGGGAAATTCAGCAGAAAAATGAGAATGGGCTGAAAGCATAGACTGCACAATGTATAAATCATCTTCACTAGCCCAACACACCAAAGATTACTTCTACGTAGGTCTCCTTTTCACTCCCCCATCAGCTAACCGTTTCGTTCTTACATTCTTTATTCGTCCCTTAGAACTGCTTACAAAAATGTTTTTTTGATACTGTTGTCGTGTAGGAGTGGTTTGCAACAAAAAACGGACTTAGTAACAGCTTTTCGTGACTCTGAGGAAATTATTCATTCTACATTTTATGACAAAATCAGGTATGACATTTCAGAGATGTTTTAGGTATTGAAGTCACTAGAAATAGTGATTAAATATTCTCTCAAAGACAATTCATCTAAGAGGGAGTTGTTTTACCAATACAATAAAGAGAGAGCCACACATGATATAGGCTTCAAGATGTTGAAATGATGAAAGAATTACATCTGAAATTAGGGCCCAGGAAATCAAGAAAATAAAACATATTTTTGGGTATGCATGAGAAAAAAGTGAAACTATACCGCAATTGGGAATCTCCATTTTTCCAAAAGATTAAGATTTCCATCAAAATGGCATTATTTCTTTGTCATTTAATATTATTCCAAAGAATAGGAAAATTTTTATTCAATGCATTCAATACTTTGTCTAGAATTATGGTTCACTCAATAGTTTCAGGCTTCACTTCGTGGGAGTATTTAGTATCTATACTAAATAATATGTTTTTATTTTTCCACAGAATTTAATTCGGAAATTTTGTGGAAAAGTACGAGGTGCATTATTTGTTATAGAAACTATGGATCATATTATATTATTCCTTCTGGATTTCACATTTAAAAACGAGGCCTCCAAAAAATATCAACGCTTTTAGACAGAACCTTCCGCAGTGCAATTCATTTGGCCTTTACCTTAAACCGGAAGCGACCTCGATACAAGCGTCGTGAAGTTATTCCCGAGTCTGAAGTCGGAACTGTTTTTCAGAACTTTTTTATTCCAAGAGACACTTTTCAATGAATAAAAAATATAATTTCATTCAGCTTAACGGCCCTCATAGCGTAGGGATTTACCATTTTCTTCGTCCAATTTCCTCCACATAAAAATCTTAGGGCAGTCCCAATGACCCATGCATATTGCATTTCCACCGGATAAGGAAGGTGTAGCTCAGATTGGAAATTCGGTCACAGGGAGGTTTAGCGAATTAGCAAACTCAGTGAATTCCAGAGAAAGCAGCTCAGAGCCAGGCCAAGCTACAATGAAATGACCATTGCACTGGTTGCAACCAGATTCAATAGCATCGTGAGGGGCTAATACAATATATTATGGTTTTGTTATAACTTAAACGTTGGTAACAACATTTTGCTTATGTCAGACGCTAACAATTTTCAATGTGATGGAATCGTCAAAAATTTAACGAATATTTGTACCAATTTATAGGAAAAAATAACTTTCAAACTATATCCAACTGATATGCTAATCAATACGTATTGCATACATCCTTGGCCTGTTACCACGGGGAAAAATGAAGTGCTCCTTGAGAGAAAAAAAAGTGTTTCTGAATCGATGATGCAAGGACATGGAGCAATAATTTCATGTTTCATGATTTACTCCAATTAAATACATACAGGATATTAAATTACTTCATAAGAAATAAAAAATAAGTATAATTCTAAATACATCAGAGTGCAGTGCATTATCAACGAATCCAGGACTTTCAAAAAATGAACTCATATTCATTGGACACTGAAATTGGGCGATTGAAGTAAGAGAAGCAAGTAGTCCCGATCACTTAAAAACCCTACAAGAGTAATAAAAAGTTTCACAGGTACACGAGCGTTCCTGATTTGCATTGCAATAATTTCTACAAATATCAGAAGAAGAAAATCTACTATATACTTGGCACACAATATTTGAGTGACTCGAGCAATGGACTCACGTAATGCTTCTATGTGCAAATAAACATCTACATTTTAGGGAAATATCGCAATAACCCAAAATAAATGCGCCAACAATATTTTATAAATGCCACACACGTACAATGAATATATAAGACACTAGCGATTCACTCACTAGGTTTTCAAGTTTCCAAATTAGCCTCCAACCGCCTTCAATTTATTCCGTCGTATTATTCGATATCTGACTTATGATTTTCTTTTCGCATTCTTGCATGCCAAAAAATGTCAAGGATCTATCGATATAATTAGTTTTTATTGCCACTTCCTTTCCAAGGAATCCTGAGTGACGTAAAAAATACGAACCTAAAAATAACGCGACCTTGGTATCCTGACGCACCGCAGTCCATTCTCGGAGAATGTAGCGAGGCGGAAATAACATTAGAAACGCGCCTGAAATTCCTGAGGGCGAACGCCACCAAGGCTGACAATCGGGACACGTGTTCGGAACACAGTAGTTCATGTCTGCCTTCCTTCAGAACATCAGACCGGGAGGAGTATCGAGATTCTTCAGCCCCTTTCTTGTCACGTCGAAATCAAGAAAGGAAATGTACAAAAAAAAATAATTTTTCAGTCAAGAACTATCAAGCATTCTTAATTTCATTCTCAATTTTGTTGTATGCGTAGAGTTGATTAACAACCTCACTGCATACTTGCTATATCTAAATTAACTCGCTTTCATAGTGAATATTCACTGATGAATCTATTACCCGGCTTCGGCATTACCCAGCTCTTAACGAAAGGGTAGTTCAAAATTTAACATCCAATTCAATAGACAGAATAATGTATGTGTCTTTTGAAAAATATTCAAGTAGGAATCGGCATTCCGCTGAGATAAATTGGATATTAAATTTTTATTCATTTTTTCCACTTTTCTTGTACGCTAACTTTTTCCAGACACCATGCTCTTCACATGCGAGTGCAAGCAAGTTTTGATACACATACACACTACTAACTCTAGTTCATTTGAGTGTTCTACCAGCTGATTGGTAGGTTTTTGGACAGTCTACATCCTAAATTCTGAAACCTTGTCACGTTTTCCCTCCTAAGGATATCCCGCCGTTAGATCCCTCTTACATTACTCATATCTTCTTCCTTCCTCTTCCACGCTTCCCCAGTGTTCTCCCCTCTATCACTCTCTTCAACATGCCCCCTCCTCTCAAAACCTCCTCCATCCATCTCCTCTGCCTTCTCCGCACCTCTGCCGCAAGCTTCCTCTCCTCTCCAACCATATCCAATACCTCCTCGTTCGTCTTTCTCGCCACCCAGCTCATCCTTCTCCAAACCCATATCTACAACGTCTTAATTCTACGTATATCCTCCTTTATAAACGACCAAGTTTCCGAGCCATAAAGCGCCAGGCTCAACATTAGAGTTTTCACCAACCTTTTCTTTACGTCTCTTCTCAGACCCCCCTCATCAATTCCCTTCTCTTTGAAATTGCTTCTTCAGCCACGGCAATTCTATCTCTGATGTCCCTACCACTAAACCCATTCTCCTCCGAAATACTACCCAGATACGTAAACTGCTCGACCTGCTCTATCTTCTGCCCTCCCATCCTTATATTCGGCCCCGCCTTCTTACTTCAAGAAAATCTCATCACCTCCGTCTTCTTATGATTTATCTTCATCCCATACCTTTCGAACTGCACCTCTAACGCATTAATAAACTACTACTGCTGGTAAGTAAGATGATTCTTTCTTTCCACGCACCTATAGTAGATAGCTATACAAAAAACAGAGCTAGACACTGACACACACTATTAATCTTCACTTCACTACCGTACTCTTCATCATTCTATTCATTTTTCGCACATCCTCCCCTGTGCGTGGCTGGTGCCTTCACATCCCCTACCAAACGCCCCTGCGACGGATCGCATGGTTGAATGTGGGTGTAGAATCTACACCCACATTCATTTTTTCAAGCTCGGGACGCATTTCAAGCTCTTTCCGACAATTACTCCCACGGACCAAAACGAATTCGAGGGAGGTCGTGTAACGTCGTGCCACTCCCAAATAAGAAAATGATCGCGTTGATTTTGTTTAAAATCGAGGCTTCGTTATTCTTAGCTGTTCTTTATTATCATGATCGTTGCTTCGTTTATTTAAGGAATTCATTATAATTTTATTTATGTTTTAAACAAATGCCATTTTGTCAATTGTTGAATGTTTATTGTTTTGAAAGGGCTGTTAAGATGTTGTTTAAAGAAAGAAGGCAATTGTTTTATGAGAGACTGCAAAGATAGGACCGATGATGTATTGGTCTTAAATAAAGAAAGTTATGGAACTTTGGAATGTGAATAAATAATTCCAAAAAAAAGATCACGACATTACAGTTGGGACGTAGCGCTGGTCGAAGACTTGGACGCATGCGCGTGACATGTCCACCGCTACGCGGATACGAACACGCGGCGGGCGAGCGGATTGCGCAACGCAGCCGGAGAGTAGAGCAAAAGAGAGACTGAGAGAAAGAGAGACTGAGAGAAAGAGAGGGAGGGAAGAGAGAGAGAGGGAAGAGAGAGAGGGACCAAAAATACGAGACTCTCATCTGATGTGTAGGTGCGTGTGTGTTTCAAGTTCCTGGGCTCTCGGCCAGCGGCGCAATCATAGCCGGTCGGTCGAATATCTCTCCGCTGATGTCATGCTCCCCTCATCCTCCCATCGATACCGAATCGATGAGGAACGCTGCCACGCAGCGCGCCGGTATTGAATGCCGATATCTGGACGCGTGATTGCTCTCTCTCTCTCTCTCTCCCTCTCTTTATACCGTGTTGAGTTTTTTTTTTCGTACATATTTTTTTCCTCGAGGAGTGCCTTGAGGGGACGTGATAAAAATGAAGGGGTCGAGGGCACATCTCCGTACCGATGCATCCGATAAAATCCCTCCGTTCTCCCCGTAAAACTGTATCGCCGTTGACGGATAAGGAAGGAGAGATTATCTAGGCGATGGTGAGCCTGACAGAACAGCTAAGATCCGAAGTATACCAAATGTTAGACTGATGCAATTTGTTAAATTTTCCTGGAAATAAAAACAACTGGAGTCCATGATGAGGGTAAAAGTATCACTGCAATCCCACATGTATATTTATTTATAGACGACCACGGTTTCAATGCAGTGCTGAATCTTCACCAGAAAATGATGAAATACAACAAATCATGATTTCTAAACATAAAAGATTCTGTGGAATCGCAGTGTTTTCTATGCACTAATCATGAAGGAATTCCACCAAGTAAAGCCAGAAACCATCACCTTAGCTGAAGTAGATAAATTTAGTTAAATTACAAAAAAGATCACTTTTTTCACCATAATGGATTCTTAAAATTAAACGAAGACGGAAACCACTGACTTTATTGTTGCAGTTTGAGCAGGATATCGCTACACAGAAACTCCAATGAATTCGGTCTATTATAAAAAATATCTTCGTATGTAGCACTATGATGGTATAATGAGGCAGCAAAACAAGAAAAATAAAACTTCATTGCTGAAAAAGTTACACGTTGCCATTATTTATATGATTCAGCCAGGGGGATCTTGAGCGATATATTACACATTCATAACCTGGTCAGGATTCCAAAAATTTCCTAAAAACAGTCTATTGCTTCCTAATAAGTAAATACATATAACTTTATTGATGGTATCCTTCTACTTTTCTCATCAAATGGGTTTCAATGACCAATCATGAGCTCATCATGACGTAAGTTGGGGTGGGTGAAACTAAAATCAGCGAATTACCTTATAAGTTAGTGGCCTAGATAAAAATTTTAATGGTTAGGGAGATCAATCGATATTTTATCAATTTATATTGCCTATTTCAAAGGGGCATTGAAAATTTGTAACCAAATCTTGTGGGACATGGGTGTAACCACGTTCATCCTAAAAATATGGCGAACGCTATTTATTTTATTCATAAACTAAAACTACTCATATATGTAGAACCAATGAGTTTAATTCCTAAAAAATCCGTAAAACAATTGTTCTTGGTCACCCATGACCAACATGCCAAAAAACGCTCTGGGCAAAGGGCCCCAAATTAAACCTTTTGATCCCCTCGTATCTACGTGCCTATTATAAGGAATCTGAAATAACTAGCATACTTTCTTGATCCTAATGCCAAGAATATTCCGTCAAAAAGCCCATTTTTGTTTCTGTTCTTGAGAATGGCGTTGGGTCAGCCTTAGGATGAAAACTGTTAAAGATGCCTGCATTTCTGATGTTCCACCAAGTTTCGACTTGATAACACCAGTTGAAAAAAGAATTGGAAATAGCTGTTAACGAAAATAGCGAACGTGGTGGAAAGCCACAAATGCAAACGCCTTCACATTAACCCCTCGGTAACCTATGGTAGAGATAATTCTTGGTTACATTTTTTATTATCATTCATTATAAGAAACGTTGAAATTTTGAAGTTTTAATAGATACCTTTTTATTTATTTACACATCTCAAACGTCTACAAATATGCAACAACCGAGTCATCTGACTTTTGCTATCAAGAAACAAAAATGCCATCGTATATTAACCCTCCGGATGGGGGCAAGGGCCTAGCCACGTTGAAACACCGGTTCCCATCAGAACACCCAAGTTAAGCAACGTTGGGCCCGGACGGTGGTTGGATGGGTGACCCTCCTCCATACCTCGACCAGGCATGGATGGAGAGATGATACTCCCTCTTTTCCTATACCGGGAGGCCGGAGGGAGACCCAGACCGGGCCGGTTGGAGGGAGGACATCCTCTATACCCGATACTCGGGTGAGGCAGGGGGAGGCCAATCCTCCATACCTCTACCGAGTTGCAGGTAAGGGTCCGAGGTGCCCGAGATCCTGACGAAAGGCCCCCAAACAACAATCTAATCCAACCCTCCGGATGTAACCTTCCGATATTCATCTCCCAAAAAATTATAAAGAGCCTAAAAATAACTTTAAGGTACAGTTAGTAACCTTAATCCAGCTGTAATAAACCTTCTAAGATATTATAAATTAGTTAATTTCCATTGATAATTATTTTTGTCGAAAATAAGAGGGCCTTTCAGGTATATTTTTTTCAAAGAATTATGAGTAAATTTCGAAGAAAAAATCTGTTTGAGACTGCCATAATAGGTATATTCTAACACCTCTTGATATGGAATGACATTAATCAATAACTTTGACACCAATAGGCATTGGGGCAATAGCGACAACGCCGCATCTCCTGAAATATTTCCACCATGAATAGAATTTTCACGCCAGGAATTCCGCGAGATATTTAATTAAAATACGTGCTATACAAGGTTAGTAGTTAGCATGAAATTACTTGCGGGTCACCACGCTCAAGTATAAGCAGCTAGGTCATCTATGATGCAAGTCCTGAGCAAACTAATCGCTGGGTGAGAGGTATCAATCGATAATCTTTATCCTCCGCGTTAATTGGATCGTACGAAACAGTCTCACGTATGGAATTTGCCATCTACATAAATCAGACTATCCACACGGGGTCACAAGGTCATAGCGTAGGGACTGAGAATGGTTTCCCACGAGGTGTGAAAAGCTAGGCTCTAACTAGTGCTATAACAGAATGAAGATGAGGGAAGGAAAAGCGAACAATGCCCCGGTTGGACCGGGAAGCTGGACGGCAACCCATTAACCTGACGCTGGGCCCTATAAATATCGCTGTAAATTGTGGAAATCAAAATTCATGATTTATACTGAATTATGATCTTGCTGTTGTATTTTTAAGACACCCAAACATAAAATCATTGATAATATTATTTTAAGTGTGACCTTATGGTTAGAAAGGGTTTAAATGGTAGAAAGTAAGCTAACATATTTTATAAAAACTGTGAAATTTTCACAAAATACATATTAAACTAACCTATGTTTCGTTACCTTGTGCCATTATCAAGTGCCATAATAGTACCCAGTACCTAGTTCCTTGATAATGGCACAAGTTACCGCAACCTAGGTACGTTTAATAAATAATTATCTGCCCCTCCTGATCTCCTCCAGACGTTTCGTCTTCTCGCTTACTATTCCGAGTGCTTCTTATTTTATTTTCCTTTGCGTTCATCGCACTTTCTCCAGTATCCTTCATACATACCCACATATAAAACGCCTGCAGCTTATCACTCGTCTTCCTTTTTCTTTAAAACTCCCAATAAATCAAGTACTTAAGACAAATGTTATGCTGGACAAACATTTCGAGTAGATACTGTTCACAGGGAGAAAACAGATTATGATAAAGGAAGGAAGAAAATTGGGATTAAAGGTCAAATTACAATTAAAGTTTGTGTATATCTTCATCTTATATATATAAAATAGAATGTTTCTTTTTTTGTTCATTATTTATGCCCGCCAATACCATTCACCTGATTGCGATGAAACTTTGGTGAGTTGTTGTGCGCGTGCCCATGAAGGTTTCTAAATTATAAAAATGGCAATTTTTGGGGTTGTGTTTACCCCAATATTGTTAACATTTACTCCCATAAGAAAAGCATTGAATTCGGTGCAGGTTTTTCTTTAATTGCTTTTTTAAATTACTTGGACTCAAGATATTGTATGGACATTTGTATCATAGTACGAATAAAAAAATTCCGTATTTAATTCTTTCATTTAATTTTCTTATACGCTTCTTTTATGTCCAAGAATTGCGTTTTTATCTCGAAATTAATCAATTTACTTCCTTTTCAACAAGACAAAATTTCCTTGGCAACCAGGCGTGGATATCCACTTATAGCAATTAAATGAATGGTTCTTCACGCCTGCCGCAGGTTCTGATACTAATTTGATAGTTATAGTTAAACGACTACAGTTCCTCGGTCGCATTGCCTTCTCAATGACCATCAACAAGGTAAAAGGTCAATCGCTTCAAGTGTGTGGATTAAATCTGGAAAATCCATGTTTATCACAATATGCACACGAGTGGGACAACCGAAAAATTTGATTTTGCAGAGGGTGGTAAAACCAAAAATAATGTATATCCCAAAGCACTTGAATGCATTTTTTCAACTATAATTTAATACACAAAAAATCATTGTCTTTCATTTATTTTGTACATGTAAATGTGTCTGCTTTGCATATATGTGCCTACTTAGAAAGAAAAAGAGGCATTGGAACGCATGCCGGGGAAACAGGTGAGTTGTTGTGCGCGCACCTTCGAAGGTTTCTGAATTGTTAAAACACATCGTACAATAGGTGGAGCACGAACAGTTTCAACAAATAAGTGTAGGCATGCGATATTCTCAAACAAGCGAGGAACAACAAACAAGCCACGAAGCAGATAGTTTACGAGTTGCTCAATCACGTGCATCAGAATCGTATCAGTGAGACATAATTTGTGTCAAAAGTAACGTATTTTATTGGAACGTAGAATAAGATTGGGTGCAGTGGTCTCTTTGTTTGCTTTTGGATTTTAAATGCTTATCATAAGATCACTTAAAGAACAAGGTTTTGAATTCTTTCATTCGAGTTTTCGTATATTCTTCGCTTTTCCCTTAAATTGGATTTTTAAGGTCGAGAATCTAAAATGTTTGCACTACTTCAACATTAAAATATTTTAATTACTTATAAACCACAGCAAAGGCATGGAATAGAAACTCATGCCATCATTTGTGCGTTATGAATTCCTGTGTAGGTACGAGGAATTCAATGAACTAGGTTTTAAATTTGTTTAGGGACCGATTTTGAACCCCAAAAGGATCTGTGGGCCAAGCCATGAAAAGTATGGAAATGAATGGGGACTTCAATATAGAGTATTTAATTTTGCGAATAGACAAAAAAATCATTGTCCATCATTTATTTAGTACATGTCTGCTTTGTATATAAGTGCCTAGTTAGAAATAAAAAGTGGCATTGCAACGCATGCCGGGCACAGCTAGTGTTAAATAAATATGTATTTAAAATAGTAATTATGGTAAATATACACTGCTTTTTGCGGAAGATCAGGTTGTGCTGGCCGAGGACGAGTATGATATGAAATACATTATAAGGAAAATAGATGACGAGTACACAGCTGGGGGTGTGGCAATTGATACAAGACGCAGTATATGCTCTTGGGACAAATTGGGCAATCTATCGCAACAACAGCTGGGAACATAAAGATGACAACTAAATGCAGCTATCTGGGTGTACACTTGAATGAAACAAGTAAGGACGGCGAGGAAATCACACGGAAAATAGGACAAGGAAAGCCATAACAAAGATGCTGCACCCAGCACTTTGGAGCAGACAAATATCAAATAAATTAAGTGCATGAATGTTCTCATCACTGGTAGAAAGTTGAGTCACATACGGTTCAGAAGTGTGAAAGATCTCAGGGGAAACGAAAAGAAAATTGAACGCGGTGTGAACTGGATTCTGGAGGAGATCCTGCGCTGTAGACTTACGGATCTTGCTCGTAACAGTGAACCTTGGGGAAAGAGTAGAAGATCAAAATAAATAAAAGAATGGTTGAGTTTTATTCTGACCCGTTGGGGGAAAAATTAAGGAAAAATCTGCAGTCGATAGGGTAAAAAAAAATTTTAAATCCTCCTGAAAAAATCTGCTTCGCGAGGAAAGATAATTTCACTACCACTTATTTCACTAACTTACACAAATCGTACGAATGGCATATAAGCGCCCATTATCTCAAATTATATCCAGAGATACCACTGAAGGTTTCCCCTATCCTCATAACCAATTGTAAAAAAAGGTCTGAAATTGAGCATCACATTGCCTCAGATCAATAGTGATCGGCTTAAGGGGAGGAATGCGTCAAACACAAATCGGTCATTGGAAATGCAACCCACGCAACGGATTCTAGATCCAAGGAAACCTTTTTATGAGAAAGAATCGCTAGGGAATGGAGAAGACAATGGAATGAGGATGATGATAAGAATGGGGGATTTCGGAGAATGGTAAAGCTCGAGCCTTTTCCCTTTGATCCTCCCCGGGCAGATATACTTTTCCCCTTCACTTCTGGGGGGATATATAGATGCAGAGGAAAGGGGAAGGGTTGAGAGAGGGAGACGTGGGTAGCGGGAGGAGGAATAGTCCGCGCTGTCTTCCGCAGCAGCAGAGGCGAAGAGAGCGTGTGAACACAGGGAGGGAGAGGAAGTAGAGGTCTGAATCTGCTGACCTCCTCCCCTTTTTATCGCCCGTTGCCTCCCTAACCACACTAAACCACTCCCAGGCCAAAATGGTTTATTAAAAGGGAGAGGCTCCATAAACCCCCTACTTTTTATACCTTCCTTCCTCGCCCTCCTCCTCTCTCCCTTCTTCCTATTCATTCATTCTTCTTTTCCAATTTACAGCCTGGAATGGGGAGCGTGCTTTAAAATGTATCACACGTATTTGTGCTTTGGACACAATAGCGAATTCCATAATCATCTCAAATATATAACTGGCATGCTTATGCGTCATCCACAGGCACTAATGATTGCCTTTGAAATTGCACTGGATTTGAAAAGGTCACGTGAATCAAAATGGCATCTCAATTGTTTGACTTCACCGCACGGTTTATCTTCCCAGCTCTAGATTTATTTCAGCAGTGAGGATTTCACAGTTCCATTAAGGAAATAAAACGATCATTTTCGTAAAAATTAGGGAAAAACCGCTCAATTTCACATGATATTTCGGCGTATTATCCTAAGAGATACCGATCCGGCACGTTATCCACCGGATTCTCGCTGTCGCAATGTTCTGACGCCGCCCAACACGCGTAAATTTAACAAGAAATGTTTTCAATAAAACAAGTTATTTGTCTACCAAATGTTAAGCCCTGTACGCGTAAGGATGGATAGTTCACTAACTCGTAATTTTTAAAAAATAATGCAAGTTCCCTATTGCTCCCAACGTGAATCTGTTTTAGTATAGATTTCATTAATATTCAATACATGAGATGTTTTACATGCCTTATACCTTCACTCAAATTTGCATTGTGATTTCTGTACTCAACTTCACCTAAGTATTTATTATTTTCCTAAATCCAAAGTACTACGGAAGGAACAATCGCAAGCATAGGATAAAAGCATAGTTTGAAGGACAAACACATTTTTATAAAGTCATTTTTGCGCGGACTATAGGAGACCATAAGATCCTTAGTATGTCGTTTTTCTTCACTTAAATCCGCATTTCGATTTCATTACTCCATAGTAACTTAGTATTTATTATTTGCAATAGCCAAAGGACTACGATAGTAAAGATCAGAAGCAAGTCAAAGAAAATATATTGTAGAATGAATAGAGATTTTTGGTCATTTTTCACGCAAAATGAGTAATCATAGAAGTTGCAACATATCTTTTCCATTAAATTCCCATTCTCGCAATGAAGACTAGATTTAGCGCTTGTGGTTAATGACTTATCATAAATACTAACATTTCTCCCCGCGTGAACTGTCCTGGATGATTTGATTTTCTGCAAGCATTAATATAGCGCGGTATCCATGAAACAGTAATATTATTAATACTTATCAACAGTAATATGTATAAACTGTGTATTGCAGGTTAGCATTTCAATGTGTCTCTCTCCTACTTGCTAGTATGGCCATGAATCTATTTCCTGGCTATTATTCATAATATCTTTCATTTATATTACATATTTATGATAGTGTATGATAAATGAATACGTAGAACGTGAAAACTCACTCACCCCACTTTAACTCACAGCAGAAGTCCAAGTGCGTCACTCCAGCAGTGTGAATGAAGAATGTTTTTGTACAGTGGAGGATGATACCCACATTGAAACCCTACCGTGTTTTCACCGAATAGTCTTTAGTTTCTCTAAAATAATTAATTATGTCATAGGTAATCACGACTGCAGATACATAATATCCCCACATAAAATGTTTCAGCATGTATTACTGTGAATAAAGAGAGAGCACTCTGTAATATTCCACAAACTATTCAATATGAACCGACCGGTTTCGATTTTAGCACATCGTCGTTATACAATATACAATATACGTTATACAATACGAAAATGATGAATACAGGCATTTGAAGTAAAAACCCGTAAATGTAGTTTGAACTAGATATCGCTAGGAATAATATTCAACGACTTTGGCCTAGTAATCAAGAAAAATATTACCTTCCTAATGATACCAAAATTTCAGTCTCTTATTGCAATACTTATCCACATATTTCATTATTTCACTGTGGTGATCCACCGGTTAAAGATAGGTTTTAATAAAAGTCAGAAAAAATCCTCCAGATTTTTTATACGTTCAGGGCCTAGTATTTCTTTCAACATCTCAGCGTACGTCCTACCCATCCTCATCCCGTCAATAAGATCCTTCTTCCCCTTCCCCGCTTGTCCAACATCATTCCCTCTATCAAAGCAACCCCTCGCCACTCATTATCTCCTCCACCTACCTACCCTGCCTTCCCAAATCTCATCAAGAAGCTTCCTCTCCTCACCAACCATGTCACACACTTTCTCATTTGTCTTCCTTACCGTCAATCGCACCATCTCCATCTTCCACCACACACCCACATCTCAAACGCCTGCGGTTTATTCCCATCCTCCTTTCTCAGTGTCCACGTTTCTGCCCCATACAACGACACACTCCATATCAAGCTCCTCACCAGCGTCTTCTATCCTTAACCTAAGGTAGCCGTCATCAGCTCTCTTCTATTATCAAAAACACTTCCTTCGCTAACGCTATTCCCCTCCGAATATCTTTGCTACTATGCCCATTTTATTCTAGCGTTCTACCGAAGTAATTAAATTGTTCTACTTGCTTCAGTTTGTGCCCTCGTACTTTTAACACCAGAATCACTTACTTTATCGTTGATAATCTCATTATTTTGGTTTCTTATTATTTACTTCATTCCGTATTTCCCGCATTGATTTCTTGTTGGTATTTCCTGTTAAGAAATATATTTAAATCGTTTTATGCACAGAAAGAAATCAGTCCAATCAGCAAGAAGTCTTTATTCTCTTGGGAGAGGCTAGAACAGTTTACGGTGCCATCGCATATGTTTTCTCAGCGAGGACGACTTCTAAAACCTCGATGCTCATTCGCATTTCACTCTGGGTTTTATCACCCAGTTTGCATGCATATCTGTGTAATGCACCTTCCGATAAGAAATATTTTTAAATTAAAATATTTCTTATCGGAAAACCTTTCTTTAAAATATTTTTTCATATTAGGCAATGACTTATGAACAACCCTCACAGTCCGTTCCGATGGTGTGGCAGCTAGATGCATGAAAATAAATATTAGAGTAGAACCCACCCAGTGCATCACACGACTATCCGGGTAAATTTCCTATTGGAAGTTTTCCGATATGGAACACGTACAATACATTTCTATTGATATGCCGCTTCAAGCGCCATACCAGGAAAGGATTCGCAGTGGATTCCTGGAAAGAAATAATCGAAAACACGTGTATAAAAATAAAAAAAGTCCGTTCTCTGCTCTCCACGAAGCGTATATATCAGTTAGTGAAAATTGAATTACGCTCACTCAATATCGGATGTATACTGGAAGACAAGTTTCCAATAAACCCTCTCATACTACGGTGGTCCGGGGTGACTTTCTGGATTTACGAATGCGAAAACCCTTTTGATTTCGAGCGTATTCGTCGAGGACAGTGTTCACGCTTCAATTCAAGTCATTGAATACGCGTCTCTCGACTCGGGCATTTGATATTCAAAAGAATGACTTAAATGAATACGATATTCTGAGACAGAGCTGGTCCTTTCATTCATCGCCAAGCAGGAACCTTCGTATTTCATTCCAGTACGCGTACCTCATGTCGTTAAAGTATGGGCAGCTAACAAGAGCAACCAGTGGCGGATACAGAAAAAACTCGAGGGGGGGGGCGCAAGTTATCGCGACGATTGTAGCTTTCAAACTGACTGCCTGGCAGCGACTCTGCTTCCCTTATATATGTAGCTCGGTTGTTTCGAGAACATTCGGTGCCAGAATGTTCGCTTCCGGACTTTTAAGGAGTGTGAACAAATACAAACAGTAGAATATTCGCGACTTTTCTCGAACAAATGCCAGACAGAATAACGTATCGAGATCACTAGAATGGCCGCGACTTTTCTCGTAGGTTAGCTATCTATGTGCCAGACAGAAACGTATAAAATACGATGACGCGGACGCGCGCACGTGCTACATAAGAAAATACAACTACTCGATAACTCGACTCAGAGTCGACTGACGAAAGACACGAACGAATAGCGTGCGGGCTGTCGGGGGCGGCGCGGGCGGCAATGCGGGCGACCCCGCAAGGGGGGCGCGCGCCCCCCGCGCCCCCCATATGTATGTACTGAGAGCAACACAATGCAGGAATATTAACTATTGCAAAATTGAAACACTAACATTGCCCCAAATTTTACCGAGTTTAACAGCTAGAACGTGAAAGTATCCGTAAGTCACCATAGGATGACGGTGCACTATTTCTGAGGGCAGGCAAGGAAAACCCTGAATTTATAAGTTTACAACATAAAATAACCAAAATTTGGAGTCGACAACAGAATTTCACGGAATGTCGGATGGGAAGTCATAATTTTTAAAGTACTCATCGCCTTTTCCTGAACACGTGATGCCAGCCAACCCAACCGACCGGATATGCCAAATTTCACCATGACCTTCTCCCTTCTTTCACAGTGAGTCGAAAATATTCACCTATGCACAGCGGCAGATGATCTAGTTTTCCTCCCACCACTCTCAAAAGATATATACTTAACATTCCAATAGAATCACAATCATTGCTTCATTTTGAGGAGATGGCTGATATACAGGCCTCCTATTTACCGTTCAGGCAATAATATTTTTATTTTTTATGGTATTTGAAAATCTCCACATACAGCACAGTTGCCAATTAAAGTGGCCCAAATAACAAAACATATATAAGAAACGAATACACAAAACATAACAAATAAAATTACAAAAAAATCCAGAAAGGAACTGAATAAAGAGGTATTGCCACTATTTTCAGAGATATAATGGGTTTGTACAGGTTTGTAAATGCGTTAGGGGATAGATAAAACGGATCAACGCTCTCAGGAAGTGAATTAAGAAAAGAAGGGAGGTGGAAAAATAGTGAGCGTTGAGAGAGCGATAATCTGGGAACTGGTAAATGGAATAGAGTCTGGATATCTCTCCAAATAGAAACAAATCACCACGAGAAACGGACGGTGTGGTAAATTCTTTGAATAAAACGTAAGATGCAAGTTGAATGAAGCACTGTCGCAGACATTTAAGCGAGAAAGGCAAAACTAGAGCAAGCTAGATTCTGTATAAGTACGGTACCGTTGAAATGGCGTTTCTGAAATCATAAATATGACAAAAATATTAATGAAGGACATGGTAATATTATTTATAACCGCATTGCATTTAACAATTTCAATTCTCCTTGTAAAATCTCAATTGTATGAATAAAAAAATCAGCCTTATCCCGTCGGCAGTGCCAGTCTAGTTTCTTCTTGTCTTTTTTTGCTCAATAAATTTCCGTCTTTGTCTCATTACTGCATTAGAAGCAAAAGAGGTAGATAAAGCCCTTACTAAGAAACATTCGGGATAAAAATTGAAGGTAAAGTCCCACAAGAAATACCAAAGGACTAGGGGGATCGGGTTGGCTTGCTAGCTAGAGTACTACCCATTCCAAAGCACCCGCGTTTGTACCCCCGCATTGGCAGCGATTTTTCAACGAAGTGACGATCCCTACATGGGTGTTCCGTGGAGATCATATCCAATGCATTGAAAATGGTACTCCGTATTGAAAAAGGGGCGCAAAACCCTTGTCACCATCCGTCAAAAGTAGGCTAATACCGACGCCGGGTTTCTCTCCACCTTTTCTTCAATCCCCCAAATAATCCTTCCCTCCCACATACTACCCACCAATCCTTAAAAGCGCAAATCAAGAAGAGAGCACTTGACTAGTAAATTTAAATTAAATATTAATCCAAATCGTTAATAAAAGCGGAGGAATTTCGACTGATATTCATGCATTTCGTTCGTTCAGGTGAACATCGACATGGAGAGGTTAAACCTCTCTCCCTCTCGATGGCCACCTCGATGACCGTAATACATGCATAGGAGTCAAAATTACTTTGCTTTTATTGACGATTTGGACTAATCTTTAATTTAAAACGTAATAGCGCGATTGATCACAGTTATTGGCCAACTCATCAAGTAACTAACCAGTCAACCGAGGGACAAATACCTGGAACAAACTGGAAATTTGAAGGGAAAGAAGAAAGACAGAGATGTAAGGAAATCAGCATGGGATAGGTAAGAATGGTGGGCTGGAGTCATCCAATTTTATGACAGAAATACGCTGATGATGATGGCCCTTCCAAGTATCATCGGCCCATGCTATCCACGCCATGCTATTTACGTAATCTATCGGTTTCACGGGGTGTTTTGAAAGCGGATGATGACGACGCCGATAACGTAGAGAAATGCTTCGGTAACACTGATCACGGAGAAAGAGGAGAGAAACAGGAGGGGGAGGAGGAGGAATGGGAAATGTTAAAAGGGGGCGGGGCGTGGGGGGGAGGGAGGGGAGGAAGGAAAATGGCCGAGAGAGATGGCGGAAGCAGCGCCGGGTGCGCCTCCAAGCGGAATGATGATGAACCCGCAGATTTTGTTGATGCGGACGGAACGAATGGGAATATAATGGAGCGAGAAACGGGGAGAAGAGTCTCGTAAAGAGAAATGGGCGAAAGGGGAAGACTTTTGCAGCTACGCCCCCCCATCCCATGAACCCCCACTCACGCACACACACAAACCCCAGGGGGGGGGGGGGCGCGAGGTGAGGTGGGAGATAAGGGGTGGGTTTAAGAGGGGGATAGGAGGAGGGGGTGGTGAGATAAAGGCCAGGACATAATAGAGACGTTTATTGGCGTCAGCCTCTTTCGGACTGCATGCCGTGGCGACCAGAGGAAGCGTGTGTGTGTGAATGTAAGTTCCTCCAAGGGGGCGCGCGAGACGCAGAATCCCTTTATGGATCCTTCCTTTTTTTCCATATCTCGCGGGAAAAGGGGGCGCAATGCGTACAAACGGAGGTGTTTGCCGAAGCGTGTTCGAACATTCCCGACCCCGAAAGCTACCTCCGTGACACGCCGCTCCAGGGGGGCTTCTCCGGTCTCTACATAAAGAGGTCAGCGGCGCGCAGCAATCTCCTCAGCTTACGATTAATATGCCTTGAAGGTGGTTTGAGCGAGATAGTTCCCTAGTCATAATGGAGACCATATTCAATTTTATTTTTATTTATTTCAGCGTCTGTAAGCAGTATGAAATAAATATTGTATTATTAAAGGCGCAAAGATATAGTTATATATGACCAAAATTATCAGTAATTAAATAAATAAAGCTACATAAGTCTCTAACTTGACTCATTTTCTCCCGCCGTACGGCTGAAAACCCTTCAAAACACCAGGGTTTTTTGCGATTCTGTAAAAATTACTATGGTGAGTAATAGGTTCTTTTTTATAAATAGTTGAGAAAATATACAAAATTCACACCGTTAGTTTCTTGACGAAATCTAGGTGCTAGAAGTTCCTAATTTGTTTAATATTCTCCCTCTGGAACGCTCAGCCATAATCTATCCCATGTAAGCTTGTATTTTCAGGGAAATTTCTCGAAAATTAGTTTGGCAAGGAGTTGATATTTTGATATAATTGGAAACATGAGTTTTTTCTTTTAAATGAGGCCAAATTCATCAAATTCTAGGTGAAGTGATTTTTCGCTCAAACTACCTTAAGGTTTCAGAAGCAGTAATCGTGGGCAATGACTTTAGAGTTTTCGCCGCAGTACTCGAAATTATATTGATAGATATATGTTGTTTTCAAACGTTGGTCTTGGCATAGCACCTTGATATTTGTTAGCAACAATCATAATAAGAAATGTGTTATTTCGCGTTTAGAAGAAAATTTGTACATATGTAAGCCAATCATTACGAAATATTTCCTATATACCATTCCGCTACGTGTTGAAATAGAGTCGAATTGCCGGTCAGCGGAGCGGCGATATCCTCAGCCTTCCTATTAATATAAAGGGTGTTTCAAAATGAGTATCGGGGGTTCAAGGCTATGTAGTATTTATACCATTTGACTTATAATTATATTGTAAACATCCAATGAAAGAGCAACTCAAACAGTTTCGTTGTGCACTTGTGCGTATGCAGTGTTTCCTCTATCTTCCGTTAGAAAGCGCTGGTAGTGAAGATTGGTTTAAGGACGTTGTACCCAACCGCTGGATTGGCCGCCAGGGGCCAGATGACAGGGCTTGTTTCGCATGGCCTTCACGTTCACCCGATATGACGCCATGTGATTTTTATCTTTGGTGGTTCATAAAGGATCATTTGTATGTGCTTCCGCTACCAGCTGACCTACCCGACTTAAGAAACTGGATTGAATCAGTTGTTGCACCAATTACTCCAGACACACTGATAAAGGTATGGGAAGAACTCGCCTATCGACCGGATGTATGCTCTTTCATTTGATGTATCATTTATAATTATAAGTGAAATGGTATTAATACTACAAAGCCTTAAAACCCCGATATGCATTTTGAAACACCCTGTATATTTAAGGTTTCAGCAGCATTCGAATATATTCGAATTCGAATTTACATTGGTATATGTTTTTTTTCGAATGTTGGTCTCGGCATAACACCTTGATATTTGTTAGCAACAATTATTTTAATAATAAATGTGTAATTTCGCGTTTAGAAGAAAATCTGTACACATTTAATAGAATCATATACAAAATATATGTCATCTGCTATAAGGCTTCGTGTAAAATTGCATCAATTGCCAAAAAAAAAACAAATCGGCATGATGCACTTTTCTTCACTTTTGTGTATAGGTATCACTCAAGAGAACACGTATGCAAATTTTTACGCAAATAAACAAAAATCGCCAAAACCACCTTAAGCCGTCTCTTCACTTTGTGGATAATTTATCTCACCAAAAAAGTTAACCAAAAATATTTCAATATCGCTTGGCAAGTTTAATTATAGTAAAATAATTCTTACTTTATAAGAATTTTCTGCGACAATTTTTAGAAGTTTACTGATTGAAAAAAAGACTCGGGCGTAACTTTGTGGAACCAAGTGATTTTTTGATAAAAATGTATCCATATCCACACCATAGTTTATTCGCTACCATTGTTTCGGCAATTACTTTTCATTATCAAGATATTTACACTAGTAAGTTATAAATTATAGCGTGGAATATACAAAGCAATCTTTCTCTTAAAAATTCATTAGGAACTCCTTATAACATCAAAGTAAGGAAAAATGCTCCATTGAAAACATTTTAGCTTGACAGGTACTTGAACCCAGATGTCCCAATGGCCGTGCAAGTGTTTTAGTCAGTTCCATCAAGTCATCATGATTTAAAACTAATTTCCGGTGTGTATTTAGGTGGCATCCCGGAGTAAATTAACCGATAGCAAATGACTTGTTCGGGGACAATATCCCACTTCGGTGCCTTGGAGCGTGACTTCATTTGTGTATTTTTCACAATTATTATAGATACCCTTTTCTCGATTGAAAAACCAATGACAACTCGCAGTCAGTTCGTAACCGTCAAGGAGATGCACTATGGCCTTAATATTTAAGAGAGAACTAAAGTATGAAGGGTTGTAAGATAAAAAGGCCAATTTAAATCCAAATTATGGAACTGTGTCTACTAAATAATCTAATTTTTTTATTTTTCTGTAAAATCGCCACTGATTAAAATACGCTTTCTTACATATTTTTAAATTTTATTTCCACTCCAAGTCGTAACATAAGTTTATTTTTAAGTCTTTATCTTTTGAAATAGTCGAGGAGAGTGAATAAGACTAAGCCGTGGATATACTTCAATCTTTCGACAACTGAATTCCAAAAGAAAGCTATGCAAATGAAAAATTATATTCCCCGATCACTCCGAGGTACGGACCACTTTTTGTTCTACGAGGTTTCCCACTTTAGCCATGCACGCCATAAAAACAACCCCGGAATCTGAAACAAGAAAGTTAATTTGCTGACCGAGATGGCCGAGTGCAGCGGCAGTTATTTTTATTACAGGCAGCCCACCGTTTAGGGTCGCTTTTCCACGGTCCCAAAAACCTCGACATGTCCGTATTAAAAAATATCTGGATAGCAAGAACAACCTTTTTACAATTTTATTTTTTCTCAAGCTTCCCATACCTCCTGGGCCCTTCCATACTAATCGTAAAGCCTTTCCCTGCCGTATGCTCAAGTAACATTGCCCACAAACTCTCGGTATATAATATGTCTACATTTTCTCATTTAAACGGATTTCTTCAGAAGAATTTTCCCCTTCCCAGCATCTTTTTGAGTCTCATGACTCCTCAAAAGTACTCGCTAGTATGTTAATTGACTCTTAGGAAATGTCTACGAATCGCAATAATCTGTTCCTCCATCAATGTTAACGCTTGATCAGCATCTTTAGTGTGGGAATGGCAGTTAAACAGGTGCGAGATTTCGATACAAACTCAAAGTTATTCTCAGGAAAAACACGATGAATAAAGTTATATAGACGTTATACCCAACTTATATGCATAAAAATCAAGCATCTCTGACTCAATCACTGATTGATCACAATATTTCTGGAATCAATAAAAATATGAAGGTTAAATATTTCCACACAACTCCACCTTAGGCCCGATTTGTAGGTAAACTAAAAACACCTTCCTAAAAAATTACAACTGAATGAAAGGAATTATTTTTGTAAATCTAACGTGTACTGAGGGTAATGCTTGAGGAAAATTTCAGGGGAAAAATATTAGCTCTAATATATTTCATTTCAAATATTTGTTATAGGGTTTTTAGAAGTTAATCGGCGGTAAATGCCTACAGTAGTTTCCTTTGAGTTCTTTAAAAAGTGTTTTAAATTGCTTTCATTATTTTCGTTTGAGTTCAACAAAAGTTTGTAGGACTATTTACTTGAACTGTAACCTCTTTTAAGTTTTTCATATTCCAAAATAATTTTTGATGCATTGAAATCATTGCATTTTTTACTCATAAACGACCTTTTTATCTCCCAAAAAGATGACATTGCCCGAAGGTTACATTTGTACATTGTAACAGAGGGAAATTTTAAGTTGGCAAAGTGACCCCCTTACAACAGGTCACTTTGCCCACTCACTTTTTTTAATTTGGCTTAAAGATCCCGGTAAGTAATAAATAATTGCCATTAAATATGTAAACTGTAGGAACTCCCCCGTACTGCGTCAAAACATAGTTGGGAAATTCTCAGACAGAATTATATAGCACTGTTTTGAAATTTAAAAATGAGCAATGTCACTCCCGTTTAAGGTACAATGAAATGTCTTATATCAGAGGAAAAAGCACTGTAGAAATTGTATGTGCAAAAATTGAAAAAACAACAATTCACCGAGTTTATTTCACACTTTGTCATTGGCTCAGATGAATTTTTTACTAGGTATCTTTTGTTTGTCTGTGAGTGACGTTTTACTCGATATCTACGGGAGCAAGCAAGAGGATTTTCCAGCACAAATAAAACTCCCCATGAGAAACGACATATGGTCACCTCCTCGCGGTCTTCCTCGGTTTACGCTTTGATTATGTAAATATTGAAGCAATGCAATCATCCCCGACGCAGAGAGAGGGAGAGGGGCAGGTGGTGAGTGACAGTGGGGTAACATAGTAGGTGAATATGGTAATACGGAGAACCATTAGGCGAGAAAAGACGTTTGAACAGCTAGCATGTTAATAATAATAAAGCATTTGAGCGCGAAATTTTAATCCTTTACACGGTCAAAGACTTAGCCGGTCACTTACAATTGAGGGTCTGAGAGTCAAAGAAATACAAGTAACAAACATCGTCCAGTGTCACCTGTATCGCTTTACTCCGGTGAGGAATGACAAAAAGCAAATTAGCTTAAGTGTTTGGCGGCTAGATCGCAGCACCATACTTTTGAACACTTGTATTCCTTTTCCTGTAGCTACCTAACGGTACCTACCCGACGGTACCACCTTAGAATATATGCACTTATATCGTTTATCGTCTTTATGTTACTTTTATTACTTTGACTCTCAGGCCCTCAATTGATGAATACTTAACTAGGCAAAAGTTTTATTTATTATCATTAATCACGGCAGGCATAAAAGTGCCAATCCATTGACAATGAATACTTTTATTGTCAATAGATCCGCCGGTCCACGCACGTTATTTCAAAACAAAGCTAGAGACCTAGAGAAAGGTCTTCCATTGAGAAAAATAGAATAATAGTAGCACGACTCTAGAGAGGGCTACAAGAGAGCATAAATGATCCAGATATGCCTACTCAGATTTACGAACACAATCCTCATGAATTACCACCACAAGGACGCAGGCAATTTTTCGCTTTTGATACATTAGAGAGAAAGTTAAACGACAAAATATTTGAAAAGGAATAAATTATTGGATATGCAACCGTTTCTTTTTTTAATTTTCGTTCCCCTTTCCTTAACTACATTCATTTTCTAACAGTACCATTGGAGTTTCTATTTTCTATCACCACATAAGAGTAACACTTGTACCATCACCTGATCGATAGGAAGCAGCTAACCCTTTACATTAAACTCCAGATTGAGAGTTCGGTTAGCAAATTAAAAGAAATGGCATGTGTTAGCTAATAATAACATAAATTAATGTTACCAAAGCATTACTACATATGCACTACTACCACATTATCTATTTGAAATCACCCATTAATGCTCACCGTGTTAGACATATTAGTTGGTTTCTCACACTAAAGTTTTCACTCCCTAAGACTTTCGAACAAATTAATTGGGATCTACATGTTCTCGCTTTCACAGTGAATTAAAAATTCAGTCAGAATAATACCAACTTCTACCTTGAAAGACGAAATTGCAAGCCCGAGATTGGAAATAATTAGCGATCACGGGGAAAACCGCTTGCTACCTTCCTCACATCCAACGCCGAGAAGTTACGACAAACCACCGTTTAAAGCCTTAAATAGGAGACGTGCTGAATTGCTATCTGAGTACTCGTTAAAGTTCATTTTTCGTCATTCCAAAGCAATCAAGCCATTTTCATTTGGCGCAGAAGACGTCTGGAGAGATATTTGAAAACGGATTCTTTGATACACTGTGGCGCTAGGGTATCAGTATCAGAACCTCCAGTATGAGATTTAAGAAGCACGCAGGAGAAATGTCTCAGTTAGAAGGTACGCAAGTCATTGAGGGATTAATTCATTAAGACGAAAGGAGGTTGGAAGAGCAGGTATACTCAATACACAATTCCTAATTTAAAAAGTGGTAACAATTCCTAATTTTCTTTCTCTAATTGTAAGACAATTTTACGTAATATAATTTCGGATTTCTACAGATTTACTTTACGTATCGTAAGTGCTATTTTAGCCCCTAAAAACGTTTCATAGTTATGTTTTTACACTTCCTTATATTTTAAATTTTATTGGAAAAATTCTATAACAGGGAAATAAAGGTTTTGAAAAACATATAATTTATTGTAAGCCTATCGCTCTATCTCTTCAGAGTTTATCAAATATAGGGCTTAAGACATCGAATTTACCCAAAAAAAAATATAACAACAATGAAGTATATCGGATAAAACCAGAAAATATGCCGAGCAATCGAATAATATGGCCATCAGACAAACATTTTACATCAGAAAATTATAACTCATTACTGCTTATTTTCGGTACTTAACGAAACATTTGTAATTCCTACATAATAATAATTCATTGATACCAATTTAATTTTTTTAAATATAGAGACACATTTGCCAGTAACTTTGAAGAGCCATTAAAGCATGCCCAAAGTTGTTACGCGCTTTTGATGATGGAGAAAATGTGAATGCAGCGTCAATGGACGGATTTACTTCTTTGACTATCCTTTGAACTCCAAGAAAAGGATGGAATTTAGAGTTGAGCAACCTAGCAGGGAAGGAAAATGGATATTTGGAATTATTTCACTACAGCATCGTGTTCACTGGAATGCCAATAAAAGAACTTTCGGAAAATGGCGGCGATAGAATGTATAACGATGAAAGCAAAAACCGTAGTTTGGAACGGCGAGGGGCTGTAGTAGGACTGTCTGAAGGGGGGGGAAGCAAGCACTGTTGCGAGCAAACGAAACTTTAACCGCGAGATGAATTATGGGAAGGAAGATAAAAAAGAAATCGATGGGAAAACTTTTTGACAAAGGAGGAAACAACGCGCGCAGGAGAAGTTACGGGAAGCAGAGGGAGCCTTTCATCGCGACTCTTTCGAGTTTCCATCGCTGTAAGAGTGATTACTAACTCGTTGTACGCGCTTTTATTGCCCTTTTCCCTTCGTTTCTTCGAGTCACATGTTTTTTTCCACCCCTTAAATCCCTTAATGCGCCGTGTAACTGGCCTATTTATGGATGTGATTCATTTTTTCGACTTACGTACACCTCTGTGTTTACAAGGGGGTGTCAAAACTCTGCATTGAGACGTTCACATGTTCATTCATCACCCAATGGCTTTTTGCTGCTCGTAAGTAGTATATCATAAAAAATGAGAACGCTCCGCATCTTTCAGCATAAATCTACTTGAACGATCACGTAACACTTACGGAAACAAGTCATCCTACAATCAATTAGCTTGCCTTTAACAGCAACGAAAAATCGTGAAAAATATCCTGCGTTTCAGATATGTATGTATATCTTAAATCTCTAAAACTGTATACATTGAAATTCTTTAAATTTTTCAACAAGTCAATTTGCAATGCTACGCATAGGGCTTTTTTAATAGGGTTTTCCCCGATAATAATACTCTTCAACTTTTCTAAACTAATTTATTTCAGAAACTTTGCCGATATGCAGTATACGTTGTTGATGTAGGTATAAATTTAAGGCATAGTTTGCCGTGATAGATTTAACTTAGACCCAAAGAGGCCAGAGAGTAGGGAAGAAAAAAATATGCTAATTGAAACATTTATTTGTTTTGTTGATGATATGTGTTAAACAATAAGCAAAAAAATTCCCAGGACTTTTTACCCTCCTCGTATATCTTTGTTACTACATTATATTAACTCTTGATTGTACATAACGTAAAAGTAAACTTAAGTTCCACGGTTCATGAATTTTTTTTCTTACGATACCAGTAACTGTTAAATCTCCTTTGGAGAATGGGGGCATGACTCGATTCTACGATATAAAAGGATAGAGTGACGTAGAATGGGATAATTACGACAGCACAACAATCAGACTACCAAAAAGTAGAACATACTAAGGTGTTGTCCAGGTATTACCGAGGCAACAAATTTATTGGTTTCTCTTTTGTGTTAAAGGGTAACACTTGTGTCTTAACCCCGATAATAACTTCGCTTTGCTAAGCTATTCATCGCACGAAGACCATATGCCAAATGATACCTTGACCCAAATAGTTCACTTCAACCAAGTCATCGATTACAGATGGGTTATATTCGAATAATTTCGGTAAATGGCTATTAGAGCCCAAAACACCACACTTTTTGTATGCATTTGCTATTAATTCTGGCACGATAACTGATTTTCTTAGTGATTTAAATACACAAATAAAATAATATTCAGTTCCTTATAATTCCATCAATAAAACAAAAATTTTCATTCCTTTTAAATGTAAAATTTCATTTGAAAAACTAAATGTCACTTTGCTATTCATACATTGAGATGGGTATCTGTGGCTTGATTATTTTCTGTTCATTATTACCATCAGGCTGTGCAGAAAAAAAAAATATATATATAGATACATTTGTTTATGCAGCAGAGCAGCTCATTGAATACATTCATACCGTCGACCGAAGAATGTCTGTGGGAATGCATACCATATTGTCGTTCGATGTATAGAATTTATTAAAAAAGTGAAAGTCTCGACCATCTCTCACGTAAAGTACACAAGGAAGACACGGCCTTGTCTGAAAAGAGAATACGTTGATATTGGACCTTACAAGGGAATAATTTTGGGCAACTAATTATTTTCAATCAAAAGTGTTCGTAGGTGTTCCAAATTAGTTTAAAGTTGTAGATTAGAGGCATAAAGCATTAAAATATCTAATTAAAAGTTTTGCGGGATTATTCGTGACAGTGCCGCTGAGGGTATGCGAGAATGTGCGGAATTCACAATGAAAAAATCATTCTCCTTGACATTTGGGTTCAAATCCAAGTTAGAGTGAATGATATTTTCATTCGAAGCTTTGCACAATCATCACGCCAGATTTAAAACCTAAGTCTCTAAAAATAACGCGTTTTGCTGTATTTTAGTAAACACCTAATTGAATGACAAGGGGAGAACAAAACATTTAGTAGATCGTTTTGTAGTCTTCCTCTGAGAATAAATACGACTACTAACCTTTCACCATAGAGAAAGCAGTGGGTATCATGGCTCATATTGTGACTTCCTCTTTAAGCGACGGGTAATTTTCAACGATAAACTTGCGTTCGACCACTCTGGCTGTTATTTTTACGCGGTAATTGCTACGTTATTCCAAAACGTTTATGAATCATAAATGTCATGGCCAGAAATATGTATTCTTGCGGGAAAGAAGTGTGGGGCTAATTCTGGCAAATGAAGCTCGCGCAGCGACAGTGACAACAAAGGTGATATGCCGAAAGATACAGAGTCCACATAGAAGTTAAGATAAAACTACGATATCACCAATAATGTAAAAAATAATCCCACAAAAGGTACGAAAAATCATTCATGATACCAAGAAATCAGGTACTCCATCGCACCATTCTGTCAAACTGTTATGAAACCTGCCACACTTGGTTTCAAGCGTGATGAACTTTCATGCTTTTAGACATGGCCGACTTCATACAGGCCAGGACGTAATTTGGCAACCCCGCTTTACGTGACGTCAGGGGTCCTACCGTGGTCTGCGGTGGTCTGCTGCCATGTTTTGGTAGCGGGGCGAGAGGATAGCAGCCGAACTTCTACACTTTTAAACAAGATAAATTTGATGTTTTTCATTTAGCCCTTTGTCTTTGGAACTAAATTGTTGATTGGACTCTTTAGATATAGTGACTGACAACTGAAAAAAATCCCGTAGCGAAGGAAACAGCGTAAATGCAGTAGAGAATTATTATCACAGGGTCCCGGCCGCTGTCTACGTTGGTAGCTGTCAATTTGTAGTGATTTGACGTCATAAGTTTAACCTGCATGTAAATCCCAAATTTGAAATAGTATTTGGGGGCGCTTGCAGGAGCTATGTCAACGGTGCGATATAATTATCCGAAGTGTTCGTCATTTGACCTCTCCGGTGAATGTCTAGTATCGCGATGCCTAAGAGCAAGAAAAGTAGGTAAGCATTAATTATTACCCCGGGAAACATTGTGCTCAGACTGAATACAGTATAATCATAGTAAGAGAATTTACTGATATCGCAGGAAAGAGATCGCTGTGAATTAGCGAAAAACCATCCCTTAAAACATATATCCAAAGTAACATATGCTTTCTATCCGCTAGTGACAAGTAGTTTACCACTATTACAACTAACAAAAGAAATTTCAACCTGAATTACAATACCATAATTACAACTAAGAAAATATATTTTTTTATACCTTGGCATCTCTGTTCTATTAGCAATAAAACGTTTGAGTACAAAGATTTTTTTGTTGCAATCACTGTACAAAAGGTTACGTAGGCTCTGGTACGAAGAAATTATCCCATTAACAATATGAATTTTTTTTATAACCATAGAAAATTTAAAACTCATGGGCAACGAGTGTTATCTCGGCATTAGTCCATTGCAACAGCACACAGTTACACTCACTATGATGGTATCCTCGAATGTGGCCTATCACTGTACTGTTTTGAAGACAATGGTCTCTCAATTGCACTAATATACGTAAATCTTATTAGACCAAAGCTGGACTGAGAATTTACAATTTATGTCACAGAGTATTTCACTTAAAAGTCACAGAATTCACTCACAGATACTTGTAGCACTTGTAATGTAGCACTTATTTTAAGTTAACGTCACGCAAGCTTTCTCTTTACTTTTTTCAACAGCTTTGTACATACCAGCACTTATTTTTACATTAACCTTTGCATCGTATTATTACTACATGTGAAAGTAATACAGTTGAAACATCAAAAATGTAGATTAGAATAACATCATTACCTTCATGAAATTTCCAGGTTTTTAAATGATATGACAATCTGTTTTTGAACCCATGCCGAGTTCAATGAAGTCTGAGAATAAGTTGTAATACAGCCAGTCCTACAGTAAATGCTCATGTCTGGAGCGAATTTCATCCCGTTTTCCTTTAGGATTCTTTCTTTCTTGAGGATTTATTACGTTTAAATACACAGGAGCAGAATGAAAAATAGTAGGGGCTGCGTAATTGGGGAAGGTTGGGTCGAGACAATGCGTAGCTTTTTTCACACCGTTCGCATCCGTGTACTTTTCGCTACGATAATATCTTTCTCAGAGACCTGTTTAATGCACACCACCGAATTCTGAGAAAAATTCCAGTCCTTACTCGGAATGTTCTTCAGTCACAAATTTCTACGACACTCCTCTTAAGGAAAATAGAACACGGTGACGTATTTCTTTCCTTCTGCGAAGTGTAGTTGCTTTTGCAACACGTCACACAACATCGGCGGGGCATCTTGAAATATAGAATGATACACTGTCATTAATTTCTTGTTTCATCATGCATACCATGCTAAATATGTACAATTAAATAATTTTCTAAGCAGGGCCCCGGTTTAATACCTAATCAAGGTAAACACGAACGACTTTTATTCCTCACAACGCTAAATATTGTACCTATAGTTTGAGAATTCGAAGTAATCGTGGAATTTAACACTATATACGAGATAGCTCATTCATATAACAAAACTAATAACTATAAAACTAATGATAAGAACAATTGTCTTGAGATAACAAGCAAATTAAGTAACATTTTGTTCGAAAAAGGAAGCGATAACGGCCAAATTACCGTTCTTGCAAAACATGCGGATTAGGAAAACATGGACGGAATTGATAGTCATTACAATTCATTGCACAAAATACACCTCACTGAAGAAAATATTCCATAAATAACTATTCCCTTGGCCCAGAATTGAAGATTACATAACCTTCACATTCAGCGCGTGCACATGGTGGATTTGCAATTTTACAGATGGAGAAATATAACGCATTTTTCAATTTCCACAAATAATAATCATACCAAATTATTCTACATACCTTTAGCCACGTCTGATTAGGTATCATTGTTTGACGTCTAATTCAAAGAAAACTATTTAAAAATCAGTTTTGGTCACCACGATTGACCACGATGAACACCACACGTAAATAAACCATGCATTCTCAACGTAGCGATTGGCAGAGGTAGGACCCCCATGCGGAGTTGCAACATTTGCCTGTCATGGCCTGTATGAAGCCGCCCATGTTTTAGATCAATTTAATCAATTGACGAAGTAAAACATACAGGAGAGCATTTTTATGTATTTCTGAGTACTATATTTAGTACAGGAGATAGTAACCATATTAGAGATAACCTTACACAATATGTAATTTATTTGTAAACGGGGGGAACGAAAACACATTAAACTAGTAACGATACTTCAAATTCCCTACCGGCCACATGGATCACTATTGAGGTTATTTCCTCGAATAGGTATTTTTGACCGTTCTAAGACAGGCAAGGTTATATCGCACTCACTGCCAGCCACATGCAAACAGTGGCAACATGATCTCGGGACGAATTAAACGACCGCCATTTA
The DNA here is from genome assembly GCA_963573305.1 of Pyrrhosoma nymphula. NCBI lineage: Eukaryota > Metazoa > Arthropoda > Insecta > Odonata > Coenagrionidae > Pyrrhosoma > Pyrrhosoma nymphula. The sequence goes on from OY754330.1 coordinate 137,375,281, forward strand.
ATTATATTTTACTCCAAAACTTTTTGGAGTCCCTTATGCCTTCCCAATTTCGCCAACGCAGCGGGAAGAGCACCGTGATACAGTTCAATAATTCAACAATTCTCTTCATACAAACTCCCACAGAAAGTCTACTATTCAGGGGGTCGGGGGTACGATTATACGGGATCTCGTTGCTTCCCCACATTTCAGTGGGCGGCAGGAGAAGGATGGGACTGCAGGCAATCGGCTTGCTGCAGGTGGAGAAGGCGGGATCAAAGAGAATGAGAGACTCGCGCGTCTTTATTTTGAGACACGGAACTGAATGTAGGTATTTTAAAAAAAAATTTCACATTCAAAATGAAGGAATCATTCTTTTGGACTTGTTTTTGAATCTAGTTGCCCAAGGGAATGATACTTTTTATTTTAATCTTCACGTTACTTGGTATCTTCCGATGGAAACTGTTACTTCTTACTCCCAGAAAATTCTATCTACGCAACAATCTGTGACTGTTGGTTTGTCTTATTGCATGGACGCTTAGCTCCAAGTTAAACAATGTTTGAATGCCATATTTTTCTGGAAATTGCCCAAAGCCATCTGATTATGTGTGTAAATATGCATAAAGCGTTGGTGGAGTAGAAAGTTTTTTTTTTATTTTATGGACCAAGATATCGATAACCGTGAAGATTTATGCGTAAACTGCTGATCTATGATGCGGCCTTTACAAATATTAATTGTGTTGTTGCTGTATTGTGAGAGGAAAGTCAGCATTCCACACATTATTACCAGGATCAGAAATAAATGTTACGAAACTAAACATTAAGCATATAGTTCATGTAATATCGACACGTTTAAGGGTATTCATCAGAAAGATAAAGATTTTCCCTATCTGTAAATCTCGTGCAAGAGGTGCTCGAATCCCTATGGAAAAGAATGGACTGGATACACACTAGCTTCTGTTTTGAGGGTGTTCAAGTCAATACAAACAACAAAGCGAGGGCGATCTTGTTTTATAATATCCATCAGGGCAGTACATCCATTTTTATTGTTATTTTTGCAAATTCATGAATTCCCTCAACGTGTGACTCTCGCGAAAGTTACTAGAAACCAACATTGAGCCAGAAAAAGTCAGACTGGACGTCAGTAACGGGGGAAAAATTGATCTATATCTCACAACAAGACCCCGTATTTCACTTCGCTAGAGGAAACATAACTGAGATAACTATTTCTTTTCGGATCGATACTTCAAAGAGTAACCCCTTCAGCACACACGTTCCTGGACGTCGTGAGATTTATCCCGACACCATTGTGAGTCTGTCACACCGCCATTTTCCGCCAAAATGGAGGGCAGTAGTGGGATGACCTATGCAACACCGAAATCATTCACGAAAAATCTCCTACCCCTTCCCACTCGTAAGCAACTTATCTCCTCACTAATTTTCCCCCATGTTGATTATTGCTGTCTTGTATACCATGATCTTACTGAAGAGCTCAATGTTAAGCTAGAACGTCTATTAAATATGTGTGTAAGGTTTTTTTTAACTTGAATAAATATGATCATATTTCCCCTTATTTTACCAGGCTTACATGCCTGAAGGCCAAAACCAGAAGGAAATACTTGCTTGGTTCGTTTATGAATGGTCTTTTTAAAACTCAGCAACCTCGCTATTTAAAGCAATTTTTTCCTCCCAAAGAAAAAAGTCCAATTTTACCACCCGAATGGCTCCTGATTATTTAATTATTCCAATACATAGTACAACTACATATCAAAAATATTTCTGTTGCTGGGGCCAGGTTGTGCAATAGTATTTCCACCGATATTAAGGAATCCAATTCAATATTTGTTTAAAAAAATATTTTTTCGGCATCTTTTTTACCAGGAAGGGTTATAATTTAAAATGTATGTTATAATTTATAGAATGTACTGTCATATTTCTTCTGGTTAATATGAAACCACCTCTTAAATGGATGTAACATTTTACGTTTAGAGCTCAAACATGAATGTATTTTTTTGTATTTTCTTAGTGGACGAAGAAGTCCAAGAACAATATAACATTTCTATTCTACTCTATTTAATTCATTCCATTCTCCGCAGAGCTTCAACGATTCCGTGGGCTCGGGGCACGGGGGTTATACGAGACCCCTTTGCTTCCCCACATTTCAGTGGGCAGCAGGAAAAAGATGGGACTGCGGGATGCTGGTGGCTATGGATCGAAGAGAGAAGCACGCGTGTGTAGTAGGATGGTGCTTCAGTGGGAGGGAAGGGAGGAAGGGTGTTGGAGGTGCGAAAGGAAGGGAAAGGCTTAGTGGAAGGTGGAGAGGAAGGGAAGGGTACAGACCCGGGCAAAGAATGGCGATGAGAAATACTCCCGAGGGAAGACAAGGGAGGAATGGAGAGAGAGGGTTAGGGAAGCGGGAAAAAGACAGGGGGGAAGTCGGAAGCGAAGGACGGGAGGTGGATGGGAGAAAGGGATGAGGTACAAGGGAGACGGAGGTAGGCAAAGGGAGGGAGAGAGGTGGGAATGGTCGCACGAGGTGGTGTGTACGGTGAAGGTTGACTAGAGAGCTGTGCCATTTTAGATTTGTGGGAAGAGCGGCCTGTAGGGGAGCGGAAGAAGGCAACTACGGCTCCAAAACTTGCGAAGCACAAGCCGCCCGACCCAAAAGCCCGAAGGCTCGCCAGTCATATACCCTGCAAAGGTCATTTACTTTCTCCTTCTACGTTTCACCCATGTAATATTCATCGAGATTTTATCGTGTCAAAGCGATTAAAATGGAATTCCTTATATCCCTTTGTACTCTTTATTTTTCTGTATTCAATATTCAATTTACTATTTCAATTCAATTCGTACACATCAGCCTTCTGGCAAGATATCCTCTCTCCTAAAAATCCCCTTATTTTTTTCATATCACTATGAAAATCAAACTAAAATGATGAAAACAGGTTAACAAACAAATAAAAAAAAAATAAATTCACTTTTAGAAAAATGAATAAATAAATACATAAAAGTGATAATTGGTTATTACTGAATTAACCAGTCATACACTTGACATGCGTCAATCTCAATTAATTCCCACAAACTTGACTGCACAGTGTACAGTGCACACACGTATTGCGATACCTACGTAGAAACCACTTACTGTGAGTTATTTGAAAACAGATTAGCTTCGCAGAAAACATAGTAACCATAGCAAGCTAATTCAAAGGCTCCCAAAATAGATGACTTTTGTGCTATTGCAGGAATTACCAAAACCAAAAAATTAAAACATTCTTTGTTTAACAGGTCACAATTATATCTTGCCCTCGATAAAAACTTTTAAAATTTGGTTAACTATTTTATCATAAGCGTAAATAAATGCCAAAAGACTCGCAAGCAATGCACTGCAAAGGTCATAAACTTCCTCTTTACGCTTCGTCCGCGTAACATTCATCGAAGGTTCAAATGCTTCCCAAAAAGTATCCTCATTAGATAAAATTAGGCTCGTAGACAAACGCGGCAAATTTCGAGTAACTTTTCTAGCGATTTGCTTCTTGAGAAGCGCAGTAATCTTCACACACTCAATCAAGGGCCCACCGGTTATCCACTGCTAAGATCAAGATCGTTCCCTATCCCATGTTTCCCGCGTAATACACATCGAGAACTTCTACGTTGATTTTGAACTAGCGTACTGGAGCATCATGAGAATCTTGCGTAGGCATTAAATGTGCAAGTCTTCTTTCTACGGATTTGCTTCATGATAATCATTGTAAAAAACATCAACACTCGACCAACATCACGTTTAATCTATGAAATATTCCATTTACTTTATCACCCCACCAAGCCCTTAATATTCCCTACTATCAATGCTTTAATTAAATAATTGTCTCATATTTCTTACTCCACCCATCTTGTCTGCCGTCTTAGAAATTCCTTTCCCCTCTTCCCTTTTCCCCTTTCACCTCTTTTTATCCTTTTCAACATTAACCTTATACGTAAACACGTACATTCAAAGATATGTTTTCAGCCAAGGATGTAAATACGAGGTAATTTGATATTTCACAGACCACCACTTAGCCAAAAATTATCATTGCTTACAGTAATAAAAACTACACTATGCAAATATAAACGGTAATTTCATACATTTGCTTAAGTAACTGAGCGAAGATTATTGTCAGTGTGGCAAGTAACCAATAGACTGTATCTTCGCGATTGCCCTGCCATATTCCAACCCACAAGGATGCTTAGATTATGCAAAAAACCAACGGATCTCGTTCATGTTGCCTGTCATATGAGGGCCCTCATGCCAATTATAAAAATGCGTGGGGCACGACCGGTTGTGAATATATTGAGCTAATATTTTGTACAGGGTGTTTTTGATTCCTTTGGCATCTAATTGGGGGGAGGTGCGAACATTTTGAAGACATTCGATTTTTTGGACCACCATAATGCCTATGTATTTACATTTACAACGCAGACGAGTATAACCCCCCCTTTTCACTGAGAAAGCAAATCCTTCCTGGTTTTCACTACTAAAAAATGTATTATGTTAACGTCAAGTTTCGCGGCGGCAAACGGTAAAATATTGGCTTCTGAAAGTTCATCTGTGACACATTTTCTCGTAAAATATAAAATGCCACACACAGTTATCACTCAGAAATAAATAATGTCCCACAGTCCTCAAACAGCGTCATATTTCTCGTACGTAACACAGAATTTCAAGAGTTGGCACGCCAAGAGAAACCAGGAAAGACGTGAGAGAGAAGGGTTGAACTTGAGAGCACTCGATGTAGGGGCTGAGAACGAATGTTCTGGGCAGGTTAACGTTGAGTTGGATCTCTAACGATTTTTTCATGGAAAACTTCAAATAGTATCAACAAAGAAGGTTTTGAAAAAAAAGAGGAGAAAATTTATGTGGACAATTATTCACATATTTACATTTTCCTGTTTCCAACAGTGCTTTTGAAAAGAATATTCTAGAGATACAATCTCCTGAATCACTTTTTCTGAAGTTTATGTCGGTACGCAAGTAATTTTCGGCACAAATGTCTAGCATCCACAACGAGCTTATTAACGAGCTTATATTATTATCATTAGGTGATTTACCGGTTATGTTTGGTTTAAATGGAAGAAAGTAAAAAGCATTATATTTTTATGTGTGCAGGACCCTGTCTACCAATATTTCTTTTTCCATCTCAGGAAACATTATACCTTTATTCATTCTGTACATAAAACCTATTCTTTTTCTTCCCCTTCCTCCCTACCATACATCCTTCCTAGACCAAGAAACAGTTGAAAAATCACCTATATAGTCGGAAAAGTACTGGCCGCAATTTTTTGTGAAAATGTCTTGAGGAAGCTAAAATAAAGGCCTTTGCATCTCGTGGGTCATGAAATTTGTGGAGCGTCATTGTTTTTTTCGAACAATTAGATCGAAAAATCGTTTCTTTCTCTTCTTTACGATATTGCGAAAAAAACTATAGAGTTAAGAGAAAAATGTTGTGGAGATGAATCTCAAGTGATAAACGGATGTAAACAATGAAATGTTGCAAATTAAAATCGGTCAATAAACCAAAATTTTATTGCAAAAGTAAATGGAAAATCAAAATTTTTTATTTGTTTATAACTTTATAATCAATACTGAAAACTTCACCAAACTCTCCTATCTTTGGAGTGTTTTCGTTCTCAAAAAGTGTGCAAAAGATGTGCACGATCGGTCAAGTAGGTTTTGCAAACTTCTATTTGCTTATCCCGTTTTTATTAAAACGAGCCATTTTAAATTAGCTCTACAATTGACTGGGCAACGTGAAAAACATTTTTCATGGTCTTATTCTCTTCGTCAAGCCTCAAAATATCATCTTTTTGAAAAAAATCTTTTGCAATTTATTTATAAACAATCGTTAAAGCAAGCAGTGCGAATTTTAAGCTAATAAACAATTAGAATATCTCCGTCGTTTTTTACTGTATAATTTAATCGATCATAACATTTGAAAGCTGGCTTCAATAAACAACTTAAAAGTAAAAGAACTTTCTACGACTAATAGGACCGGAGATAACAATTCTTTTTCGTTTTCTCGCAGATTAATTGTTTATAAACATTAAGCGTTGAAATTTTCACAGTTTCTAAATGATGATCTAATATTTGTAATGCAATGCAATTGATTTTTATTTATGCAAAATTTACATCTCACGAGCCCTTTAAAGTAAGTATGTGCGCTGGAAGCTTGTCGAGGGTCATGGTAGGGATAGCTTTTTCTCGTCTAGTAAAAGCTAGAACGGATCTTCAAATCGGTGCGCACTTGAAAAATGTGCAATATCTCGGGTTCTAGATATCGTAGAACCTTCATTTTTTATTAATTTGGGGCAGCTCACCGAAAAAATAACATCTGGTGTATTTTCACCCTTGTCAACGTACCACAAACCCCCCCCCCCCCCAAAATATATATTTTTAAAACAGCTGAAGCTAAATTGGCCATATTGGTAGGGCCCTCGGCACATGTATTTTAAATGAGAAAATGTGGAAAAATCGAATGTGAGCATAGTGCTATTTGACGTGCTTAAACTGTAGTAAAACATCCCTTTGACTGATCATGTAAGTCGCAATTTAATCCGAATTACCCAAGGAAAAAACGCTCAAAGATGCATGAATTTCCCATGCATTCTTATGGGAGCGCAATTCTGAGAGGTACTCCGTAAGATGGCCGGATCCGCAATTTTTTGGCTTCACTCGGGGAAGGGGTATCGTCATTCCATTGTATTGAGTTCAGTGTAATAAACGCAACCGAATCGAATTTATAGTTGAAGGTGCACACTCCTCGAAGTGGTGGAAGACATACTGTTGGTTTTCTAAAGGGAGGGGGCGGGGGACGAGAACAGAAAGAGGGAATAAATTGGAAAGAGAGGAAATATGGAGAAAAAAGAAGGGAAGAGGAGAGACAGGAGAAACAAGAGGGAGCGAACGTGGAGAGGAGAAGACGGGAAGTTATGGAGCGGCATTAGGGCTTGAGGAAGGGTTATGGGAAGTGGGAATAAAGATGGGATTTTTGGACACGGGGTGGGAATGCAGCATCTTCCTTGGAAGAAGGAGAGATATCCCGTTGAGAGGGCTGAGGGAATGAGGAAGGGCGGGAGTAAGGCAAGGCTTTAAGAATAAAAGAATAAACTGGAAGGTGTCGGTGGGGAAGGCGTGGGGTAGGGAGGATTTAGGAAGAAGGATAAAAAACGTGGACTGACGTACGCCAGAATTCCGAATTGAATTTAGAATCGAGGAGGTCCTAGAGAAGAACCGGAATAATTTCAGATCCAAGATGTTCACGGGCTCCCAAAGGTCCGCCCTTGAGTGATGTGAGAAAATTGAATTATGACGAACTCTATACTCTGTAGGTTTGAGGGGCAACTTTTTAGATGGAGCTAGATATCCCACGACGAAAAGATATTCGCGCCAGAGGGTAAAATTGAAATTTGAAAAGTACCGCAGACTTTATTTCAAAATTTCTTTACAGAGCCATGGTAGTGTGACCGGAGAATTGCAAATGCGTTGAAAGTAGTTGGATTTTTCATGGTTTACTAAGTTCAAATACCCAGAATCCGGGCTTTCATCCCCCAGCTGGCGGTGGATTTTACACTTTTAATTCATTCCGCTTCCTTAGTTCCAACTGGAGATAATACGCCCTCACAAAGAGAAACTGAAATGTGAATTTCTAGGCTCCTTTAGCTGAGATGGACTAGAGTAAGAAAAAATCCCTCGGCTACTCTTTAAACTTCCTTCTACCTGGTTTGGATTCGTTTATAGACTTGATAATGTTGTTGCTGTTATTAGTTAGAGTATAATCTTTCAAGCAATCTTCCGCGAAACACCAGAATGCCAGAATCCATAAGAGCTTCACGGTGCTGCCGCCTTCACTGTTCTTTCGTCCTCCAAGAAAAGAATATACGAGTATAGGGTAGGTAGAATTTTTAACGAATAAGTTTTCCTTTTACTACCGACAACTTTTCTTCAAATTCCGAAAGGTTTGTAGCCGAGCGATAGGTTTCTAGATAAGGCGCAACTCCTATGTTAGATTGATAGACAAACGCGCGGCCCAGCCGCACCCGCAAAAACCCACGGCCTTCACTCCCTGAATTCATTAATTTGGCTCAGTAGAGTAGAAAGCTCCTAGCCGAACGAAAGTGAAGCCGGCTTTAGGCGATAAATGTTACAAAAACACTCTTAAGTCGACCATTTCCTCTGAATAAAATGCACCGATTTTGTTAATGATAATTTTCGCGTATATTTAGGCTAATTATTGTAGTATTTAGATAGTTTTTCGAATAATATCACTGTTCCGGCAAGTTAATAGTATTAATTGATCCATTAAATATACTCAATTATGCATAAAATGGCGTCTATACTCTCCTGTGCTATCAAGCCATATGTTTTTATTTGTTTACTTCTGTAATCTATGATTTGACTTCTGTGAGCGTTTTTGATCACGAGATATACGACATCAAACCACTGAGACGATGGCCAACAAAATCCCCATTCTGTGATATCAGCAATAATCAATACCATATGAGAAATTAGTACAAGTTAAAGTGGTTTATTGAAGAGCTAGGTTGTGCGTAGAAACGAACCGCATCACGTTAACCTTTCCCATTCTAGTATCTACTCCGTTAATTGAGCAATGCAAATCACAAACTCCCCATTCATTTTGGTCGGTGGTCGGCGAGAGATTACCGCCGGATTACGCACTGCGAAATACTTACGGCCGTCGGATTTCAGTAATCCCATCGGTTGTCACGGGTGGGGCAATCAGGGAAGGGTGTGAGGAAAATATAAAGAGAAAAGAGAGGAAGGTATACCTAATGGAGGTGGTAGAGGGCAATACGAAAGCGAAATGGGAACCTTTGCCTCCAAATCTCGTTTGTTGTTCCGACCTCGTGTTCGCGGGTGAACACTCTTGAATACAAAGCTATTGGGAGAGCCACAGGAGGGAGGGAACGATGAATTGGGACATGAGAGTTAGACCACAAGGTAGGAATTGGATTGTGCCCTGCGGTTTCATCTCAATTTAAGTCGTTGGCATTGAGCGAAAGAGTTTCCTCTGGCAAGCATAAATCGTAGCGTGCCATAAAAAAATGTCAACTGTGGAATACAACCGAATAAAATGTCCTCTACTATTGTATTATTTGAAAACTTTCGAGGTACAAGCTTTCATAGAATTTTCTTTCTACTTATAGCGAAAGTTTTTTCGGGTACTTTAGATTCCCTGGAATATTTCCCGAACTTCGGAATTGAACTTATGATGAATGTATTAGAAAAAATTCTGAATTAACGCAGCGGAAATATTTGGAAAACATTGGACTATCATGAAGAATTTCAATCCTACAATTGGATCACTCAAGCCCTCTATTTGCTCTCACATAGATTGGCTTAACTATTAAAAAACCGGCATATAAAATATACAGAATTAAATTCATCCCAAAAATAGTGATGCATGTAAATTTTCACTCATTGTAAGAATAGATACATAAAGAAAGATATAAAGCACATGTACTTCTCTATTAAACGTAAAGAGTTTATTGGCCTATCACACAAGTGGCAGTTAGCAACATCCATGAAAATCATCGGTTTAAGATGCTCCCTTGGGTCAAAAGAATAAATTTTCTTTAAAAATGTTTTGTGTTGCTCTAATAAAACTCCTCTTAATCCAGTGACTAGCCGCAAATATTCTAAGTAGAAGCCATTAAACTGAAAACACTTTGGAATTAATATGGCAAATAGAGTCAGTATTTTACTCATGCCAAGCAAAAACAAAATAGTTTTTAGATCATCTTCCCTTACCTCTTTAATATAGACGAGGACGAGTTAAAGAGGAATGGAAAGAATGATTACGCGTGTAATCAGGCATATCGTTCAATTAGTACAACAGAACGTTATTTTTTAACGGCAAAGAGAGAAAACAAAGGGAACGGATCGAAAACTTAAGTACAAAAGAATATAAACATTAGTGCACCACAGCGATTACATGAGCGACAAAATTGAGGCTAGATGGAGGCGATAGCGATAGTAGCAATCATAGGTTAAAGAAGAGGATAAATGAGAAATACGATAGCACAGGTTAATATTGCAGCTATTAAAATGGTGTATATAATGGATCATTTACGCCATTAACACGTTGAAAACATGAGGATTGCGACGGAAATGGAAGCAGTTGCGCAATGCAATATCATCAATAAAATTTGTACTTGACAAAAAGTTATTTAGAAACATCCAGAACGGAAATAATTTTTCAAATGTCACTGCAGCATCCATACAATTCATGGACAAATTGCGCACATTAACAATGTTAGGTAGTTACTTTGATTTAAAAAGTAGGCTTCACCTTTTTACGTCACGAGACGCCATCTTCTCTCTTCTTTAACCAACGAAACGCAAAGATTGAGTCAAAATGACTCATACAGTCGTAATTTAATTTTTTTGTGTATTGACCGTTACGCCTACGGGTGAAATTACGTAATACTTCAGGTTGATTTTAAGGAGCCTATTGAGTAAAAGCGACGTTTGTAGATATATTAACAACTTTATAAATTGTAAAAACACTGAGCTGTTATTTATCAACAGGCATTGAGTGTTACTACATAGCACCTCTTTTCATACAAGTTATAAACACTTATTTCATATTCAGCCTTTCTTTATTTGACAATTTTTCTCAAAAAAAAGAGCGGCATAAATATCTTTAAACTGCATACGTAGCTGAACTGAACAAAAAACGCATTCTTTCCGACAAATATATGTGGGTCAAATACTACTCGATTTTGGCATTTTGCGGGATTCAAATGATCTTGGGGTTCCGAGGGTAAATGTACGAGAGAAATCATATTATTTTCGGTGCTAAAAAAGGTATATATCGGTTAAATTAAATAAGTTTTCTTCGAAACAGCACTTGATTAGCATCCGATATGAAAAAAATAGATATCGACAACCACAGAGGGCTCTCGAGCAGCACTGGAGCAACGAACACATCCTTCTTCCGCAGTGAATAAATCCCGAAGTCCCAGAAAACAGCTACTGTTTATCAACAGAAGAGCAGCATAACATGACGCATCGAGGCCAGTATATATTCGGATGGAGCAAATAAAAAAAAAGCCGACCTTTTTTTTAAATAAATGTACCGATCCATAATATGAGTTCCGCGTCATAAGCGACGTATTGATAAGAAGCTTTATAAATCTATATATCTATATAAAAATGGATGTTTGTATATTTGTTTGTTTGTCCGAGATTAAAAGACTTCGACACCGTTTCACCGATCACCATGAAAGTAGGCACATGTATGTGTTTTTTCAAGGAGAAAGTTTTTATGCTTAAAAGTTAACTCTTCAAAGTCTATTCTCAAAGTAGCTCTCATAGGGGCACTGCATGTATATGAGAGAACGCTTACGTAGTAAACGTTACACATAAAGGAATTAAAGAGGCTACGCAAGCAATTAAACGTGCAAGAATATTTATGTGCAGCGAATAGTAATGGTAATAATGCCTCTCTTGCTACAACAAACACAGCTTTGTTTATTATCGATTAATACTCCGGTGTATTACAAGTAGTGGAACCGCCTGCCTCTCATTACGATTGTGAACTGTTTTTTAGACCAATTCCCACATCATAAACGTTACAAAATATTTATATATTTTTAAAAGTGTTATAGTGCAGTTAACTTACATTCACTCAATCATCGAGTTGCCTATTAAAGAGTCTCACTCGCCGCTGTGTTTCCCCTCCTTGGACTAAAAAATATATCCATAAACATGGCTAATATAATAAAGGGTAACCTTTCGAAAAAATCCTCTAAAGCATAAGGAATGTCTTCTTGGCGAGTAACTGAGTACTTGCATGAAAAACGACAAAGGTTAGACTTGGATGCTCAAAGACAAGTCCACCAGCGATCGCATGAGTATCTACCCGTGGTTTTTCTCGGGTTACGCTAAGAACCACACAAATTTCATCCCAACCCAACCCACGGCAGGGTAACCAATTTTAATCTGGGACAAATATAGATCCATCTGTTTCGAAACTTTACTCTGTTTTAAGATGGCGGAAACTATAACGACGTCACAACATGCTTCTCACCCGAAAGAAGAGCGGAAATTCTGCACAATGAACGACATCCGTGCATGTAAATCGGCAAGTGCACTAAGAATCACTATAGATTTTTTATTTAGCAACCGTAACCAATGATAATGGCTATACTTTATGCCGAGGGCGCAGTCCGGGTGACGGTGGATTGATAGGTCAAAAAACATTACCTCTGCTGCAAATGCTCCTTTTGATGTTTCAAACCGCTGGATTGTACCCTACTCTCCAATCCTGATTAAGATACTAAACGCACATATCAAAGTTGAATAGCGCAACTCATTAAAGTAATTGAATGCATATATATGTATGTATACAAGGGAAGCGATGAAGCCGTCAATCACTCAGAAGACGGCTCAAGAGAACCGGAGGCACGAGGTGACCATCTATCAACCTGGGTGTTATTTAAGTAGTAATGAGTCTGCGTGGCCCATTTTTGGGTTTCCCGTCATGAAAGCGGACCAACGGTAACTCATCTCTCCGTGCACGTGGAAAATGGTCAGCGTGTCTACTACAATGAACACAACGTACAAGATAGGTTACTAACTCCTTAAATGACCACGCTGACTCTATTCTTCAGGATTTGTGGTTTTCTTATCAAATAAGTTCAATGTTTTTCACACGCCTTGAATTTCAAGGGGTACCTTTCGCTTTCCACTACGTTTAGATTTAATTATAAACCATAATCTATGTATTATCAGCATATTTGGTTTTCGATTTTTTATCTTTTTGATATAAATTTTAATGCTATTTCATTATATTTTTCTACTCGAAATCATTTCCCTTTTGTATAAACAGCACTACTACATTATTTTCAAGTTTTTTCTTTCCCATTGAGAATAAACGGGTATTTTCGCTAGTCTTTTATATTTAAAAAAACAAGTTTTGACGCGTAATCTTACAGGCAACTTCCCAACCCCTCCCCACACTTCCCCACACCGCACACACCGATTTCCGATAATCCAAGACGCATTCATCACACATATTTTCGAAGCCCACCCCGAGAAACTAATCTCGGCACTGGAGGAGGAGGAAGGGGAATAAGAAAAAAAAAGATGAAAGCTGAAATGATCAAGGAGCGCCCAGCATCCCGGACGAAGGAAGAGACGGCGCTCGATAACGCTGAAGGCGCACAGTATCTGTGTGTGTGTGGGTGCATTTCGGTGATCTGTCACGTGGAGGAGAAGTAGGGGGGGGGAGGAATAAGAGAGGAAAAATTCCCAAAAGTTTCTCCCCCCCCCCCTTACACCCCACCCCCTACCGTCAATTTTCTTTCTCCTTCCTGCACGCCCGACACACCGAAAATGATTCCTTTTCCCCGAGCCTGTGGCGGAAGCAGTACACAACTGGGTCGTGGCTGAGGGCAATGCCACCGCACACATCTCAACCAACCAACCAGCCAACCAACCCCTTTCTCGCGCGTCCACGGACGTGGGGAGGGGAAAGAAATAAACGAGATTGAAGAAAACATCCTTCCGAGAAAGAGCGTCTACGGGAAGGTATCTCACGGGTGAGGCAGCAGCCGTCTTCCTGCCGCCGAAGCACTGGAGTCCGCCTTCCCATGTATGTATGTATGTAACATCCGACTGCCGGGGGAGAGAGAAAAAAATAGAGTGAAACGGAAGGAGGCGGAAAGACGTCGTGTCGTCTTGTATTTTAATCCCACCCTGCTGTTAGGATCTGGTTTGGATGGCAGGGCTATTGATGAAAACGAAAAGAGGTTGCTACTTTGCTTCCGTCTCGCTGGTGGGAATAGTTTTCGATAAATTTGGTCACCGACCGGTATGGGTAGTATACATTTTAATGTGACTGGCGACAAATTGTGGAAATAGGTGGCAGATAGCATCGTTACAAAATATACTTTGTATATTTCCACACTAAGTTTATTTAACCGACCTAGGTTTTGGCAAACATTTGCCATAATCAAGATGATTTGATAAATGCAAATGCTTTCCCAAACCAAGGTAACGCCTGGAAAACATTTTTCTTAGAATTCAGTATTAACCTTTTATCTAAATATGCATTATTTTCTAAATTATTCCAGTTTATTAGATCTGTGCCCCCCATTAATGTTTCGTGCTTCCAAAAAAACAGCGGGTCGTGACACAAGGATTCTCTCCTTCACTTATAGAGAATCTGCCAGCATGAGACATTGGATTAATTCCGTGGTATGACGGAATTACCGATGCGACTGCATTTTTCACCCACTTCACTACGAAAATGTTGCCTTTCATGCATTTCTTGGCTTTAAAATATCCTCGTTTCATCTTGGACAATTCCTTAGAGGACTTCAGAGCCTTTAGGTATTGCATATTCCCTCTTTGTACCATTGTTGCCATTTTCCTTCCCCACAAATATTTTCCCAGCCTTATTTTGTAAAATAATTATCAAAATAGAGCCGAAAAGGCAGTTCTTACTTTTGCAGCTCATCTATCATTCCTTATAGAGGAGCTGCTGCCTTACCAAATTCTTTTTCATAGTTTTCCACTATTCTCTGATTATTTCCTTGATAAATGTCAAAATGTATAAGGTAGCCATCTGGGCCATTGAGGCATCAAACTTTATAGCCAAATATTATTAGCTTCCCTTAAATGAATTACTTACATCCATGCCTCCCAAATATCACGCTATTGACTAATCAAAACTCATGCACTTTTCTTTGAAATTCTCGCCAAATATTTTCTTTGCCATTTCCACAAGAGGGCGCACTTTCCACATTTTATTTGAGGTATCAACGGCAGTATTCCCGCAGCAGTAAATAAATTTATTAAATGGCAAGAACCTGTACCACCTCATTGCATTATACACTAGCTCATTTTTCTCATTCCACCTTTGGTGAAGTAGCACTTAAATACCCACGTCCGTAAGATCTAAATACTAGCACAAATCTCTCAGTGCCTTAGGATGGCTCAAGTCAGAATGGAAGAAAACAAACAAGAGACGTAAGACTTACAAATGAATATGCGATAGTCACTCAGCAGTGGATAAGTGTTATCGTCCGAAAATAACTACGACACAATGGGATAGAAGGGCATAGAGTGGTGCTACGAATTGGACCTCTCACTAATCTCTCCCGTACCGATGACGATCAATGTTTAACTTTCGAAAAGGAAGCCAAAATTGGAGGAAAGGACGGACAGAAGTGGACTCCAAAAATAATATTCACCACAGTCGAAAAAATTCAATTCTTTCGCCACGGCTCTTTGGCATCGCCTTTCGCGGTGTCAAAAATTCAGCCATCAATTTAAAAACAGTTTTCACTCTCACCCCAGTCCCTTTCCCATGAACACTTCAGCTCTCCCCTTTCTTCCTTCCCCTCTATCCCGAAAGGCCCCCTCTCCAACCACCACCTCTACCCGTTCGTCAACTCCATTACCACCCCACCCCCGTCCAAGTAACCCCTCCCACACTTCCCCCACCCCCTTTCCGAACCCCTCTTCAACTTTCCGATCTCCCCCCCCCCCCCGAGTCCGCTCCTGCAGAAGAGTAAACCGTGAATTTATCGCTTCCCGACTAACCGACTTGACCACTTTATTTCGAACGAATATGCGACCAACCACCCGAAAATCCATTTCCATTTTCGTACGTACCTGCACCCACCGCCCCTCTCCATCCTCGGCATTTTTCCCCTTCTCCCTCTACGCCGGACCGAGCGTGTGAGGCCCAGCGAGTCCGAAACGACGAAAAATTATTGGTCCCTACGAGCCGTGGGGGAGGGTGGGAGAAATAGTGGGGGGATGATGGGGAGAGTTGGACGAAGGTATTAAAGAGGGTGAGGAGGAGAAAGCAGATGGCAATGGAAGGGGTAAAGAGCGGGAGCGTAAAGGGGAGGAAGGAGAGAGAGTAATAGGTCTGTTCGACCTATTGCACTGAAGGATTCATAGATTAGCAAGGAAAGTATAGATTAAAGAAGATAATACGTTAAGCCATACTTTAAACAGGAGATAAAGGGGATGGTGGGAGGAGCTATTTAAGGAAAGGAAAAGGAAGCAGAAGAAGAGGGTGAATAGTAAAAATGACGAAAGGGGAAAACGGGGGGAGAAAACATAGGGATTAAGTGAATGAGAGTCAAGTGTGGTGTGAAGGGATGGACAAAAGGGTGGTTCAAAAAGTATCCGGGGCGGTTGAAAGAAGAAAGGGTGGTTCCAGCCACACCCCTTCCGACTCGGCCGCCGTCTTCAGGGAAAAGGGTCGACGTTTAACGGATGGAATCCCGAGACGATTCCACTTATACCCATTAGAATGGGAGTAAAAAAGGGCGACTCCTTCCTCAAGATGCAAACTTTTTATCCGCAGGAAAAAGGATAAAAAATAGTCTCCCCTGTATTAGGTTTGTATCACTACTCCTTCAGCGTTAGCCATAAGAGATTGCACATGGAATACCGTATTCCAACTTGGACCAACGAAACCGAAAAATAAAAGAAAAACATATCTACCAATCTCCCGCGTAGTGTGAATGGAGCGCGGACCATAGGTCTGGTAACTTTTTGCAGTTGGCCATCTTGTCGCATTCACTGGGCTTGAAATATCAATTGCACTTACGGACCTAGGGTACTTTCTTGCAGGTAAGAGAGACGAAGGAGCATATCTCAGACTATAAAGCTTTCCTGGGTTACGATACCCTTCCTTATTCCGTTTTTAAACAAACCGCTGATTAATAAAAATAGAATTTGTAAATTGTAAAATCTCAAAAAAAACACATCTGAATGAACTTATTATATACTACCTAACACACATATCTTACCATGGTCGAAATTCAGGAGAATATTTAAGTTGATTATTAATTATTTCATACTTTAAAATTCGAGTTTTTGGAAGACTTTGCTTGCCTTGAACCCATTACTTTTATTGCACAAAAAATATTAAAATAAAGTTGAAGATTATAGATCTTCTCTTCTATCGAGCTTTTATACGTTCATTCATGTCAAATTTAGGATTTTTAAGGTTAATTTTATCAAATCCATGCCATTCAATCACTTGAAACATTATTGCAATAAACATGAGATCTAGGTGCAAAAGCTTTCACGGAGAGTAGACTGAGAAGACTATATCAGATCCAGATTTTCCTTCGTGTATGTCATAATTACTGATAGCAGTAACGTTATAGAGTTTCAGCTGGCGTTTTCTTATCGAAGAAGCTAGCTGAAAAGCCCTCATGCCAGCTGAAACGCTGACGAAACTGCTGTCAGTAATTAAATCCATTCTCGGTGAAAACCCCAAGAAAGCAACATAATAAAAGCTATCTCCGAAACAATGCGCAATTACTTTAACTATTGCTGCCGTGTGCAAGGTAGAGGGATAATCGTACGATTTTGATTAAAGTGTCTAATATCTTTTTAAAAATAAAGTAGAAGAAAATTTAAGAACGGAATAATGCACATGATCTGCATATAAAAAAACCATTTGATTTTTATATATTGGTATCAATAAATTATTCAACATACAAAAGCTACGGATAGTGGTTCTTCGCGGTATTTCTGTTTTATCCGGTAATATACAAGGTAGGGTAATGCGATAAATAAGAACGCTGAGATTAAAATAGCATAAGTAGGTAGTTTAATGCAAAAATAAAACAATTATTCAACATTCTATACACAAAATAACGAAATATAAACAGCCAACATTTATTTTAAAGGGACAATGGTACGGTTGTAGATAGGGATGGGCACAATATCCGATTACATCCATAACTGATTTTATCCCTAAGGTTAACCGATTAAAAACCTGTCATTTTCAGCGCAGGTTTACTTGAGTACTCGGTTATTTTATTACCGAAAAATAACCTGAGTGAAATAACCAGAAGCCTGCACTCTCTCGGGGAACCTTGGTACATCTACGAAGTTCCGTGCAAGCCACCACTAGGGTGTGTGGCACGGGATGATTCCACACCAGGCATGCAACACTCGTTCCAGTACAAATTGGGAACTCGCACGTACCCCCGGTCGTTAGGCGCAGACCAAAAACCAGTCAGGAGAACAGTGCGCAGTCAAACTAGAAACTGGGAGAGCCCTACGTAAATGAACATTTAAACATGCAGTACACTGCTAAAGAGACATCTAGCTGTTAATATTACTAATACTATTAATTTATGAATGATACGAGATACTATTTCATGCAGAGAATAAAATAATGCCGGACATATCAAGCGGCGGGATTAATTGTAAGTGCTGCTGCTAGCAACTGCAGGCCAAGGCCATGGTTCTATCCATGGCCTTGCTACAGGCAGCAGCTAAGGTTTTTCTGCGCAGTTTAATCTGAGACGCCCGAGTACTCGGTTATTTTTTGGTCTAACCGAAAAATAACCAGAGCGAAATGACTGGAAGGCTGCCCTCTTTCGGGGAATTTCGGTACTACTTGCTCCTGCTAAAAGAACAGCTGCTCGGACATAAGGGAAGGTATGAAGTTCCAATAATAATTAGTACATAACAAAGAAAGAGAGAGAGTATTTGGAGAAATTAAGCATAAGTTATTTGTACATAATCTCTGCTCAATTTTAATTAAAATATCAACGGAAGACATGAGATGCGTCATGACTATGCGATAAGCCATGAATATTGTGCGCCGAAGTAATCATTCTCGGTGAAAGCGTTTTACTGACTAATAGCCAACTCACGAGTGTGATCGGAAGTTTTTGTTTTTATATAATTTCTGGTAAAGTTAATTAATCGGCGAAGATGTTAACTTGGGGAACTTACATGATTATTTGATTAAGCAATGGATGTGGAAGGAGAGGGCCGGGATAATACATTTTTATAATCATGGTGATTTAAAATGGAGAAATTGTAACCATAAGATTGTATTAATTTCATAACCTTATCTAACTTAATTTCGTCCACACTTGGAGTGCTCGGTCTTGTTGCACTCAAATTGCATAATGATAATGAATAAAGAGCAATGACATAGAGAAAGTAATTTGCTAATGCATATCCCTCAATAATCAACAAATGTAACAACTCATTCCAGCATATTATCTAGTTTTCAACAGGAATTAAATTACCGATAAAATAAAAACAGTGACTTTGTTACTAATGAGTCATCATCCTACAGTACAACAGTGAAGTGTACCTCTAGAAAAAATTGGCTACTAATAAGTAAAAGAATTGCAATATATGTATATTAATTTCACTATAGCGCTAGCTTATGTAGTTGAACACATTCCAGTTACTTCTTCTCAATCGAGACGCATATAAATAATTGACTACGTGCATTGATGTGATGGCGAAAAGATTATAACTTAAGTAAAATACTTCACGGAAATATTACCACAAACTTGTTGTATTTTAGCTTCTTAACTTTAAAAATCACCACTGAAATACATTTATTTAACAGTAGTCGTCCAAAAAGAGAAAAAACCGGCTTTTTTTAGAAACGGCAAAAGTTTTGACCCAAACCAGTGATAATTCCCGAGTAGCTGCAATAATAATCACATTATATTGAGTATGTCACCACTGATGCACTCATGCACCACATCCGTAACAACACCTTTTAAAAACCAATTATACCTTCAGGTTATAAAACCTGAAAAAAATGTTTTTCCCTTTAGGTTTTAATACTGGAGTACTCTACTCACTGAAAATAACCGGTTAACCTATCACCAGTTTTTTTCCCATAGCCGCCCATCCCTAGTTATAGCACGGCAATGTTGACACCAGGTTGTCGACGTACCAGATTTAGATATCCATAAAAGTTATTGCCAGAACAATTTATTCAATAAGCTAACGATCAACGCCCATTTAATAATGACATTTCATTAATTCAATCCGCACCCTCAAGCGATGCAAAATTTGTATACCTGAAACACAATAGTTTCCTACGCGAAAAGTCTGCAAAGAATGCGTAAAAATTCGTACGAGAACAATATGACGCCGCACAGTGGTCCCAAATCGAAAAAAGCTGGCCAAAATTAATAACGCTGTTATTATTACGTATATATTTAATGCAAAGATCTATATCCATATTTATTGATCCGCTAATTCTGAATTTTTTACTATTTTTTATGTATTTGCAATACTTTAATTGTTATTTCACATTTTGTTTAAACAATTAATTCAAAAAACCCAATGGAATTTAAGATTACTTCCGCGATAGAAAATACAAATTACACATATTATTAAACTGAATTAGATGTTTAAAAGCATATATTTAATGAATTTTATTGTTCATTTTTGGACAATCTTTGAACAATTAATTGTGAATGAACCAAGAGAACATTTTCTACTTTCTCATATGTTTGATTGCATTTGATACTAAGCTAACCTTATTTGGAAGTTTATAGAATAAGTCTATGATTAATATTATTGTACTGCATTAATTGTTTAAAACAATTATAGCTAATTCTAATTAAGTAGACGCAGTCAATTTTATAGTTCCTTGAAACGGGACAATGGATTTGGAATCATTTTTAAACTGGGTCCCTTCTTTGACAATTTTCAATGGAGTCATTAATACAAGCATTGAAATGTCGTAAACAATATTTCATAACGCCAATGAATTCAAGTTAAAAGCCAAATTGATTGTTCCGATTGCAAAACGCTCTTTTCGCGGTGGGGGGTCAAATTACCGGGCACATAATTTGGTACGAAAATTTTAATGAGATTTTCCATTCATTTGGGTTTGTTTTACCTTTAAAGAAATAAATTAACATTTATCCTTATCTTTCACAGTCATTGTTAAGAAAAAATTCTAAATACACTCATAATCATTATCTGACAAACCCTCCCCTTACAACTGTCATCCTCACTCTGCTAACTCAATTCTTCCTGGATTAGTAAAATATTTACCTCAGAAGGTAATGGAAGTCATTTCTTTCTTCGAACCTTTGAAATACTTGACATCAAAGGGTCTGAAGTTAGGAGTAATCTTCTAATCACTTCTTCATTTGTTGCGATCCAGGAAAATTTCCTGGTATGGTGCTCCCTGAATCTTCTTAAATCCTTATTCCTCGCCTCCATTGCCTCCTCGGACAAGTGGCCAATAGGATGGGCATCTGCTTTGGCGATGGCTGATCCATGGAATATGGATATCCCTCTAAACTCATCACAAATCCCACATTATATACTTACCAGATGTACTGGGAAGACATTTAAATAAGCGTGGAGAAAATTCAACTTCTAATTTAGCCAATCAGCGAACTGTCTTCTACAAAAACTCTCATTTCTGTTGCTTTCCTTCCACCGGCGAAGATAATTTGAGAAAAAAACACTTTTACACAAAGCTTTTTAAGATAATGTTTGCATTAACGTCCTCATCTAACTTTAGCTTGTTGCTTAAGTAGTCCAATACGTATTGTTTCTTAAACGAAATAGATTCTTTTCCACTTTCCAGAAATTTTTCATGCATCTCAAGACGCGTGAAATTTCTCATATCCACTGAGCCGAGTGGTTTTAAGGTAAAAACAACGATAACTAAATCAAATACTCTTATTGCACCAAAAATAATTACAGAATTGTAAAGGGGTATTGAACTACACTACACCAAAACACTATGGCCTCTTTTCTTCAATCCTGCAGTCTTTTCAAAACTTCGAGAATACTCGACCTCTTCCACGCTTAAAGAAACTCACTTTCACGTCTTTCTTTGGGCAAACTGAGTAAAACTGAATTTAGCAAAAAATTTCGGACAAACCATGTCTAAAAGTAATTTGGGTTTTCCACAGGGTGAAGTTCGTAATCCTATTATCTCGATTTTACAAGAAAATTCACATGTGAAGGGTGAAAAGGCTTACTCCTTTCATCCTCGATGGGTTCTTGACTAGTGTACAGAGATCGGTGGTTGGGTTTTCCCGGTGGGCGCAATAAATAGCTTAGGCATTTTCGGCAGTCGTTTGCCCTGCATGCGGTTGAGGAGGCCGCTACGGAGGCGACAGAGGGTCAATGTGCCGCGTGAGGACGAAAAATAGTCCGTCTAACAGAAGGACAGGGTGGGGTAGCTTTTTGAGGGATTTTTTTTGTTCTGAATGCATTTAAGTTTTTGTAGATTACTATATGTTCAGCTGCATACTTTCGTTCCGCAATTATTTTCTTCCGCTGGAGTTCCTAAATTATTTTTAGGAGGACATCGGCACGCGTAAATAATATGTAAGGTCAACTGGAAACCATTTATAGACGCAAAAATGTAATACTTATGAGAAGAGATGTTTATGAGGTAAATATTTGTTATACAAAATAAAATATGCAACAACATACAATAATACCCATAAATATTGGATTTCCTCGAACCCTACCACGCGCCAGCCCGGCCGCCGCCCGCGTCAGCGCATTGCATCATTGTAGTTAAATCAATGCTGTGGTCGGAGTAGCAAATATTAGCAAAAGTTTTCTTCAATGTTACGTTGCATATACTATCCCCTTCGTATTCATGCAAAAGACTCCGCGACGGAAAGTGACGCTCTAAACGATATTGTACATTTTATTTGAAAATTCGGGTAAAAAACGCTAAAAGTTTAAAAAAATATATAAAATAGTGAAAATTGTAAATCCAGACGACAATGTATTTTATAATATGCGCTAACGTTTATATTTGTAGGTAAAAATGTTGTTTTGCTAATTATATTGTGTAAAGTTGGTCCTCCATGAAGCTGAACTTCTTCGAAATCGACCGATTTCACGCAACTGTCATTTTTACGCTGAATGCTCCATGTTTGACGGGTCCCTGTAGCCGCTCTGATCAACGAAAATACGAAATAAGTAGAGTATTTAGTAGACCATATCCTGTAGAATTCGAATATAACATTCAAATATTCCTTGCAAAAAATTCGAAATCATGACTTTTGGCCAGCTTTTTTCGATTTGGGACCACTGTGCGCCGCCTCGTGCAAATCTGCAAAGAGCCAGCACCCACATTTACAAATCCACCGCAAAAATCCCAGCAACGCAAATTCACTTCTGGAAAATCTCCAAATGCTCCAAGAATCCATGATGTTGAATGATCCAAGTTTTTCATTACAATAGCGGTCTACATTACAGCGACGACACGGCTTCCACTGCCGACCACAAAAAATACCTTTTCGCTATTTCTCGCGATGAACTCTGTATTCTCAGGCTTAACTTTGTGAAAATCCATATTGACATAACCAATAAAAATTTCACGATGAATTTTATTTAATACGACCGGTTTCATCGCATAGGCTACATCTTCAGGTACATTCTGTATTTCGTTGAAAAAAAACCTGAGGTTGTTCAACTCTACATTGCTTATTTTAGTGTTTTATTATAACTCTAAAATATCCTTATTTCCATCATTTAACAACAAACAAGGTACTTTATAATAATAATAATTGTTTTATTTTTCAGTCGGTCCAAAGAATAGGACATAGAACATAGTCAAAGAAAAATAATACAGAGAGAAAAAAACACACAAAAAAAGATACAAATCAATTATAAGTTATCACACATAAATTCGTCCAGGTGGTAATAGACTTTGGGTAATAGCAGCCTCCTTAATTCGCGCTTGAGTGTAGCAATATTGGACTGAGTTTTTACATGCATTGGTAATTTATTAAAAATAAGGGAGGCTGAGTGATGAGTTCCCTTTCTAGATAAGGTACAAGGTTGCCTCCTCAGATGAACATCATTTCTGCGCCGAGTAAAATAATCATGTATGGTAGAACTCGGACAGAACAAATCAGGATACATTTTAACAAATAGTGCACAATAAAAAATAAATAGACATGGTAGTGTGATTATTTTGAATTTGAGAAACAGTGGCTTTCCTGGAGATCTAATAGAAACAGCAGCCATGATTTCAAAGATCTCTTTTGCATGGAGAAGGCCCTTTTGGCAGCACTGGTGTTGCCCCAAAATATCACACCATAAGACAGGTAGGAGTGGATGTTAGCGAAGTAAATTAGCTTTAAGATCTCCACAGAGGTGGTAGGGGCAAGTTTACGAATCATAAAAATACCAGATGCAATTTTTTTGTTCAGATTATCAATGTGAATTTGCCAGTCAAGATTTTCATTTAGAGTTTAACCCAAAAATTTAGTATAGTTAGACTGCTTGATTGAATTATTACTGATAGTTCGGAGTAAAGGGCTTGAAGTAGGGGGAGAAATTTTATTATGGAAGTGGAGAAAAGATGTTTTGAGGTCATTTAATTGTAAGCTGTTATTATGGTACCATTGACCCATGCTTGAAACATTTATTTGAGCAGCGTTCGTTACTTCTAACAATGTATCGCTAAGGTTCAAAGTAGAGGTGTCGTCAGCATACAGGGTCACATTACACATGGGTAGGTGATATTTGAGATCATTGATGAAGATGACAAATAAAAGAGGGCCCAGGATTGATCCTTGAGGGACCCCACAGTTCGATTTGAGGGCATTGGATCTAAGTGTGTTAGCACCAGCACCAAAAGTTATATTTAATTGAACTATTTGGATTCTATTGGATAGGTAAGACCGTATCCAAGCAAGAGCATTGCCATTTATTCCAATGTGATTGAGTTTAGAGAACAGGATATTGTGATTTAGGGTGTCAAAAGCTTTAGATAGGTCGAAGAAAATCCCAATGATTTATTTCTGATTGGAAAGACCCCAAGTGATATCATTAGCGAGTTGGAAAGCTGCAGATATTGTAGATCTTCCCTTGATGAAGCCATGTTGGGAAGAATTCAGCAAGTTAAAATGGCATAAATAATTCATAACGCGATTGTAAAAGAGTTTCTCAAACATTTTTGAGAAAACCGAGAGTAGTGCAATAGGTCGATAGTTATTGGCTTCAGTGTGCGATCCCTTTTTGTGGATCACAGGTTTTGTGTTTCACAGGTCGACATGCTTTTAATTAGCCTGGCTCTGTAGAGCAATTTTACTCGTGCAACTCACTGCAAATATAATTAACACATTTTCAAATAACAAAGGCTGACTTCTAGATATCACTACATTTCCCTCGCGATCAATGTGTACAAGATGAGCCCACATTTTTATATTTTTCTTCTCAACATTCAATTATGATTTCCCATCACAATTTTTATTTTTTTACCATTAAACCATTTTTCCAAAAAACCAAAAACATCGCAAGTCGTAAACTTTTGATGCCGAGTTTCTAATACTTTATAGTACATTCACTGTTAACAATAAAACATAATTCCAAATGGTTCCTTCTGTCATCACCGATTTTCTTTCTCCGGTGTGCTTCGCAATGCAAACCTGCACAAGAGAATCTATCGCATTTGTACATGATTTAATATTCCATGCGAACTAAATGAATTATTATGAGCGAAAGAAACGATAAATTAAGAGAGATATTTTGCCGAACGGATAGGTATGGGAATTCGTTTTTCCCCCGAACAATAAGGGACTTTAATAAATGCAAGGCGTAATTTCATAGAGCGTTTCCTTTTTATATGTAAACGGCTGGTGTCCTAACACCCCCCGCCACACGCCTATTGAGGCGGCTTGCGGGGTAGTATGTAGATGTAGATGTAAAATCATTTCAGTAGTTCCCAATATGTAATTATCTTGAGTCAAGTAAGTGTAATTGAAATCAATTCCGAAAAAATTTCTTCATTTGCTCCCTGTATCGAAAGCTCCAATAGCGTTCACGATCACGCCTTTACGAAAAAGGCTGTAATTCACAACTATCGTCGTATTAACGACTTAATAACCCAGAATTTCGGGGAATAAATAACAACTCACGCTGAACAAACGAGTAACTAGGTTCATAAAAAGATTAATCGGTCCAAAAGAGCTTTTTTCTACTATTTCCCAGTGCATCTGCGGGCAATACATCAAATGATCGCAATCCTTTTCATGTGAGGCTATGAGAACTGTACAAGGGTTCCAGAAATGAAAATCGGACGAGTGGAAAAATAGACCAATGCATCTTATGTAATTGACTCGGGTTCATACTTCACCCGTAGGCAGTGCGCCCGATTTTTTACAAGCTACCCCAGGGAGAGAAAATGGGGATTTCATTGAGAGCCCGTCCGAATTCAAGCGAATGCCCGTATGCTATTGTTCAGCACACGCTGTGTTCTTGTGATACAAAAGAGACGGCCCTCAATCTTATCTCTTTGATTTTTCCCTTTTTCTGATTCTCCACAGTAGCATGAGGATCACTCAGTTCCAAATAAATATTTTTTTTTAACAATCGACTTTATCGTCCACCAAAGCATTACTTCCCGAAAAGCCGAAGAGTGGAAAGTTTGATTCTCACAAAAGACAGTGCCTAACTACGCAGAATACTAGGATAGTTTGAGTGAAATATTTCTCTAGTCATAGTAAGTTCACATTCGGTTACCATTTATTTAAAAAAATGTAAGCGCTTGTAAGGAGCATGAAGCCAAAAATAGTAACGATAAAGGCCACAAAAACTATTTTATGACAATTTCTCATTAATTGGCTAAATAATTATATGTGGAGCTTTATCTTGACTTATTTGTTCCGCGCCATATGCTGAAAATGCCTTTACAACCGAAAAGTAGCGGTGAATATTGATTTAATCTAAAACATTAATCGAGGAAGCATACTAACTACTCACTGTTACATTTTTGACACGATCTGGGTGTCTGAACATCCTCATTCTTTTAATAATAGCGTCAAAGCTTTACCATATCCAATGGGAAACGACGTCTCTTCAACGGACAATTTCTCAAAATGCAGCACAATAAGTTACTCATATTTTTATTTCAGTAGAAAAGTAGGTATGATGCTACTCTTTACAATGAGGCCAAATTCATTGAATTTTATGCAATGTGATATCTTATTCAAAGTACCTTAACAAAATGACCACCATGATATATCTGGAACATAATTGTTAGTTCCAACATACAAATGAAAACGATTATAGTGTGTAATGAACTTGAATCCCACTGCATTGCATTGCGAGTAGCTATGCACATGTCTGTTGTCTTAAGTTAACATAGTAGGTAAAGACGTGCGACAAAACATTCGGTAAAATACTATACAGGAGAGAGGTACTATAAATTTCATGCTGCAGTATCGCCAATAGTAATGCATTGTTTTTACATTCAAAGTTCAGCTGGTCTATCGTAATTTGTGGGAAAAATTATTCAAATTTTTTCTATGGAAGACGATCAACTAGTATGATTTCATCAATCCTGTTGGCGTGTTGAGTTGCGTAAGAATCAAGACGCGTGGCGACGTCAAACCATTAAAATGCCGTTTTGGATCAAGAAAAATTTAAAATTATTTATTTGCACTTTTTAAAGGTACCTAATACTTAATACCTGCAGCTGATGTTTTCTAGTGGATTAATCACCCAACCACTCAAATGAAATATAAAGACTAAATATAATGCATATTCACTATTAGGATGGTAATTGTAATAATAGAAATAACGCATAAAAGTCATGGTACAAAGGAATTGAATTAACGGAATTAGGAATCCGAAGCAACCGTTTAGCGTAACCTGGGTAATACCGGAACACAGGCATGAAGAGTGCGAGTGTTAAGACGGACAGGATTTGAGGAAAACGAGCAACGGTCTGCCTCGATGTAAGCACAGGTTCCCGCTAGATTACGTACGATTAAGCAATTAAGCGTGAGGCTGAGCTCGAATTTTAAGGGACTCTGTTCGTCCGGATGCTGTTTTACCTGTCTCTAAGTGGCAGACAGTAAATGCAAAATGACCCTAGCCGGTAAAGAAGAACGTCAAACAAAAGTAATCCTACCAGTACTCGAGGTAAACCATCAATCTAATTGAAATTCTCGAGGAGTAATAAACAGCGGCCAGCAAATCCTTGGCCAACAGAGGAAACATAAGCATTGATTACGAATTAAGAGTGCAACAATTCTTCCTTGAAGACTCCGCGAGGATGCCATGAAACAAGATTCCCCCACACTTTTGCTTGACAACGATTCCGCCCATTGCATCCCCACTGTACACAGTACTCAACCACTATGGTGTGCCATGCTTATATTCGGTTCGGTGATGAGGAATGAACAACAATCCAATGCCCAGCTAGGATCGATGCGATAATCAAACAATCGTGAAGAGAGTTTGAGAGGCGAAGCATATTTATTTCCTTTGTATATGGAAACGGAGGAATTGTTACAATACTGTGATAAGTACGCTACGCAGAACCACCAGGTAAACAAAAACAGCTGACTCGATTGATGCAAATAAACACCAAACAGTCATTTAAACCACCTGTAGCTATTTGGGTTTGCAAAAATGTAACGAATCCATTGCTGCAATACGATAATGCGACTATCAACTTCGTCATTATAATATATATGGATTGTGTTATGAATTATGAACGACTTAATTTGAGTCGACAAGAAATACCAGGCATGACATTCATTGTGAACACGATTTCATGCAATTTCATACGAATGCTAAGCGATTTATTATATCTTAAGTAGAGCTTACTTAAAGGGTAAAAGACCCATTCAGTGAATTCAACGCGACAAAGATTCAATGAATACGATCTATACATGGTAAATAACCAGCCAATCAGTTAAATGGGTAAGAGTACAGCTTACCCGACACTAATTAGTCGAGAGTGTGTTATAAATATTGATTAGAAAGGTTTTTTTGTTGATTAAGGTCGAGATTTGGACAGTTCCAACACGAAACCCAAAGTAGATGACTTCAGTTCCCAGTATAATGGATAAAACAAGATCTGTTTCAGGGTTCTTTAAAGCGGATGTCCTGGTTAAAAGGACGGAAAACTAATGTAGTTTTTGAAAACCGCTAGCATAGTCGCAACGGCCTGCCACGATGGAAAACACTGGTAACACTGGATCCTGATCAGCCAACGAGTTTAATCATCGTTGATTTCTGCTTTTATGTGGATGAGTGATCATCCTATTCGTCCGAGTACTGTTACCCCGGTCTTAAAGTTGCAGACAGCATGTGCAAAATTATCTTTGCCGTCGAGACACGTCAAACTAAAATACTACTATAACCGCAAGTATAAATTCATAACTATAACGTTAACGGTTACAAATATTGATAAAATTAATGCAAAAATACAAGACTGTTGATCTTTTGGAATTGTAAATAAATATTTTCATGAAAAAGTTGATAAAAACTGAAAGGAAAACATCTTTACAGGTAGTTAAACCCCGCTTTAAGACTTCCTCTCCTCAGTAACTCTCTGCCATTCATCATTCCCTGCAAGGCATTTACCTACTCTGGATTCCTTGTCTCATTCCTAGGCCTTCGTTCTTACTCAAGGAAATTGGGAGGTAACTAGTCTTATCCGAGAAATGGCAGTGAACGCCCTCGATGATAGAGAGAGCTGTCAACCTTCTCTTCAGGAATTCCCACTACGTAAACTGTCAAATATATGCTGAAAACTATGGCATGATATTCATTGTTGCACGAATGGAGAGAGGATTGTTTTCCTTTCCAAATCTTTTTGTTTCCCTAAATTTTCCCCTATCAAAAAAATATTTTAATATAAATCAGTATTTAAAAGAAAACGTTTTGTATAATTTGAGGGATCAACTTGAAAATTGTAAAAATAGACATAACAGGCATGCATGAAAAGAAATGTATGCACTCAATGCAAACCTCACGACAATTTTTCGTTTCCATGAAATAAATTGGTGGCGAGAAATGTGTCCAATAAAATATTTTCGTTCCCTTAAGATATATTATGTAATATACTTAACAATCTTAGGTGCATCAAATAAAAAAAGGCATTTTACCACCCAGTAGGGGTCGCATAGGGAATTGTATGCATATGTATGCACCGTGTTTTGATAGGTACACTAGCATATAGCATGCAATGATAATGGCACCACCACCTGATTGATTAGTCCGCTAACAAAATAAAATTACGTAGGGGTTACAGGCTATATTTGTATCTCCTCATCCTCTTCATTAACATTGTAGACAATGAAAATGAGATGTACCCTCTGCCGAAGATTCTTTGCATCACCGTTGAAAGGTTAAGAAAACCTTTAACGTTATTAGCACAAAACATAAACTAATTTTTAACCTTTAATATTATTTACTATTACCACGAAAGTGAATAATTCCAAGATAATGGCCGATGCAGTTTTTCCGTAATTTTCTCTTAAACAATTCTCTGAAAATCGATGCAAAGTATGTATCGCTATCCTACGGTTATATCACTCTAATACCAAGACATGGTTTAGGTTGGACCTAACATTAATTAGTCTAGAATGATTTAGAGCAAACGCCTTCTGAACTTAACGCAGGTTCCAATTATAAACACCCTTCAAAATGAGTAGGAGGATTAAAACGTCAATCCATGGTAAACTACCAAAGCGACCGCAGTCTCAGTGGGCATGTGACAACGAAACGATAAGTTTTTCTGTGAGATATTCGGCAGAAATTTAAGGAAAAAACTAAAAATGAGGGAAACACAAGAAAGTCTGTTAACACGCCTTAAAGCATCTAAATGATATTATGCCAGTGCTATGTTTCACTGAGTGGGATGCACCATAGAGTAAGTATATTACTATAGTAGTAGTATATATACTTACTCAATGGATGCACGCATTCTGTTGGGAGCGGGTTGGTGCGGTGGCTAGTGTATTGGCTTCCCTTCATGAGGGCCCGGGTTCTAACTCCGGCAGAGGACGGATATTTTTCCCTGGAATCCTAATCCCTACCAGGTTGTTGTAAGGAGAGCAGCTTAATGGTCCATCCGTTCATTGGAAAGGATGCTTTAACTGTGAACCCCTGGCACTTATAATTAAGAGCAGGCTATACCAACGCCTGGTTTCTTTCCATCCTTCCTCCACACTTAAAATACCTACTCAAGGAATCCGCCCCTTACAAGCCTTCCCATCTGTCCTCAATTTACCTATTTACCTTAATTGTCAGCCACCTCCTCCAAATAACCAACAAATGTATTATATTTCACTTTCTGTATATTTTACATGGATGAGAGATGATTTGCGCGGGTAATTATGCCTACAATCGTTCAATTTATTCTCTCTTGTAAAATCTACTTAAATATACCTGAAGTAGCGCCAAATTAAATTTAATTCTAAGGGGAAATTATTGACTTTCAGTTGGAAGGCATAATAAAACTCCTCAAAGACGTATTTTTTAGAGAGTAGACACCGCTGTGCTAAGTGAACACTGTTCACCGTTAGTTGGTTGTATACGTAACAATGTAGGCTTAGTGTTACAGACCGATATGCTTCCCTGAAAATTCTTTCACTTATTTTGAAAAAATAAAAGATCAACAATTTTTTGCATTCTCTCCACCACATTTCGTTCTGTGGAGGCTATTCGATCCAGATTTTCGGAACTGTCTGGAATGTACAAGCGGGAATAAGGAGTACCAGTATTTTTTCCTCAGAGAGCGCTCCGTTAGGCCAGACTACTCCCACCGTTTCGATGATTACAAAGGACGGACGGGGAATTTTTGAAGAAATAAAAAAGTCCCGGAGAGAACACGGTCGGATTAATTGAACACGGCCGAGGCAACCGGGCGAAATAAACCAGGGAGCAGGAAGGAAGTGAGGTTTCGCGGTCAAACTCAAAAAAGTGGGGAGAGCATTTGGTGCGTGGGAATTATTTTGAGGCCACTGGAGGCGGGGGTAAGCGGGGGTATAGTGGGGTGGTTAGGGGGGAGGAACTTAAGGGAGGGAATTAAAAGAAGCCCGGGACGCGTCAACCAGGCGCGAAAACGGCAGATAAGAGGGTGGGTGAGGGCGATGGAGTTGAGAGGAAATAGCAAAGAATAAAAGTCTAAAATGGGATGGGGTGTGAGAGGGGGAGATAGGGGTGTCAACAATGGAGAGAGGATGTGTGGGCGAGAAGCGACTGGCGGCAGTGCCGCGTAAAGCGGCCCTGGCGACGGTATAAAAAAGATTACGGGAGGCCAGAGCCTAGTACCAGGTCACCACCGCCCAAGCAAGAAGTAGGAAGAGCCAAAAACGAAATAATTGAAGAGAGATATTGCACATACATTCCATCAGCACTCTACTAAACGAGGTGCCACAAGAGCATGTGACAGGGGGTGTAAGAACACCACCCATTTTTCTATGTCTTATTGGGATAAGAGGATATGTACCAGTAAAGGTGGTTTGACATGTACTTAGGGGTATAGACACAATCTTTTACTGCCACAGGCCCTTGACTCCTTGCATGATTTCATTCTTCAGCTCAGCATACATCCTCTCTTCTTCTCATCCATAAAGCCTGTTCTTTTTCTTCCCTTAACCCTCTTACCCAACATCCTCCCTTTTATCACGGCCTTCAGCATCCTTTCGTCCCTCATTATCTCTTCCAACCACTTTATACTCCGCCTCTAACTAGTTTCCTCAAGCATTTTCCCTCCTCACTGAACATGCCGAGGTCTTCCACATTCGTCTTCTGTCCCGTACATCGCACCTTCTGCGTTCTCCTCCACACCCACATTTCAAACGCCTGCTACCCCAAACCTTTTCCTCAGAGTTCATGGTTCTGCACCATACAACGCTTCACTTCATATTAGACTCTTAGCTAGTCTTTTCTTCACTTTCTTACACGTTGCCTCACCAACGAAGCATGCATCTGTCATGTACGTCCATTACCAAAGCATTCAGTCCACATTCTTTATCACCCAGTCATTCTTTGCCCTATCTCGCCTTCTTTTACTTCAAACTCTTCTCAGAAACCTTACACTCGCCGCAACCAACCAACTCTTTTGCGTACTATACTGGCAAACACATGTTTAACCGTCGTACAATGAAGTGGGGAGGAGTACCTACACCTTTGTATACCACTAATTTTGCTTTCATCTAAAAACAGTAACTCCTTGATATTATTTTCCTACTTTTTCTATTGATTGCCTTCCGTCACTTATTGATATTATTCTGATTTTTAATTATGACACTTTGAACCGTAAGCTAGAATTCACTTAGATGACGATTCAAATAAAATATTTCTGTGATTAGGGCTTAAAAAAGAGTACGTTCCTATCCAAAAATATAGCAATATCGCCTGATTGTGGGGGCGAAAAATTGCGTGTAGACCAGAAAAATAGACCACGATGAAGCCATTCAAGAAATTTGCAGGAAGACTCCGAAATGAGATGATGAGATAACTACACCCACATTCTACGGTCGTATAATACCACGTCCTGGGGCTTTTGGAAGGAGGTTTTAGGGCACCATCCGTTTTTGAGTCATTTTAAATGAACAGCTAAATATTTCATGCACTTTCAATAATTCTATATTATATTGTACACTCAATTTTCTCTTTTCCGACTATTTGAATGTAATAATTTCATCATAAGGATTAAATAGAGACCACTAATACAACTATAAAACAGTGTATTCATTTGCCGCACGGAACATAATGCTTTGGAGTACAGCAACTTAAGGAAATAAATA
The DNA here is from genome assembly GCA_963573305.1 of Pyrrhosoma nymphula. Taxonomy (NCBI): domain Eukaryota; kingdom Metazoa; phylum Arthropoda; class Insecta; order Odonata; family Coenagrionidae; genus Pyrrhosoma; species Pyrrhosoma nymphula. The sequence goes on from OY754330.1 coordinate 137,408,614, forward strand.
ATTAAGAAAGGTAGTATTTTATTTCGGGATACTATTACAGGGATATCTTCGCAAAGCTCAGCACTTCTCATTATGGAATACAATAAAATAATTCATTGAGTGTAATGGCTCCATTCAGTTGAAATTACTTCCGCGGTTAACGCTTCTAGTACCGCGAGATGATTTAATCTGCATCCAAGCATATTGCACTCTGAAGACCACCTCTCATCATTATAAATATATAGTTTTCAAAGTATACATTTTATATATTTCAACAGTAAACTCGGTTTTTTTGTCATTTCTTCGAGATATTAGCTCTTTGGTGGTTTAGTGGCTCTGCTTTATATTCATTATTCTATAATTAGAACAGACTATATTCGAATTTTATTTTAAGATTTAAGGTAATTAAAGAAGCATTAGGTAAATATAGTAGGTATTATTAATGAAGTAATTTTTTTATTTTTAATCATCTAAATAATTAACTTCCCAGTAATTAACTTAATATACATATTTAAGCCTTTGACTTTTATTCTTCATGCAGTACGCTGAAAATGTCTTGACAAATTAAAGTTTTTTGCTATTCTATGAAAAGTAACACGGTGAGAAATATATTTAATTGTTTCGTAACTGACATGTAAACGAAGGACTCACCGTTACGTTTTTGATGCGATCAGTATGCCAGAACTTCCTCATTCTTTTCATAATATTTTTGAGAGTTCACAGCAGTACCATATCCAATGGAAAAACAGCTTCTTTTTTAACAAATATCTCGAAAAGAGGAGCTATAAGCGGCTAATATTAAAGCACCATCGGAAAAATTAGATTTTCCTCTTCATGATTCATAGAATTTTATCTGTAGCGTGTATTTCGCTCGAATTATTGAGTGAGGTACACCTACTCCACCACTAATTATTGAGCTCTCGTTTATTCATCGAGAAAATTCCCATGGGAAAAAATCGCTCTGGACCGGGAATAGAACATGCAATAATTTCTCGCTTTCTACATTCTACCCTTTTTTATTTTTACCGATCATGGTTTCGACATACAATGTCATTTTCAAGGTACCCTTTTCATTTGACCTTGAAAATGACTCTGTATGTCGAAACTTCGGTCGGTAAAAAAACAAAAGTACGAAATGCACAAAGCGAGAAATTATCTCACGTGTCGCGTTTCCACAAAGTTAAGCCTGACACTGTAACTTATAACCACTAGCCTTCTGATTGCCGGGCCAAAGCGCAGACCATCACGCTACCCAGGCTTCCGACTTTTCATGGCAATTTCGGATTCAAGGGAAGATTATTCTACCTCATTCATGCAGATTAAATTTAGCATTAGTTAGCCAAAGTAATTACTGAAACTGGATCTCAAGAACCTTAATTTTAATTCCCGCCAGACTGGAGCGGTCAGGCGAGGCAAACTCCTCGAGACAGTCACGGAGCGAGAGGCCAGAACGACGCGACCGAGAACGGGAGATGAGGAGCTGGGCAGAAGTACAACTTGGGGAGGGGAATTACTGCAGAAACTCCACGCGAGTGAGTGTGTACCGGGTCGCGAATAATGGGACCGCGGAGAGAGCGGTGTCGATGCAGTGGACGGCGGGATACGCGGTGCAAGGAGCCAGCAGGACGTACGAAGGGGGGTCGTTTGGACACCACAAGGCGGAATGCTTGGGAAGCGAGGGACAACAAGGTTGGAAAGGGGGGAGAATGGTCAGCTAGCGCTTCACCCCTGGTCGCATACCATCCAATTCCATTCATGCCACAGAAAAGGTCCTTAGCTCTTTCGACGACCCCGGGTGCGGTCAGACCGCGCCCGGAGAAATGGCCTCTCCCGGCAGGAAAACGAGAAACGTTATCAGCCATTGCTTCCCTCGAGAAGTGGTTCACATGCTCTCCGTCCATTTAAAAGGGCGCGAGAGAATTGTTTCGCTCCACGTGATGTTAGAGCTTTCCGCAGGATTTCTCTCTAAAGGCGACTCGGCCAGTTCATTACAGGTTAGAAAAACCACGGTAGGGAAGGATTCGTGAGGTTTTTACCAGCAGTTCAAGAACTTGAACACATCCAAGTACTAATGACTGAACAATTTTACTTCCTAGTTAGTTACCCAATGGTGATAATTTCTATCAGTTTCAGGAGGTGAATGCCGCAGATATTCAGCGGGGTTCGTGTGTTGAGAATTGAGTGAGTATACAAAAGAGTATAATCCAAATATTCACGACAAACAACATAACGAGGCATTAGTGATAGATGAGCTTTCACAGTCGAAGTCAGAGGTTTCAAAACTACGCGTGCTAGCTACACGTGCGCAAAAACTGTAATAATAGCAGTAAGAATGCAAATATTAAACAAATATTTCCGTGAAGGCTTCCGCGGAGTCTTTGGCTTGGAAAGACTTGGTTTTCGGGTCTTCTTCCGCGTCTATCCATATTCCCTGGGCAATATTTTACCGGCGTTTCAGCTGGCTTCTCCAGGTCCACTGAAGTGAGCCAGTCCATCAGTAAGTCAGCAGACTTCTTCAGCGGACCTGAAGAAGCCAGCTGGAACGCCAGCGAAATATCGTCCAGAGAATGTGGATGGACGTGGAAGAAGATCCGAAAACCAAGTCTCTCCATTAAACAAATATTGCCTGATATTAAGGGTAAACATTTTGAAAATGGATGAGCTAAGGGGAAGCAATCAGAAAAAGGAAGGGAAATGTTCCTCAAAGAAAATCGAATAAATTATGGAATAAAGTGGACGACCAAGTTCTACCTACTTACGCACTGATGGAATATTGATGATGTTGCAAATAAAATTAAGGAACTCTGAACAAAAAGTGTACTCCACGCAAATACGGATTTGATGGTATCATAACAAACATCGTTAAAGCGTAGGAAAACTGCAGACACGATCAAATTCTGAATCAGCGAATTAATATAGCATGCCGTTGATTAATTGTGATTCGCCTTTCACGGCAAGATTTAAAGTCAAAGAAAAAGGTAAGAGTGACCATATATGGGCCATAATAATCACACAGTAAAAATCACATTCAGATGCTTGATGGATACATTGAATCTTAGGGAATATTTTACTGACCATTACTTCCTCAATTAAAGGTTAGTTACAAATGTGGTACATTCCCAATCAAGATGTATGGTTTTATGGAAAAACGAAAGTAATGTACTCAGTACCTATGAAATCATGAACCAGAAGTTCGATTTGAAATACGAATCCAAATGCAGTACTGTCAACGGACCCGGTGTGTTATCCCGGTTTAATAAGAATTCGTGTACCTGGTCCCCCTGCTGTCAAACAGAGGTAGCAATGAAAAGGAAGTCAAGCGCAGAATAGCGATGGCCAAGACCGCAGTTCAAAAAATGCAAAAAATGTGGAAGAACAGAGGAATCAGTATGTCAACCAAAAGTAGACTGGTTTGATCAATGGTCTTCCCTATCATGAGCTATGGATCGGAGACTTTGACGATCGCAGCCGCCATACGCAAGATGATAAAGGCGTTCGAACTGTATTGTTATTGAAGAATGATGCGTATATCATGGACAGAGCGAAGAACTAACGCCTCCATTTTAGCCCAATTGAAAATTGCATACAGAGACCGACGGCTGCCAACAATTCTGCGCAATTGTCTCAAACTCTTCGGTCACGTCATAAGGCGTTATGGGTTAGAGAAGATAGTGCTTGAAGGCAAGGTCTGGGGAAAAAGGCCACGAGGACGCCCACCGTTAAGGTTGACGGATCAAATTAAGACCCTCACCAACCTGAAGCTGAGCGAAGCAGTCCACATGGCCCAAGATAGAGAGAACTGGCGTCAGATTGTACATAATGCGCGTTCTTAGTCCATATGGGTCACAACGCTCGATTTAGAGCTGATGACCGAGAGAGATATTCAATAAAACTAAAATTTAAGACAGACAAACACACATTCTCTTACCACGTATACAACATTTTCCCATCATTTGTTAAATGGATGTTGATCCAGCGGGTTAAATGCTTTCTTGGCGATCGTTACTGTGAGCCTAAGCCTGCCGGGAAAGCAGCTTCCACCACCCACGTCCAAAGTTGGGAATTCGATTAAGTCACTAGGTATACCTATATTTCCGGTTTAGCCTGGAGAAACTTGGTGACCCACGAAGGCTTATCGGGATCGCAAAGGCGCACGTGGTCACCGCAAGCACTTGAGAAGAAGATTCAATCTTCAGCACTTACCTGCAGTGGTTTATCGGAGCTCCAAACTCTATCCTGCGCATCAATGTCAAATATTTAACTCGTTAACAGTAATAAAGAACTGGACACTCCCAATTAGGCTTTAAAAATGATAAAAAAGATAAGTTTTCCAAAGGCATAATTTTCGTATTATGACAACTTCTGGGGGTTGTTCATCATTTACAAGTCTTGAAAATCCACCAACATGAATCACTATCCATTAACCACCATCCTCCAACGTTCGAAACTAGTCGTAAAATTAGAGTACCTCAGTGGAAAACTGATAGCTCTACATTCATTTAAGACTTGCAGAAGATGTACAGTCAAACTTGATGTAAAATTAAATTACCTCCAGGAAAGGATACGCGTTTTCCTGCATGGGATAAAATACTCCCTCCGATGTGACGAGCAAAATGTGTAATTAATTCGACGAAGGAGTCATTCACCACCCCTTAACCGGGTGGGGCGAAAAATAACCCTGGTAAAATCTCTGTAATTCTTACAGTGATCATTTAACTTTTGCCAAAAATGCCTCTAGAATAAGTTACCATTTAAATCTCAGCAGGGAATGTCAGTCACAGATATCTGGGATGTTAACCCATAAAGGGCCTCGAAATAATTTCGAATGTCAGGTTTTCCATCAGTTCAAATAAAATGATGCTCCTGATTTTCCCACGGCGCAGTGAATAGATTGAGGACCATTCTGGCCAAGTTCAATTACCTCCGACAGTTCAAATCATGAGAAACCATTTAATTAATACGCCAAATCAGATACGGAGAAATGAGTTATTCACCACTATTTCCTTTATGGGTGAAAATAGTTGAAGACTTCCACGCAATTAAGGCTGTCACCACTAAGTTTGCGCGGAACATGTACAACCTCACGAATCTTGAAGCATTCATTTATCTAGTTGATAAGTTTGGACTCCTGATTAAAACTTCGAGCAAATTTAATCCGAACAAAAGAACATTGACTGAGCACTTCGCGGGATTTAATTAATGGGATAACTTCTCCTCACTCTCCACTGACCCCCCCTGTCTTAAACGTCTACGCTCGATTTTCCAATACCCAGGAATTTCAGGGCTTTTTTTGTTGGTATTCGAGGAATAATTAGCGAAAGCCAATATTAGCAATTTTCCATCGCATTATATCTGGAAAATTCAATAACGCTTAGGAATACTTAATCTGAAATAAGAAGTAGCGGTTAGCTGTTAATATTACAAATGTAATCCGAATTTTCGAGCGGAATTGAGTGGAATTTTAAAACGATGAAATAAAAATTGTGCAATTCTTTACAATATAAATTTACTTTCCACCTGGGTTTCAATGTTGATACATCATCCATCGTCCTTAATGTATCACAACATTGAAACCTGGGTTAGCAGTCAATTTACATTGTGGAAAATTGCAGTTTTTATTTAATCTATTAATATTTAAAATATTTGCCGATAAGGTGAAACCTTTATGGGTCGTATAACAATGAAAGATGTCCTAAAATGGCAAAAATTACACTTCGTGAAAGTTTAAAAGTTACTTTCATGAAACTTGGCATTTTATGTGTAAAGAAAACTATTAGAGGAAAAAAGTGGCAACGTAAGCACATTGTCAGTCCTTACAAAGGCAGTACTTGTTTTAAAAAAATCTGTACGACTATTTTATTTCGCGTCGACTTCGAGGAAACTGTAATGCGATGTTGTTTTGTCAATATTAAAAACTGTTAATTACCGGACTTGCAGTTTTCAATTCTCCAAAATACGAAATCGCGATGTTACAGCCTCAACTAATCTCAACTCTTGAATGACTGCTAGGATACTACATGGCTCTAGCATCAAAATGGTAACAATCATCAACAATAATCATTTGCTCAGTTTAAGTTCGAGTCCCCACTATTGGCTCCACACATGAACGTTGTTTAAATCCGATGATAGAGTTTCAAAGTCAGAGTGATCACTAATTTCACGATAGATGACAGCGTCGTCGGCAAATAAACGTATTTTACTGCTAATTCGAGAGCATAGATCATTTATGTATCTAATGAACAAAAAGGGGCCGATCACGCTTCCTTGTGGGACACCTGATGTCACTTTAACTACATCAGAGCTAATTCCATCAAGAACTACTTTTTGCCTACGATCACTCAGAAAGTCGCGTATCCAGTTTACTACTGTATCGTTTAGACCGCATGACTGTAATTTGTAGGAAAGTTTATTATGAGGTACCGTGTCGAAAGCTTTCTTAAAATCTATAAATAATGCGTCAACTTGTCTTTTCGATTCACCAGATTTGAGAACGTCATGAAGAAAGAGCATGAGTTGTGTTTCACATGATCTACCTTTCCGAAAGCCGTGCTGAGAGCCATGGAGGACGTTACGACTGTCCAGGAACGTCATGATATTGCTAACGACGATATGTTCGAGTATCTTGCCTATAATCGACGTTAGTGAAATTGGTCGATAGTTCCCTGGGTCGTGTCTGTTTCCCTTTTTGAATATCGGTGTAATGTTTGCAATTTTCCAGTCTAATGGTATATTTCCTTCAGACACTGACTTCTTGAATATTATAGCTAAGAACGGTGCGATCTGTGGCGCTAACTCCTTGAGGACACGCGCGGGTATTCCCTCCGGATTAGGATAGGGCTGGGATTTTTTCTATTGGATGGCTGAATAAATGAAGTTTCTAATTCTTTCAATTGATTTTCTTTTACGCATCAAAATTCCCTGAAAATCATGTTTATAGCTGAAAAATCTCACATTTTTCTCTGAAATCAACAATAGCATATTTCCTTGACAACCAGAGATTTGATGTGCAATATTCCACAGGAGAAAAATCATTCGCCTTGACCGGGATTCGAACCCGGATCCCTCGATTTCGCGCCGAGTGCTTTAACCTATAATAATGTTAAGTGCAATATTCCTGTGGAATATTGCACTTATGTGCACTTGCGGGTGACTCCGTAAAGGTTACTACCGTGGCTAGTCCCGGTTTCCTCAAAATCAGAGATTTGATTTTCAAAGGATATTCACGCCTCTAACATTTAAGTTTTCCTACAGGCCCATGATAGCACGAAGAAAGAAAATCTGTATAAGTAGGGCCCAGAGTCCCAAGAGCCCCATGATCGATTGCTTCTGCGAGTAATCGATAAATTCAATGCATATTTACAACAATTATACTCTTCAATGTCTCTTCTCAAAGTATGCCTCATAGGGGCACTGCATGCATATGAGAGAACACTTACGTAGTAAACGATACACATAAAGGAATTAAACGTGCAAGAATATATACGTGCAGCAAATAGTAGTGGTAATAATGTCTCTGTTTCTACAACAAACACGTCGTTGTTTATTATCGTGTAATATTCAGATGTATTACACGTAGTGGAACCGTGTGCCTCTCATTTCGATTTCGAACTGTTTTTTAGACGAATTTCCACATAAACTTTACTAGTTCTTCATGGATATGACATGAAAATAAATAAGAAGACAAAAATCCTAGTATGCGGATGTTAGAAGCTGAATGCAGAAGTCACGCTAAAAGGAGAGAAATTAGAGCAAGTGGACTCCTTCACCTACCTCAGAAGTGCCATCTCGTGGGACGGAATAAGTACTACGGACATCAAGCGTAGAATAGCCCAAGCTAAGGAGGAAACGAGGAAACAGTATGTGAAAACATTCGTGTGGAGCGTGGCACTCTATGGATCGGAAACGTGGACCATTTGAATAGCAAACCTGGAAAAAATAGATGCATTTAAAACATGGTGTTGGAATAGGATGCTGAAGATAAAATAGACGGGTATTTTAACAATGAAGAAGGATACAGAAGAGTAGAAGCGAAAAGGACCATTTTGAACACTATAGAGAAAAGAAGAACCAGATGGATTGGGCGTACCCTGAGGAACAATGGGTTCGTGAAGCATATAATTTGAGGAAATAGGGGGAAAAGTCCCGAGAGGAAGGCCAAGGGATAAATACATAGACAAAATAATGAGGAAAGTACATAAGAAGAAATACCTGGGAGTAAAGGAACTTGCACTACTAGATAGGGAAGGATGGAGGGCTATAGTCAACTATATAATAAGATTGAACGACCAGTGCATGAGTGATGCTTAACGTTCGAGATCTTCAGTAACAGACACGCAGAAGTTATAATGATGGAAGTATTGTATTATTGACCTTTTCATGGAATGTAATATCTGTATCTCGAGGATAGAAGTGCGACGATAAAGTCAGGGAAATCAGCTACTTCTCCCTCGTTAGACCCCACTTAGAATATGCCGCCAGTATTTGGGATCCTTATGAGATTGGAAACTGAGTTAGAACTGGAAACTGTTAGGCTTGGAAACTGAGTTAGAACGCGTGCAGCGAAGATCGACAAGATACGTTAAAGGCCGTTATGATAATCTCGTTAGTGTTACTGACCCTTTGCAGCAACTGGGATGGGAAACGCTTTTAGACCGTCGATTAAAATTTAGACTCAATCTTTTGTAAGTTACAAACCGGTCTATTCTCTAACGACGTTGATAATATTTTACGAAATTCGACATACTACGGTAGATCAGATCATGAGAGTAAAATTAGGGAACTAGACTGCAGAACGAACAGATTTAAGATGTCTTTTTTCTCAAGAACGATAAGGGACCATAACAACTGCAAATGAGACTTTATCTAGGTTTGTCGTTAGGTAGTGTAGCTCTTAGTAGTAGTAGTACTCCTAATACTTGAATCCTTATCTGTTACCTAGTACATACTAACAGCACGCTTAGCATGTTTTCTACGTGGGTCTTGAGTCCCTGTCCATCTGTGTAGTTGTAGAATGCATGTATATTGACGGTCACTCTCCATTTTGATGACATCTGTAGTGTAGTGATGCATGCTTGTCACGAGGCAAAGCCTCGTGACAAGCATTAGCGATGTATGCTAATGCATAATTAGTCGTAGTTACACTAACTCTAGGGTATAGTGTAATGCATGTTGGTGATTACTCACCCCCTGCCACACACCCCTGAGGTGGCTTGCAGGGTATTTTGCAGATGTAGATGTAGATGATAAGTCAAAATTTTTTTTTTAACTGTAACTCCTTGCCAACGTTTCGGTGTATAATTGACAACATCTTCAGGGCTACAATTTCCGGTGCAAAAACATTATTGATGAAGTAACATAAAAAATATCACAAGTTATATTTTTTATATATTTTTATGCTACTTCATTAATAATGTTGTTGGACCGGAAATTGTAGCCCTGAAGATGGTATTAATTATACACCGAAACGTTGGCAAGGAGTTAAAGTTTTTTTTTTAATTTGACCTATCCTCGGGATACAAATCATGCATTACGTATTAATGATGTTAATCAAAATGGAGCACGGGTGGACACTAAAAAAATTTTTCAAGCATATTGGATGGACAAAATTAATGGTGATGTGAAGATGGAATTCACATCACCATTGTGTCATCACATTTTATGTGTTTCCTATACTCTTTCTTTCACCACCTGTTTGAACGAAATATTTATTATTTACGCCTGTGAGCGGTTTGAGTGAATGAATGAATGGTTATATATATATATATATATATATATATATATATATATATATATATATATATATATATATATATGTTCTCAGATCAAATAAAAAAAAATAATTCCGTAAAACTCAACCGTACTTTGTTCGCACTTCAGTTAATTTTTCATTTTAAATTGATATTAGCTTGGTAAATCAATTTTTCCGCCAGACACCAGAAACAACATATCTCCGATTGCATAATTAATTTCTGTATTCTCATTGAAATTCCATGAATTTCACCAATTTTTTAAGGTTTCCCACAGCATTTTCATCACCTTTATCTCCACCCATCACTCGTTCTGATTTCCCTCTTCCTCCAGCACTTCTTCCTATGATGCTTGAAAAGCAACAATGCTCAGACGAGAGCACTGTCCAAAAAAATAGCAAAGCAGGCCAGACCATGTCCCATTGTCGTAAATCTCGATCAAGTGGAGCTCGTCCACCAGTCGGATATATGTCGTGCTTCCGTTGATCGGAAGCCGAAGAGCGGAACTCGGCAGAGCGCGGCTTCAAATCATTCCCAAATGTAAGATAACGCATCAGTCAAATTCCTGAGACTACGAGAGCCATGCTCCATAAGTGTCTAGCTATTGGAGTGTGCAAGCAGAAGAGTCAGGAGCTCATGGCAATGAGGATGTTACCTTTTAAAAGTCTTCCCTTATTTTACACAAATTAAGATACATAATGTTGTTAAGGTCGATTTGAATGAAATGAGATAAGTATAACGTATCGCAAAGTATTCTGGAATTTCATGCAGAAATAACTCTTTGTTTCTCGCAAAAAATCTGCAAATTACTATCATAACTATAATACGTTGGGGAGAACGTTTTCCAATAATATAAAAAATGTATGGCAGAAAAGTTTCGACCGTTTAACACCTAGAACCACGCAAAAATATAGCCAAATATGTTATAGTCAAAAATAAAGCCGAATACACCATCGTATTATCGATCGACGAGGAAATTTCTAAAGTTTTCTTTAGAAAATGAAGGGTCTACAATTATTTGACGAACTTCGCGGAGAGACAGGCTTGTAGTGTATAACGGTACCACAGATGTCTTTTTGGCAAATATCTGTTGTTCACGGAAATCAATAAGCAAAATGTCTTTCTATACCATATCATATCTCAAAGTGTGCAATCTTAGCATCCTCTTTTCATTTTGTCAATGGATAGGTATTTAATTTTCGTCACAAAGGGATTCAAAACTCCATTGCATTCCTTGCCTATCGCAAAGGCGTCTTTGCGAATATTTCTAATTCGTTCAAATCCATGGAGGAAAAGCCGGAAATCATGAAGGGTATCACTATACGCAGGGATAACATTTTTTAGAGCCCCTTGCTTGGCGTAATCCTGAATATAAGGTTATAGAATCAATAAGTCAATTTTGACGAGATTCGTATGCTCTGACGCATAATATATGATTCATATGAAAGTACGAAATTAGCTATGAAATTATCATTTGAAATGACCGGGATTAGCATCCTTGCACCTCACTGCGTACCACATCATTTGTTTAATACGATGATTGTAAGATTCATATGAAAAATGAATTCACCCTGGAACCAACTCGATATATCGTGCCATAGATCTTACAACATATAAATCGCAAGCAAAAAATACGAAGGGAGAGTTCAACTATATCACTAGACAGCTCAATGGTACATATTTACTAGTGGCTCAGTACAGTCTCAATATACCCCACGATGGCTTTCAAAGCGCTTTACTCCCTTCGACTCTCAAATAATAGAAATCAGTACAGACTTTTCTTCCTCCCCTTGGATATAAAACTCACGCTCTGGTAAATAATTTAAGTGAGACAATATCTTCCAATACTCCGCCATGGTCTTTCTCTGCAGCATCCGCACTTCGCGCAATGATCTGTTTTCCCAAAACAAATACACCTCATTGCTTCCCCCTCTCCATTCAACTCACTTTCTGCAATGCCCTGGCGAGACAATAACACTCCACAGCCTAGGACACAACGCACACACACAGGAACACAACCCTGCCTTCACAGAGCGCAATGAAAGGATAATAAAGGATTGAAATTGAGTGCATAGCGAGACCGGCGAATGGCTTTCCCTATTCGAAGCCAACGAATTAAAATGGGAAGAATCTAAGCGAAGCAAACGTGAAGCTATGGCGGGTTTCTGAATTTCGATTCACCGTGTACGAGGCCTAGTGCTCTCAGACTCGAGATTGGAAGGAAGTTTTACTCCATTTGTATCTCAGGCTTTGTTCAGGAAGCACCACAACGTTGGCAATTGAAATTGAAACGTCGGAAGGAATAATTATTTACAGGACGATGGATGAAACACACTAACCATAAGCACGACGACTTTTGTGCCCCTCCGATATTTACCTTCAACTTCATCTTACACACGGCATAGTTCACCATCTAAACACAAATTGTGGTTCGGAAAGAGAATAAAAAGATAATTCATTCATCGCCTCTTTTCTCCGATTCTAGGTTATCTATTCACTATCATTAGACTATTGCTTTCTTCACAAAATTTCGAAAGAGGATTCGATCAATATTATGAGCCAGTACTATAGCTTTTTAGAGTAAATTAAATTTGATGATTGTTTGGAGTCTCCATTTATATATCATTGTTTTCCAAATTTTTTCAATGAGAAAATCTAAAACTTTAAAACAAATTGTAAGATACACACTCACTCTAAATTACAGTTACTCAGACTTAAAGCTCTAAGTCGATTCCCCAAAGAAAACAATTTCCCGACAACCTATGCTTAAGTTTTACCAAGAGAATAAATACTTCATTTTATCATTCACAATACATAATTAAATGAAATTGCATTTAATAAAGTTTGTCGAGTTTTGCTTAACGCGTAGCATTACAAAATTGATTGGTCTGCTACGAAATTTAGCAAGTTTAAAATTAAGCAATAAAACCTTAATCCTTCGGCAAAAAGTAATAATGCAGATGAAAATCCGTGCGAATTTACTTTAAGCAAGACTAATACAAATTCACACACTAAATACGTTGGAGCATTCATTATTCGAACAATTGAATTACATTGAAAATAAAACCACAATGCTATAATCAAAATAGACTGTATCATTTAGCGAAAGAATGAGTTACTCCTGAAATACCATCGAATGTGTTAGAAATAAAATCTTGCTATTTCACAAGGGATCAATTAAAATTTCTGCGCTGCATTAGCAATGCCAGGCCAGAATTGTTAAGTTTTGCACGGTGAACACCACATTAGTGAAAGTTGTGAAATAAATCTCCTTCAAGATGTAACTCAGTATCTAATTTCAAAAAAATCGATGACGCTGACGTATCGACCACGAATTGATCAAATTTACTCCCAGCCACGCGACATACAGAATCACGCAATTCGATTCACGAAGTAATTTCTCAAGTGAAGTCAATCGCAGAGAGCTGAATTGAAGTCATTAAAGGATAGGTGAACTAGCATCGCCAAGTTTCCAGCAGCACATACTGCTAGCATCGCAAAATATGATTTACGAAGCAATTTCTCGACTAAAGTCAATAAAAGAGGGGCAAACGAAAGGTAATAAAGGATAGGTGAGTATGAATCAGCAATTTTCCGACAATACAGTCACCGTGGCAGCATTCAGAGCGAATTAATTTCGATGCAAATCTCGACAATTGATAGACGACGAGTGGACCGCTGGACAATAGTTCGCGACCGCGTCGCCAGGGGACGCACGCGCGGGTTTCATTTTTTTTACCCCCAACTTCTCTCTTTCCGCCGCCGCCGGTTGATTGCGCCATCTAAGTCCCACCGGACGGGACTTGATTCAATCGCGGAGGAATACTCTAGAAAGAAAAAAAGAAAGAGTATACGCTTCCTCTCTGGGTGATACGGAATATACACGTGTGGACTCGGACCACGGCCCGACCATGTAGCGCGACGCTATGGGAACACGGTCCGTCCTTACGGAAGCAACTCACGTCCGTGGACAACATCCGTCAGGGATAAAATATGAAAAGAAAAAGCAGCCCGGGAGGGCGAGAGAATAACAGCAGGGGGGTACGGGGATCGAGGGATGAGGGGGGGACCCCCAGTAGAAGGAACAGCACCACCGACAGCGATGCCCTCCTGCGGGATCTGCCAAAAACTTTTCACTTTCCCTTCCGCCCGCCATGGGAAGGGAATTACAGAATGGAGGTCCGACGTCATTTTCATTTTTTTTAACCTTACTTATTTTATTTCGCTGAAATACTGGAAATGAATGCCGTTTAGCATCCGGAGGAACGGGAAGACAGGAGAGCATACTGTGTAGAAGTGGAAGAGGTGCGGGCGCATACGTTGGTTTTTTGCAGAGCTTGCGTTGTTTGTGTGCGTGTGTGGTTGCCAGGCAAAATAAACAATCCTCGACGGGACGACTAAATGTTTGCGTGCGCGGAATGGCGGAAGAGAAAGGGGACGGACGGGAGAGAAAGATTTCTATCCGCTCTTGATGGACGAAAGGCAGCAACCTCACTGGCGAGGATCGTCCATCTTCCTCCGCAGTCTGCCTCACGCACGCATACACACATTCAAACGATATCTCTGTCTCCCTTAATTGCATCGAATGAAAACGGCAATTTTTTCAGTAAAAAATTACCACTTTTTGCACATCAAATTTTAAATTTGTTTGCAAGTTTTGAAACTGCACTGCAGTCAAGTGAAGGAATCAATGCATTAGCCTAAAGTTTGGGTGAAAAAATTTCGTTATCCTATAAAACGCATCCGAAGATGAAAATAAATGTTCCCCTCAAAAGCAGTGGAATGACCACGACAGCTAAATTATTTGTACTAATGGAGGTATCTCTGCGATACTGAGCTAAATCGAATACTGAATTCCATCTTGAAGTGTGTATCCTTAAAAAACATTACTTTCACAAGTTACATGTCTTAAATGGAGCCTGGTGCCTAAATTATTACTCAATTCCCTGGAAGAATCGGTTAGCCATGAAAATATGTTATGGAAAGTGCAATAACATTAGAAAGAGAAATGCTGTTTTCCCCATGTTCAATCCATTCGGGAATTTAAAATAATGTAATATAAATTTAATTTTTCGAAAAAATAGCTTTGAAAGGTAGGATTTTTTTTATGATTACAAGAAAAAGACACATTTTACTATACAAGTAGCCAAAATATGAATATATTGTCAATTAGGTCATTTTACGGTCGAATCACCATCTTTACATTATATTTTTACTCCTTATAGTGGAACAAACTCAAATATGATAAATAAAAACAATATACAATGAATCAATGGGTGTCTAATAGCTAATCCCGTAGAGAGTTCGTATATAAAGTTTTCGCAGACTGCAAGGTCTTTTAGAGGGAGAATAATGCATCATTCTTGTGTGCTATTATTTCTCTCTAAGGAAGTGAGCACCTTTAGCCTCATCCGATGCTCATTGGACCGTTTTTACTTCGTGCATTACCCACAACTTTCCCAAAAAACGTTTATGAAAATTGAAAATACTTTATGAAAACTTGAACTATAGGCTAGTTCTTACTCTAAAGAATTAATATGGAATCAAAAGACATCTGAAATTCCAAGGTTCATCTCTGAATCTTGGAAAGCTTCATGTCCCCTCACACTTAACGATTAGACAAGGATATTAAAGAGCTTATTTCATTCTTTCAAGATGAAAAAAAGTCGACACAATGTCAGCGTTTTCAACATAGATTAACGGCTCAAGAGCCCATTTCCACTACATACCAGAAGCCGGAGAAACAAGGGTTATATGCTTCACTTTTGACAATGATAGGACTAAACTCTAATCCTTTAACTAACATAAAACTTCTTCAAGTATAGGGGAAACAAGGATTGGAAATCTGCCAACTATCCGCGACGTGACTGAGCACGGAATGATAATCAGAACTGAGAGCATTGGCCTGAGAATAGCTGTTAGCAAGTAAGTTGCACGATTATCGCAACGGTGAGTTCAAGAGTGAATCAAAATCCGCTTCGCCACCCTCTTCAATCTTGAAGTAGAATCCAATGCACCTTCCACATACATTGTAAGCCCAAGATTTACTTCCAAATGACAAACTGTAGAGTAATACACTTTCGTAAGCTTCCTGGTTTCCCTCAATTAGGCAAGAGCAAACTATTGAAAAACGATACACCAGTGATCGAAATATACTTTTCAAGGATTGCACGATTACTCGCTACTGTTCTATTTCAGAATCTTGCGCCTAGTTTAATTATGATGCGCAAGATCATGATCGTACATTTTTTTGCAAATTTAAGGGATATTGATATTCGTTGTCCCCAGCGTCACTTTATGGAATATACAGTACGTATTGAATTGGAGGCAAAACTATAGTTTTCCTTATTATATTATTTCCTAAGCTTAGTAGGTATTATATTTTTGTTCTACATACTTTTATAAGCACAATTTGAAATTAAAACAAGAAAATTGAATCTAACGCAAACTTTTGTGTAATTTATTGCTAATATGTAGTACCATTACAATTGATTTTACGAAATTTGGCTTCAATTGACTTTGCAAATGGTTAACAACAGTGGAAAACTATATTTAAAAAGAGCACAAAATTCGTTGTAACAATACTCATTGTATGGTTCAACGAAATACTCGTATGTTGAAAACGTACGATTATTATAATTTATATGGCAAAAGGTTGGCCAAATATATAATACGAAATACCTTTAATTGCACGCCTAAGCAACTACATAATCTAAAAGTTTTGGCCGAAATTAAGAAAAAGGTCAAAGAATGGTCAATTGGAGAAATTAAGAATCTGTAATCTCTTACGATAGTCTGTTACACTTATGGGAAAGACATATTTTTCCTAATTTATTAAACAGTTTTGGTAACTTTTTCAATGTCATTATATTGATTTAATTATTGTTTTTATTAAAAAATATGTAAACTGTAATTCTACTTCAATTGGTGAAAAGTACTAGATTTTTAAGATGCCGCTTTGTATGAAAATGATGGACCTTTCTGACAAACCATGAGGCATAAAAGGACCTAAAATGCATATATGCAATAAAGGCATTGTGATATCTCTTCCTTCAATTATTGCATTGGTTTATGTTTTAGCAATTTGCAAATTGAAATTAAATTTGCAAACTGCAAATTGAAATTAAAACAAAACAATTCTATAAACCATGGTGAAATTCACCATGAAAAAATCGTTTAACTTGACCGGGATTCGAACCCGGATCTCCCGATTTCCGGTCATGAGTGTTATCCAGTTACACCACCAAGCCAAGCGAATTTCAGCGGGTATTTATACGAACCTTTTGAGAAATGTTTGTGTAATTTAATAGAGTGTGTTTCTACATAATAATTTTTATACTTTAGGCTATAAATTTTATAACATTTTTTCGTGGAACACCGTGCGTAATCGTACGCGGAAAACAATGAAATTTTTGTCTGTTTTGCCGTCATCGTTCAAGACTCACAACCAAATAAAAGCATGAGATCCACACATTACAGACACCCTCGCATTCCACGCCACTCTTCCGCAAGCGACTGACTCTCTTTTTCGATCGATGATGAGGACTTTTACTCTCTCTGAGGGCAGAGGGAAGGGAAGGGAAACCGGAGGCCGGAGGTCAAGCTTTGGGGGAGAGAGAGATAGACGCTGGACCCGCCTGAGGGCGGTGAAAGCGAATTTGTGGGAAAAGAGTGAAAGGCAGAGAAAGATAATAAGAGACATAAATAAACGGAGAGAGACATACGTGGGGGACAGAGATGAATGACTGTAAATAATAAGGAAGGTTCCATTCAATCAACATTAGTCAACAATGCTGCGAATTCGAAGACTAATGTAGTCCGAATCAAAATTGACAGAAACCACGCGCTCGACCTAAAAGCTTTTTTTTTATATTTTTTTGGTTCAACCCTTTGGAGAGTGGATGGAATAATTAACGTAGATTAATCAACGTTTTAGTAAGTTTCCAGCAGTCGAGTAATTTTAATTCGCCAAAGCTCAAGGGCATCCACGACATTACTATGCACGAGTCCACTCATTCAATTAGAGATCTCTTCTGAGCCCCAAAATTACCAACTCTCACCCTTTGACCTTTCTAATTGCTCGCTCAAATACTAATGCCCTACTATAACCGATAGAATAATTTTGGTACGGAATTCCAACAAAAAGAGCAAATTTACTAAAAGAAATCTCATTACTTGGGGGTGCATGAAAACTTCTTTCTTGAACTGCGTATATCTTGTAAAGATATTTGGTGCACTGACACTTTCATTGCGTATAGGTGAAGATGAAGTGAGTATATGATATCTGAGAAGTGTTTGCAGTTAAAGTAGGAGGGAGTTTATTAGTATTGATGGGGTCATGGATGTTCCAGTGATGACTGAATCAATAATAACTTTGAAAATGTTCACTATTTAATTCATTTCAAAACGGCCGGTTTCATTTTGAGGTTAAAGAGAAGGAATGCTAGGAGTATTTGGAATAGAAGAGCGCGTATGAAGCAACGCATGAGGCAGAATCAAATTAGGTATGCAATAATAGAGGGTATGGTGTAAATAATAAAAACAGATCCAATTTTCAAGGCCTAACTCCGAGACTCAAGCTGTTTTGGCTGTCTGCCACTTACGGGAATGGTTTTATGGGTATTTATGCATGTAAAAATTTCATTTGCAGTGAAAACTTTTCCCGATTCCTCAATGAAGCTAAAAGAGGGTTAGAAGTTTTTTGTGCCACCAACGGTGCCGTGCCGGATCCTATCTATTGATTATATCCTCGTCACGTTACTTAAATTGAGTAAATATCACCACTTACGTCATCGAGTTGTGCTCGAATTCTTGCCGCCTGATATCCGTGGCTCGGTAAGACCGCAATATATAAAGTCGTAAATAGTTACGTCATGATTTCTATATAAATTCTCAAAGTTAATTTTCTACACATCATAAAGTTACCACGACACGATCCGAATATTAGAATATAAATAAGAAATCAAACCCAGATTATCATACGCAAATCTATACTTTGATTCAAATTCTTGAGTAAAAATCAGTTGTTCGATCCGGATATTCCAACTCTTTCTAAAATAAAAAAACAATTTATATTAAGAAAACCGATCGGACTTACAAATCGGTTGAATACGGAAAAAATATTTCTGGTATTCTATTTTATTCAGGAGAAAAAAAAACAGTAATTAAATGTTCGTTCGAATTGATATATTTTCTTAACTTGTTTTTTTACCGTGGTAAAGCAAACAATGTTCTTTCCATCACCAATGGAGAAGTCCTACATATATTGGTAGAGATACGTCCCGTAAAAACTCATCGAAGCAGATGAGTTGAATTATTGGACACATTCTGAGACACGACATACTACTTCATGAAATACTTGGAGAAAAAATGAGAGGAAAGAATTACAGAGGAAGATCAAGGATGAAATACATCATGTAAGTGATGAAGGATTTCAACGTTGAGACTTAGACTTATGAAAGAACAACGCGGGCAAGGTTAAGCGTTGTAACCTGGTCACGAATAAATATTACATTTTGAAGTAGAAAGTGTTTCAGTTAATTATTAATATTAGAGGTTCAAAACGAGCTTCGCGCTTTGAACCTCTACCCCCGGAATGCTCTGGGAGGTTTTAGTGTAGTCGATGAAATGTTTTGGGTGCAGGTAGGTTGGTGAAATATTTTTCTGGAACCGTCTGGGTGGTTTAAAAACAGAATTGGACAGAAAACAGAAAAAACATTTGATCGACTATGCAAAAACTTCCCAGCCCGTTCCGTGGGGACCGCTACAGCGGAGGTAGATGTTCAACGCGCGCAGCGCGTGTTGAATCTCTAGTCCTTATATTAATTCGTGGTATTCGGTAACTATGTATGTTTGCAGCGCTCGAGGTTGGTCCATTCATTTGAGGTAATCTCCGAAGATACAGGTTAGATGGAAGCGCAATTGGGGTCGTTCAAAAGAGGAAATATAGTCGCATTGATTAGTCGTATTTTTATATCCGTCGACCGATCGGAAAGCGTGAAAATTAAAGCATGAAAAAAGGGTACAATTCCTATCTTTTAACGTGGGGAACAAGTTGCTAAGCAAATTAGTTCACGTTACTAAGTAAACAAATGTGTTTACGTTTTTGGTAAAGGGACGAAAGGTGCATTGAAGTGAAAGAAGTTGAAGAAAGTGGATTTATTTTTTTTATTGCTTGAAATAACGAAACAAATCATTCGTGTATAGATTCTTTTGGTCTTTTTCTGACTGAAAATATATCAACATTGTTTTAATTTTACAGAAAGTTTGATTGCTGTTTTCAATCAGTATTAATGGTTGACTATTTGCTGTTTGGTAAGTATGTAATTTTAATGTTATAAATACATAGTTGATAACACTTGAAATACATAAATTTTAATAATGTTTGGCTGATGAACGTACGTCGCGTCGGGAGGATGATATAACGTGTCCAGTGGAACTCCTATAAAAGGAGCGAAAAAGAAACGGCAAAATCCAGAACAGGAGTTTTCACAAAATATACTTAATTCGAGCAACGTTGTTAAGCCGGGTGATAGTGTTATAACATCAGTGTGTGAATGTTTTATTCGCCCAGGCAACGTCCAAAGAAGTTATTGTTTGAACATGTAAACCTACGAAACGTGTCAATAATTTTTCTAAGACCGAAACCCCCGAGCAAATATGACAACGTTCAGAGAAAGTGGCCGAACGTCCAAGAAATAGTCCTTTAGTTGAATCGGAAGAAGGTTGAGAAGAACGTCTTAGGAATATATCAACAAATGTTCGATTACGTCGTTACGAAGTACCTAAATGAGGTTGAGCGACAGTAGCGTCTCAGTATGATGCATCATACGGATCAAGAACGACGGAAAAATGAGACTGACATTGAGCGTGCTCAGCAATGGCCACAACGTGTTCAATCATTACGTGACAATGAAACACCCATGGAAGGTGAAGAACGCTGGAATATCTATAGATTTCCACATGCGGAGCAACGATCACAGGAAAGCGAGAACGCGAACACCGAGGGAGTTGATGAGAAGGCGGCTGGATTTGACACTGGCAGTAGACTAATTTTGATAACTAAAATTCTTATATATATGTTTTTATCATACACTTTTGATAAGTCTTCATTTTGTGCTGAATACAAGGTAGTTGATTTCTATCATTCGTATTTCATATTTAGATATCAATTTTCTTTTCGGTAATGTATTAATGTCTGTAGCTATATGAGCACATTATTATGATAATATATAATGTCAACGTATCCACACACACACCATTATAAAATTAACAAAAGCTATCCTATACCCAATCCATTCAGGTTTTCATCAAAATAAATTAAGACATTCACATCCCCACCAAAAATATTTCCAAGAACTCAAAGGACCGATTCTGTTTTTAAACCACCCAGACGATTCCAGAAAAATATTTCACCAACCTACCCGCACCCAAACCATTTCATCGACTATACTAAACCTCCCAGACCGTTCCGGGGGCGCCGCAATAGCGGGGGTAGAAGTTCAACGCGCGCAGCGCGTGTTGAACCTCTAGTTCTAGGAAGAAGCTAGGATTCGTCAAGCGTATTGTGGGAAGATTTTCGGATGAAAAAGTAAAACAGAGGTGCTATTTTTCACTCGTCCGGCCACACCTTGAATATGCAGCGAGCATATGGGATCCGGTGCAGAAAGACTTAATTCGGGAACTTAATAAAATACTAAGGAAAGCTGCGCGATTCGTCAAAAACTGCTACGGGCGTACAGTCAGCGTTACGCAGATGTTAAACGAATTAGGCTGGGAGCCGCTAGAGACTCGGAGGCTGCGCTCTAGGCTTAGATTACTTGAGCAATTGAGAACAGATATCTTTCAGAGCGACACGGAGAACATCATATTAGAACCCCACTGTATTTCCAGGTCCGACAGAAACGATAAATTAAGAGAGATATTTTGCCGAACGGATAGGTATGGGAATTCGTTTTTCCCCCGAAAAATAAGGGACTTCAATAAATGCTAGGCGTAATTTCATTAGAGCGTTTCCTTTTTATATGTAAACGGCTGGTGTCCTAACACCCCCCGCCACACGCCTATTGAGGCGGCTTGCGGGGTAGTATGTAGATGTAGTTAGTTTTAATTGATGGAGTGTACTCTTAGGACACACAAAATGAGAGATCGCCTTTATAGAGAGGCTTGCGATTTGGATAACGACAACGAGAAAGAGTGAACCGTATTCCCATTCCTGGTCGTGATTAAATCGTATTCGTAGAATTTCCAAGTGATTCCTTTAAGGTGGTTCCACCATAAATGAACTTCAATGTCCTTTTTTTCATACCTAAATACTCTTAGAAAAATATGTCCACTATCTGATATGAAACAGAAAGACGAAAATTTTCTTCTTTATTATTCTCGAAAATTGAACTTGAACTTGCATGGTTTTGAATGCGACAATTGGAGAAAAACGGGTGAAAATAATTTTTTATACGTAATTTAAATGCCAATTTAACAAAAAAACTGTTTATAAGACGCAAAAACTCCCGGGAATCGATTTAATAGAAAAAAGATGCATCTTAACACCTTACGTTTATAGTTATTAGCTATTTACTACGATAATTGAAGTCAAAACGTGTTTATCTCTTAGAAATGGCGCTGCAGTCGGCGTCTATTACTATTAAAATGTGTCCATTAAATATATATTCGTGGAATAATCTGCATATTTTTTACTTAAATTTTTGTTTTCAATAGCTAAAGTACGTCATCAGCGAAAGTAATATTTTTTAAACCAATTAAACAGTTGTTATAATATGTCAAAGTTGTATCAAAGCCAAAGTTATATCAACAGTTGGAATTTAGTATTTGTAACGAATCATACATCACTACGAATCACGAATATCTTCCACAAATCTACGCCGGTAATTACCCCCCATGAAGAGGTTAGCTCTAAGGAGAATGGAGAGCCTCAGCAAGGCAATCTTCGCAATGATGACGGCAGATGCTTTCGTTATCATTTTTTTCGAAAGAATGGTACTTACTGGTATCGCGAAAAAAAACCCTGATGAGTTGCCACGCAACTAAATGAAACGGTGAGTTGACGAAGCTGTAACAAGTAGACAAAGGCGTCTAAAATCTATTTCCGAAACGAAATCATACCTCCTATGGTCTTCCAGACCAACCTCGCATTTGATTCACCCCGCAGAGAGGCGCTGGCGACGCCAAAACAAAATTCTACCTAATGAGCGTCTTTCCAAGCGTGGCCATTACAAAAAGAACAAAATAAAACGCTCACGCGAAAGAGACCGCAGTCGAAGAAAATGCTTGAATGCCTTACGGGAGAAAGAGAGAAAGAAAACAAACATTCTACGATGAAAAAGAAACAATCTCGAGCAATTTCCCTTCGGTGGAAAACGAAACGTGTTCCTTTTTTTTGTTTGATTGTGAAACAGTTTCGCTCCAGCGACAGTCGAAAAATCAAAAGGTGCCTAATTGTGATAGGATATCCTTCAGGGGGTGAAATACGAAACGAACCAGGAGAGAGAGCGAGAGAAATTACGGCTGTAATTTGACGTGGTTTATGCAGTAAATTGAAACATGCCGGCAAAACAAATTGAAGAGTAAAGATACGTTTTCATGGATACGTCAACGTTAGGAAAGTAAGGGTGCGAAAAGAGGCGTATTTTCTACGCTTGAATTTTTCCCATGCAAGCGAACCAGTGCAGGTGACCTTACGCGCAGGTTTAAGCTGTGTATTACACGAATGTAACACAAAGCTTTAGATCCAGATCCGGAGCAAAAGAAAACAATATTAATGCGGGTGTCGCGAAGAGTAAAAATTCATTACTTTTAATTCTCCACTATAGACTGCGCGTTGGTGCTACCAGTGCTACCTACACCAGAGTTATCTACGTGCCGCCACAACAGTAATCAAAGTTGCTGTGGCGGCATGTAGATGACTCTAACGTAGTTAGCACCACCGCACAATCTAAAGTGGAGAAATAAAAATAATTAAACAAATGATTACACAAATAAAAAATTCTCCAATGGCCGTAAAATATATGCACCACTCGTCAAAACAAAAACCAAACATTTACTGTGTTGGTTTGCGGGAATGGGGACTCCGCAACTGGGATCAACCACAGCCTCTCCACCAGAATACCCTCCTGTGGTAGTTTACGGGAGTTATTTCCTCGCCAGGGACCACCAGAGAGACACACACACAACCCAAATGGAATCCTTTGCAAGGCTAATGGAATCCCGCTAAGGAAACCAGGGTTTTCACCTGTGATCCTTCGCAGAGCTGAAGTGACTCTACTAAGGATGCAAAGTTATTAACACAACCACACACGCAATCACACAATACACTCACTCACACACAGTAGGGCCCCAATTTCCGGGAGAACAGCTCAAAAAGAGCGTGGTCAAATAGAACAGAACAACAAACAGGGAACGAGGGTAGACTTCGGATACGCGTATTTCAACCACAAAGTGGTCCTCTTCAGCGAGCTGAAGAGAAAAAATACTAGCAACACGAGGTTGAAAGTGAATCTTCATATAGTGAAAGTGAATATTGACCTAAAGGTGTCCGTTTCAGTGTCATCTTTTGAGGTTGAACTGAACTGCGCCTCCGGGTATGTTTATGAAACAGTACGGGTGTCCGAAAGAAGACAACAAATGCTCCATCATCGTATGTAGTCCGCATAAAAACGTTACGAAAGACCACCTTTATTATCTTTCTATTCGCAATGGAAAACTGTACAGGAAAGCGACATCTTATGCAAGCTTCACCAGCACAAATACTCTACTATGATGGTGATTTTATCAGGGTATTCTATGAGGCAAAGGGACACAGGACAAAAGTCACAAACCTTACTGTGTCCAATGTCACAATGATCACCATTCTATGGCTCCAGGAGCAATACATTGGACAGATGGCGTGTCCACCCTCCAGTGTATATATGCTCCAATGTTTTGATATCCTTCCTTTTTCCCACTTGACTCGGTATTTATCTTTCAAAACTATAAAAAGGCTATTATAAAGTAGACTAGAATAAGTATATAGTATAGAGCACTAGTAAAAAGTCATTACCTCCGTGACTTTCTCTCTTCGCATATCCGCCTTGTGTTTCACGCATTCGGCGCGGAAAGGGAGAGAAGAAAGCTGAGCGTATCTCAAAATTCAGGTGACGCAAAGATGAGCAAATATGCGCAAATACAAGCGTATGATACCGCACTTCTGATTGGTGCCTCTGAGTACTGAGTTGCTGCTTAATACCGAGTACTGATACTACTGAGTTTATGAGAGGGCACACAAACTAGCACCTGATTCCATTCCTTGCCAAAGCAAGAACCATCCGAGCGAATTTGAGAATAACAAGACCGAATATGCATGCGTATTTAAAGCATATATTTTAGGTAACTTTAACCCCTAAATAGTTTAGTGTTTCAAACATGCACATTTTGGCGGATCAAGTGCGTTAAGTTCTCTCGGAGTTTTCCGCGGCGATTAGATGAATGTTCCATTCTTCTTCCGGGTATCTGCCGCGTCGTTGTGTTTTTCTGACGTTTCTCCTCCCGTCCTGGAGGCGTCTTCAGGTCGAAGATATCTGCGCTGCATTTTGGTCCGGCTTTATACTGGAGCTGGTCGCATCTGATTGGCTGTCAATTATGGCGGAAAAACCACTTTTCGCGCCATTTCTCATTTCGTTACGTGCCAATACCCTCCTCCAAGGTTGTAACCATCATCCCTGTTGAAATTTTTGGGACATTTGGCAATTTCGATCGCCTCCCGTATCAGCCGTGGGAAGTATCGGCTCTCCCCGCTCAGAACTTTTGTCTCCTCGAAACATATGGAGTGACCAGGCTCCGACCAGGCATGCTCGGCTATTGCTGAGAGGCGGAACTGCTTCTTTTCGGTCGCTTTCTGGTGTTCCCTCACTCTGCATGAAATTGCTCTTCGTGTTTGTCCAACATAGACTTTCCCATATGTACAGTTGATTTTGTACACTCTCTCCTTCATGGTGCAAGGGATCTGCTCTTTCGGGTTAGGCAGAATGTTTGCTCTCACTTTCTTGGTGGTGGAGAACCTGGTCACAATGCGTGAAGTATCTCAACATGGAAATATACTTTCATTTACTTATTCAAATAATTATGACGACGCATGCTATGTTTTTTCTAGCAATATGCATGACCGTGTTTTTCGATTCCGAAGACTAAGTTACCGCGATTCGAATTTCCTCTTCGAAGTCCCATTTCTGTTCAGCTCTTTCTGGTCACTAGCCGCTTGGGATATTGGGAGTTACATCCACATATTACGAGGCTCCATCACAGATTGATCGCGGATAAATCTTTGTAGCGTAGAAAACTTCTGAAATCCAACTCTCGCTTCCTCTGGACTTTGCAATTTGTCTTCACGGCAGGAAATTTGCTCACATTTTCCACTCCTCGAATTCCGCAAGCGTTCCTATGCTAAGTTCCTCTCTCTCTCTCTTCTCTCTTCTCTCTTCAAAATTAGTCTTCACAACAGGAATTTTTTCCGTTATTTTTCCGTTGCTCGAAATTACATTTTCCTCGAAACTACATTTTCCTCTAAACTACATTTTCCTCGAAAATAAATTTTCCTCGAAACTACATTTCTACGAAAATAAATTTTCATGGCGTTTCCTAAGCCTATCACGTTTTTCCACGAAGCGAAATGAGGGCTGGAAGATCAATGCCTAGATTGAGAGAAATAAATAAACGATTCTTTGGTCAACTACTGGCAATTGCGTGGAGGGTACCACCAATATAACTATAATATTTTAATAACTAATTTACTACATAAATCGTACCCCTAAAAACGAAAAACAGAAGCTGTGAAAAGACGCAAATTAGTGCATTATTTTCATGGCTTTCTTAGGTGTATAAACTTCCAATAGACAATGACTTAGGTAACACATTACTCGGCTAAACATCCGTCAGTTAATTTTATGCACTCCATTTTCAGAAATGAAATTTGTACGGAAATAATCAAAAATTAACGTGAAATAAATTAGAGATGATTTGATACAAACTGCTCTCTAGTTTACAGTGACGTTTGCAACATTAATATTTTCAATAATTTCCTTCACTACCGACATTCTAAAGAGAGTAAAGAGTACAAAAAAATAAACCTTTTACTTCTCCCAAAATATTATTTTTAATAGTGTAAGTTGAGATCCTGCTTTCCACAGCTGCCACAGTTCAAATATACTCTAATGATAAAACGGTCAAAATGTTTTTTCATAGCGCAGTTTCTCCATGGGCAAAGTATCAAGGATCAACGCTGTCCCGACTCCTCCTTCCGCAATCCATACGGGCTGGATACTTCGAATCGGAGCGCTTCCACTAAATTTCGTCAATTAGCTTCACGATTAATTGCTAGAACCGAGAGGACTATTTCTGGTCATCAAATGTGTTCATGAGGATTGACCAAATCCTGCGTTCTCTGGCATAAACAACGCCCTGATTGCCTTAACCTGGCACGAGCGTCTACGAGTCAGGCACAAACAATTTTGCCGTTAGATTAGTCTCCATCGAACACCCAATATCCGTCGCTTGACAAGAGCAACGTAAATGAAGCGTTCACTGAATCAATTTATGGTTCATTGATGCAATATTATGATTGAAAAATTAATTCCCCACCAGGAAGCATGATCAGCTCACTATTATTCCTTATTTATACGCAAAATATTACCTTCAAAGTCAGTAACCGAGTTAGTTTATTTGCTATCAGGTAAATTTCCCGAAAAATTAGCTACCAATCAGAATTCTAAGGGTTATTCATTGGATCTTGGCAACGCTCTTGGTATCTCGATTGAGGGTTCAACCATTATTTACTAAATGCAAGATAGTACCATTTTTACGAATTTGATAAAATCAAATTCAAATATACAAGGTTGGTCTACACATCACTGACTGTAAATGTAGCAGATGTAGTCATTGACCAGGAAAAATACCATAACTCCAAATCTATCGTGAGAATAACACAATATTTGTAGCTCAGAATTAAAGAAATGTTCCACATCAAGTGTATGGTAGGAAAGACCTCGTGTGAGAAAGAATGAGAGACATCTTACTCCAGTTGTGCCTCATCATGAGTACGCCGAAAGTAATAGGCACGTAAAAGAAAGATTTTATTCCACCAGCTCAATTCCGTTGTTCCATTTCCGGTCCAGACCGATTTTTTCTCGTGGAAATTTCTACGTATTTCATCGCCGTACTTTAGGCAGAGATGAATACCATAATATACATATCACTTAAGTGACATTCATTATGATCCGAGTATTTTTTCGACCACATAGGCGGCCAATAAATTAGTACATACTTACCCGTCGCTATTTCTCCCAGGACGGGAAGCCTTCTTCGTAATCTTTTATTGTTGCATAGAGCTCCACTCAGACCATTGCTAGGCGTTTTGTGCTCACTTCTTTGCTTTGTATGATTAGCGCACGGTTCACTTGGTCTTTCATTTGATGCAATATTAAATTTCTTTCCGAGACCGTAGTTTTCCATCCGTAGGAACAAATTAAGATATGATCTAACCTATACGAAATAAATTTCTCCCTATCTTTCTCAATCCAATATAAACTCACCATTCCTTTAAGTGAAATCAAGCGTAAACAACATGCCTCCGTAAAAGAATATTCCTGAGGCGTTTTCTTAATTTGAGTTCCGAAGTAAAAATGCCAGTTTCATGGACAAAATTTATGGCGAAAAATTTGACGGAAAAGCTTTGAGTATCTTGTTTCAATCAGAAGGGAGACTGAAGAAAACATAAGGTACCAAATACTTGGTTGATAAATTTATGACTCTTTAAGTTCCAATTCAATTTCTGCCTTTCGTCCGATGCTCAAACCTGTATTGATAACGTTTCCATCTAAAATTCTGACCATGGGACATCGGCGGCTTAATAATGACGCCTTAAATATACTGGTAGGTATTGTCTATCTTAGAAAGATGATTCCGGGCTAGTAATTCACCGCATACAAAGGATTATTATTAAGGTCGAAGGACATGAAATGCGTGTTAACATGCAAAACTACCACGACCACTTACGTTCTTGGAAACATAACACGACCGCCGGTTAGATCCTCTGTTAAAATAACAAGAGCTTGAAATTTAGCCGGCCATATTATCTTCCGGGGGAATGAACCTTACCCTTTCCCATGAATCCACGCTGAGAACCAGATGACGGTTGCGCCAAAACTACGGCGAAAGAACAAACGCCACGGATATCCTTCGTCGAATACGGCCTTGTTTAGATAATTTCTACACCAAGTTTCCCTCCTCTAACTCTCTCTCTCTTCCCCCCATCTCTTTCCTTTAATCTTTCTTTCACATTTCGCATGTCGCGTCGTCCTAGTTTTTGTACGTGTGGGACGCAAACAATCATCGTGAGACTGCCGGCAGCAAACTAACATCGACTCCACGCCTTCTGGCACGGTGAAACGGATGTTTTCACCGAAGAGAACCTCGCTTTAA
Organism: Pyrrhosoma nymphula; assembly: GCA_963573305.1. Taxonomy (NCBI): domain Eukaryota; kingdom Metazoa; phylum Arthropoda; class Insecta; order Odonata; family Coenagrionidae; genus Pyrrhosoma; species Pyrrhosoma nymphula. The sequence continues at coordinate 137,437,806 of OY754330.1, forward strand.
TGTATTTTGTTGGCCGAGGGACAACACGTGAGACCGAGCGTGTAGCAAAAACCCCAGGGATTGAAGGGAGGGTTGAGAAAATAGAGAGAGCATCTATCTGGACCAAACCAAGTTCCGCGGTGAGCATTCTCTTTAACTAATTCTTGGAAAGAGCACAGGAAAATGATAAATCAAAAGAACGATTCTCGCGCACACAATCTACCTCTCTCCTGTTCCAGCCGAAAATCCAGAAAATCTCGCCTTTAAACTAAAATTTTGCGCTGACCAAAGAGCATGGAGGAGTGTACACCGAAGCCACCCTTCCCTTCTCCGTTTCATCAATTTCAAATGTAAACTCTAAACTCGAAATCCGAATTCAGTGCGAGAGAAAGAAAATTGCCGCAGCAACTCGAGCCTGTTCCAACAACCCATTATCATTAAGGCATTCGGGCCCAAAATAAACTGAATTCCGTCGGTCATCAACGCTTCGGGATTAATTTAGAGTCGAATTTTCCTCACTGGAGTAATTGTTAGAACAAGAGAGACTCGGAGAGCGGATAAGCTACGCAAGTCGGATTCTCCGAAAGGATTAATGGATTACAATTTCTTTTGGGGAAGGCCTGAGAATCAGCAGAAAAGTTAAGATTTGATTGTTTGCCTTCGCGATATGTAAACGGAGGAATAGGTGAAAGAGCTATGAAACCGCATATTTTATGAGGTCCGGTCGGAAATGAGTCTGGGATGAGGAACAGTCGGAGGTGAGCAATGAAATAGATAAATCTTCAACACGAAATCCGGTAAAGTGATTGCTGATTTGGAAAGTTTGGCAAATTTTAATTGATGAAAATAATGCACTAGCAATATCTGTTTTATCCCACCAACAGTTACAGCGTAAAATTGTGAAAGGAGGCTAAATAAACTTACTGCATACCCTAAATTTGATTTTAACAACATAAATGATGGGAGACGGACAACCAATGAGGAATGGAATATTGAGCACGAAATACTTCAGTCGAAATTAAAATAATCAACAAAATAGGTCCCGGCACTCATTTATGCAACGGTTTCTGCTTTAACTCTGCGGAAATTCATTACTACTGAAGTAAAATACACAATGTACTATAAGTTAGAGATTTATTTGAGATGTATTTACTCATTTTGTACTCAAATTCAGTAAATTGGAACGCACAATATTCAACAAAAGAAAGCGATGCAAATGATAAAATCAAATTTCCAAGAAGTGAGAACGATTACGTACAGTGTGTTGACTATCCGAAAAATACAAACAAATTTCTTACAAGGGATTAGGTGAAACAGCTTCGGCACTTAGTAGTTATTTGGGAAATTAAATTCGAATAAAATGATGAATTGGGAAAAACAATCGAAATTCAAGCCATTGGATTCAGATAAATGAGCTGTAGCATTAAACGATTCTTTTCCCTCTTTCTTACTATTACCTGCCACTCACCTCAAAAATCGAATTTCTTCCATCAGAACCAGTTCTTCTTGTGTTTGTTCTCTTGAATAGGAGGGAAAAGAGAGCATGTTTCCTAGATGTATGGTTTGCTGTAACATTATTCTTTAAACTCCATTTTGAGGGCTAAAATTGAAGTTCTTATTCTCCTACCCTCCAAAAGTGCATATCCGTTCATGATTAGGGTCCGATGCAATCCCTGTGAGCTGCAACAAAATATCGTATGAACGATTGTCAGCATAAAAATAATTTCCCACCACTAAACACCTTTAGAATTAAAAATGTAATTATGACACTTTCATAGTGCCTGAAAACAAGGAGAGAAGAAGCAAGGAGAAGGAGGAGGAGAGAGAGATGTCTAAATGTTTTGTTTCCTATTCGGTAAAATTTCGATTAGCCACTAATTAAAAACTCTTTTTGAAGATCTAAATACGAGGGAACAGAAAAGATGCCTTTAAGTTTAGTGATGCCTGAATATGGATTCATGCATCAATGCAAGGAAACCGTGACGTATCCACGTGATCGAAGGAGGACAAATATGGCTCCTCTTTGGATGTATCAATGTACGGGGCAACATCGTATTTTCACCATAGTAAAGCTAAGAACAAGACCTTGTCAAGGTTATCGCAATCTCGCAAATAAGAGATATAGTGAAGGCTCAAGAGAAATCGAAGTTGGAAGGAAAGATTTTGAGGAGAATTCCACGCCATAATCAGAACTAACATAAATTCAGCATCGTAGAGTTATATGATAAGAATCACCAAATACTTACTAGGTTGACAGCTCCACTTATAATTAGCGAACATTTAACCCCGAATATAGAAAATATTTCGTCGTTTTAATGGCTGCAGTGCGCTCAAAATAATTAAATGAAACCATAGACACCTGTGGTGTCCTAAAAAATAGCATACTGAATTCACATGAATAGGTAAACTAAAGACGTCATTACTGCATACGACCCTTTATTTGGCGCCCCAAAGGGTCATGGCATTTTTGCAAGGCAAAAACATTCGGTCAATTCTCCTGCTTCTTCATTCGGATTCCAGTTGCTAGATATTTCATCCAGATAACGTTGGGTATCTTCGTGCGGGTGCAGTAATCCATTTTGGTTTCGTGACGTCTACACCAAAATTCAACTCGTGCAATTCCGAGCAGCTGCTGTATCTAACACGCGACGTTAGTGACAACTATATGCACGATGACCTCAAATCGTAATTCACTGCTTGTAGCTCTAAAGTCCAAACACCCACTTCTGCATCTCTACTGTTGAGGAACAGAGCTGGAGTATAGAGCACAGTGAATCTATAGAGATTCACCCATACTAATATGCGAAATTTACCAAGAAAAATCATTTCAAGTCAATGATTTCTTTTCCTTGTGAATTATGCCCAGAGCCGTAGTTTTTTTTGTCAAAAGTTCAATTTCATTTTTTCACAAAACCCATGAAAACTTGAAAATCATTTTGACTCCAAAAGTTGAGCAATTTATACGCTGGTGTCATTCATATTTATGATCTCTCGAACGGATATCGATCTAAACTGTTTTCCCAACCTACAATATTCATGATAATTAAAAAAAAAGAGAGGTTTATCAAGACAGATTTTACTAAATACTATAACAGAAGGACCAAAGTAGACAGACATGACAGAGCAGATACAGTTGGGCAAAGAATTTAATTTTAGGAGTATGAACCAAAGCAGATGGAACAATGAAGTCAACAGGGCAGTATCTTGTGCTGAAATTGATATGGTACTGGAAAATTGCATTCGCGAAAGAGGAGTTCATTAATAGGAATGAATGATCTCTAAGATTAATTAAATAATTCATTCACTAAAGCAATCTACCGGTTGAAGGAAGAGCATAATGAAAGGCAATCCCGTGTAGGGGAGGATGGGTTAACCCATCCTCCCCTACCTTCCAGTTAGCCCCGGAAGGTAGTGTATCAGCAACATGGTTTGTTTGGTTGGTTGGGGATGCAATCTTTGCACCAACTACGAGAACGAACTGCGCGACCGTCACCATTCCACCATTACATGTTGCAGAGTGAGAGGTGGTCAAAGTTTGCAGTGCAGTTTGTTATAACTTTTGTGAGTTTGTTCGCCAATGTATGTATTGCAACTGATTCAAATTTGATTATTTAGTTATAATAATCCATTAATTTTCTTATTAAACCTTAGTTTAATGTATATGTCAAGTATTTCATATGGTTCTGTCTAGTTTATAAGTATTATTATAGAAAACCATGCATTTTGGGTAGCCCTGGTAGGACGCTATGGGGTAATGGCGGTAGCGTACCGGTGCTCCCCAACATTGTATTTAATGGTTATCATAGGCGTATCTAGAAGCGTCTGAAGGGGGGGAGGTCACCACCCCCTTCGGGTATGAAAGGGGGGGGGGGTTCACCACCCCCTTCGGGAACGAGAAGGGGGTATGGAATACCCCCCATGTAAAACGGGGGGTCCGGGAATTTTGAAAATATACATCTTAAAATGACGTTTTCAAAGTGTTTTATTATGTTACGGACGGTTATATATAGGTGTACTATTAGAATATGTTAAAAACATCACTTTTACGTTTTTTTATCGATGGGGGGGTTACAACCCCCTACCCCCCCCCCCCCTGGATACGCCTATGATGGTTATTGTAAGCATTATACAATGTATGATTTTAAATAGGTGTTAAAATGCTAACTAGGTTGGCACTTTTGTAGATACCAAAAAAATGACAGACAACTAGAGTGAGTTGGAGTGAAGAAACTATGAAGTCGGCGCTAAAATTTATAGAAGAAGAAAATTCAATAAGCGCTTCTAGTAAGAAATTTAATATACCATTTATTACCCTCCAGAAACGAAGAAAAAAATTCAAAGGATTCAAAACCTCATTTAGAACGATGTGCAACGTTTACGCCTGAGCAATAACAGGCCTTAGCAGAAAGGATCAAGTTGTTGGCCAACGTGTTCTACGGGCTGACCACAATTGAAGTATGAAGAGTGGCTGCAAAAATGGAATCCCGCAAAGATCCCGCAGTCAAATGAAAGAACACTTAGCAGGACTAGATTGGCTTTATGCATTTCTAGAAAGAAACCAATCTATCAGCATTCGGAAACCTGAAACCACCAGTGTGAACAGAATTACTGGGTTTAACAGATGTTACGAGTGTCTCATATGTAGGTTGGCACTACAGAATGGCACACCAGTTGGTTGCACTGCGAAACATGTGACGGAAGTCAGTCAGCCATGAGCGTATTACCATAGTACGATGTACGCCCTGGTACGGCAAAGAGTTAAATAAAATGTAATTCATCTGGAAGTCGTATATCATTTTATAGTGATTAGTTTAAATCACAACAGAGAAGAAGTTGAGAAGTTTTATGACAACCTTGACTTAGTTTTTGCCAAAACAGAGTACACGACTTACGTATAATTTTCGTTGTTGTATTTTTCTAGATACTCAGTAGGTTATGAGTAAATAAAATTGTGGCTGTCACGGGACGGTCGAAAAAAGTAGAATACTGTGCATGGATATGACTGGCAGTGTGGAGTACACAATATTATACATAATTAATTACATTAAGCTTCTTAAAAATATGAAAATGAAAATTATATTCATGCATTAATGATAATTACATGAAATGGACATAGACTTAAAATATTAATTTGAAATTACACTATATCCCTCTAGTGACAGTGTTGGGAATTAATTCGAAGCGCTTGTACTATACGTTACCACGCAAAGACTCAACAGTCGGGAGTCGGAATTCGGGTGTCGTGTGACGCTAGGATTTCGTGAGATTACCCCTCATCCATCAGAAGTGCTCCACCGCAAACCTCACGTCACTACCAAAACTTTATTTAAGTAATGATGCAGCAATACACCGGCTATAAGGTGACCCGCGGATTTCCGTAAGTCATTCGGAAAATTGGTGCTACATTTTTAGCATCGGATCATCAGATCCTCGACGGGCATAAAATCTAATTTCAGAGCTATCAATTAAACCATACATACTGTGAATTTAATAGGCTGCATGTGATAATCTACGACCCAACTCCAATTATTATTTAAATATAAAACCACGTGGTGACATTGCGGGCGCACTCGACTTCCGAGTATTTCATTACTGATTCGAAAGTTAAGACGTTTTGGCAGAATATGCTTTACACTTGATATTTTGCTTACTGCCTCTGATATGATGCCTTCAAAATGCAGAACTTCAACAAAAATGAACTCTTGCTGAGGAATTCTGAAACCTTGAGACCACAAAAGGTGCGCAGCAACTTCCGTATACAATTAATGTCCTTATACGTCATTGCAGGGGTGTACTGAACTCTCGAACACTCGAATAATGTTTCATTTCTATACAATTGACCCAACAAAATTTGAAGCAAAGAGCAAGAGGTAACGGAATATAAAGAATACCTACCTGGTTTCATTTTAAAAAAAACCGTAGCCTAACTTGATGGTCGCGGATTTGCAAGTATTCTTAGTGTAGGGGAGAGGTCTGGCTGAGAGAAGTTTTCTGCAAAGATTTCAACCCTGGTTGAGATTTCTTTCACGTTCCGCCGTAAAAGGAGCACTTTAGCTAATCGAATGTCTTCCAGAATACGAATAGGTACTTTCAAGAACCTCTTCTTTGTTTTGACCTTAGTATTTTAAGCCCCCGTGGGTAATTATAATATTTTTCCCAGCCCCAAACTCCCAACACATAGAGATTTATCCGCAGTGATTTCAATATCAATGAAATTTGGTATAGACCGAAAACATGTGTCATAATTATTAATTTTTCACTAAATACATTTTCATTTTCACGTGAATAATTGTATTCACTTTCATGCGTATCAATTATTTCCTGTAAACACCTACGTGAAAATTAAAGAAACGTGGAAACAGCCTTTTACTTCAAACCTGCCTGCTCGTATTTTCTTAGTCGAAGGGCTAGAAAAATATTTTTATTTTTACCAGCCATTTACATCAACTTTTGTTTAAATACATCAATTTTACAAAAGCTTTCAAGAATGAACGACGCAGAAAATATTTCTTATCAGGAAGAGATCAAGTAAAGTACCACATAGATAGAACAAGTCACAATTATGAGGCAGGAAAACCCACTTATTTTGAAATATTTCCGTCGATTTCTCTATAGAGAAGCAATAGCGATAAGTAAGCACCACGATGTTTCATCAGTTATTGAACATTATTATCTGTAATTTAACGCTAATAAATAAACGTGGTTTAAAAATGAGTTCTCATTCCATTTCAAAGTCTAAACTTAGCGGAAAGGCTGCCCAGTCCATCGGAATTTACGATCGTTACCGCTTGGAAGAGTTCTCAAAGGGTTTTCACATGAGAATACACAAAATACCAGGGGGGCGTTAAGGCGTCTGGCGTACATTCCAGACGTGGCTAAGTGCCTAGATTTAGAGAAAATGAGGGAGAGGCTTTCGTTCGAATGGCTTGGTAAATCCCAGTATCCTTTTATGCCATAGAAGCGTGGCAGCCATTAGGAAAAACTCTAAGGCTCATGTAACAGAAGCCGAGTCAAGGCTAGTAAATTACTTTTACACAGTTGATTAACCAACGGAAAGCTGAAGCATTTTAGGCAAACTGGAATGAAGGAACGAATTGAAAGGATGATTGGTAAAAATATGGTCTAAGGCGACTGAGGACTAATTTACAGGAGCAGATCTCAACGTACGTCTAAGGTCATAAGGGAAATGTTTTTTTACCGTTAAATTTAATTTGTTTTTTGAACAAAAAATCACGATGCAAAAGAAATGAAACCATAGCGCCAACATATTTTATAGGCCAATTTGGCTTTCATTTATAACTTTGGACATTCCCCAGAAGCTGGATTTTAACCTTAAATGGACGATATCTAAGTCCGTCCTGGCCAATAAGTTGGAAACATTTGCGGGCCATGCTATAAATGAAAGGAGGATGTCCATACATTGAGTCACAAATGTAAAAACAATCAACAGAAGAAACGAGGTTAGTCTGTAACCTAGCAACAAAAACCATTAAGTAAAAATATTAGAAATAAGAATTACGAAACAAGAATTACAACAGCTATATTTTTATGGTATTCTGAATCTTAGCGATGACTCCGGTCTCCAGGATTTAAAAACCCGTTTTGAAAACATTAAAATATACCTCATTAATCAGATATTTTTAGCCATATTAGAAGAACTCATATTTATATTTTTTTGCAACGAGGGCAAAAATCATGCATTATTAATCGCGGAGGATGGACCAAGACATACCTTTAGCTCCCATAATCGCAAGGTTTACTTTTATGCTAATTTCGAAGTTTTTAAAATTTCCAATCAAAATAAAATAGTCGTGAAAACCGTCTTCAGAAACTCTATCACAGATAAACAATGCATGTAAAAAAAACTAAAATATTGCATACAACAATTCAAGCCTCGTTAATTTCGTTATTCATTTATTCACTCACTACATGTGTGCTAAGCTACATGGAAATAATCACCGTAGGACCTATTGTCGCAACTATCCCCACCATATGCGGTCGGTTGCACTGGGCACCCAACATCTGCATATTACAATAGAGCAACCAGCTTGCTGTGTGGAATTTGCTGAAGTTTCTACGCGGAGATACCCATGATGGCTGGTGGAAATTTTTCAAACGTTCGCTAAATCACGTTGTGCCATCTGCGATTACATTCTGTCTCACACAAGGCAAAAAGGATGATCAAAACTTATAATGGGAGCAACGAGATGCATAGCCAACATTTTATCAATGGCATTTCAAGTGATGCAAGCGACTGCGGAGAAAAAAAAAAGGTGAGGATTTATCGGGAATAAAAACCTATCGCAAATATGGCTCATAAAGCTGATTCGCCGTTCTAGCTCGATTTGAGCAATCTTAAAAATCAATTTTTTTTTTACACCTTAATTATAACGTGAGTCGAGGATGGAGCCCCACGGAGGTCTTAATTTTTCGAACTTCGTATTTCTTTTGGGGCACCCACTAAAATTGTTCCTTTTTATTAGGAAACCAATTGCGGTGAGTATTATTGAAATCGGCCAATGGAAAAATACGGGAGGACCTAGCAGATTCGAGTGCTGGCGTGAGAGGGTGACATAGCCGGCGAGGACTCTGCGTTGTTTCTCGGGAACCAACGGGCAGAAATAAATAATATTCAAGTCGGAATACATCTAGGGACTAATAAATCGTTGGAAATGTAATGAAAGCAATTAGCCAATCCGAGTACCACGAATTTCGGAAAAGTAACTAAAAATTTAAACCGAAATTTCAAAAGTTTGAAGAGCGATGCGGCAAGTCTTCCGTCGCGGTGATCAAAAATGATATCCAATATTTAAGTGCCCTGGCTGTATTTTTTTCTTTCAGTGTCCTGGATACTACATATTTTATTCCCGGAAATCTAATGACATTCTTTAGCTTAATGCTATGAATTTCATTTTCTAATGTTAGACCAGCTTCGTCGCTAAAGTCGCGACAATTATTTTAATTTTCTTTGCCCACGAGAGTTCTTTATTTGATTTAATTATTACAGTTTGTGTCATTTTTTGTTTTTATATATTTCATTAATTACCCCATAGTGGCATGTATGTTGAATTTGTCCAAGAGAGTTATTTCCCAGAATAATATAAGTTGTTTCAAGAGGTGCACTGGCAAGGTTCCACAGATATTTTAATTTGGCGACTGGTTTCGATACCAGGTATCATCATCAGGCCCTTGTATCAGGCCATCGTCAGGCCCTTATATCGAAACCGGCCGCCAAATTAACATTAATGCGGGACCTTGGCAGTGCATTTCCATTTGAACCATCTTGAAGGAGTTCCATTTTACATCGTTAAATCTTGTTTCGCCTGAAACCTTTGGATAATATAAGTTGTTTCTATTTCTCTTATATTTCTACCATACGAATAATAATACTATTTAACTCAATTTGTTCTCTGACCGAATGGAACAAGCACCAAGGTAAATAAAACAAAAATTTCCCACTTTCAAAGGCCACCCTGGGGACTTATTCAGTAAGGAATCTTCGCGGCCGAACCTCGGAAAATCCGTGGATGTGACGTCACAGCCCCCGACAAATCTCGACTTTTGAATGGCCCTATTTGAAATTTTCGCGGCTGTGACGTCAAAATTTCTTCATCGTCGAGACTCGGAATTTCCGAGGCCATACAGAATAAGATCGTCAATACCCCTTGATGGGGTATTGACGATTCCCAACATTTGAGCAACGAAAGCAGGGAAACCAATGGTGACAATACCTGTGTCTTTGCGCTGCGACCGTTGCCATTCTAGCTTGATAAAATATGAGCATGGGACAGGAGAGAGACGGGACGGGGGAGAGTGAGACCGCGTTGAACGTACGTAAATAAACCAGGCAGAGCGTCCTTCCGAACAAACAGACGCCGCTCAAAGACCAGTTGGAGGAATGGATGAGGAGACTGAGCACGCCCGTGTGCCGATGCCAATCTACCCCCATCTCCACGCGGAAGGTTTGTTATGATGGCTTTTTCTCTGGCTGGAGGGACGTAATACCTGAATAGAAATTGCCCTATGGCCACTATACGGTACAGCGACAAGGCCTGTGCGATTATTCGATTCATTGAATCGTCGATTCAATTATTTTTACAATTGATCTATTATTTCAGCACATCAATGTCGATTACGGTAATCGACTCCATTGTCAATTTTTTTCAAGTGTCAATTATTTTTCAATTGCCAATTGTTATTCAATTCATAATTATTGTCCGGTAATCGATTAATTGATGATTATTGACGGTGGTGACGGCCACCATCTACCCCTCCCTCCCTCCAGAAGATATCTAGCTATCCCGGCAACTAGCACTGCGTCCGAGTGGTTGTTCAGTCTGAGTGGGAACATTGTCATCGACACACGCCAGTGTCTGTCGGATGAACACGCTGAGGATCTCATCTGCCTCTCTTCAAATAGCGATCTATTCCTTTAATTAATTTATAAAAGCTAACTGATTGAATTATTTTGTTGTTTTTCAAATTAGTTCTTTCATTCTTCTCATTGGCAAAGGAAAGCCTTTGAAAAGCATGATCCAATTGAGTCCTGTCAATTAATTGGTTAATGACAATTAATTGAGCAATGACAATTATTTGACACTCATTTTTATGTCAATTAATTGAATGACTTCAATTAACTGTCATGTGTTCAATTCCCGACAGTTGAATCGACCCCATTTTCAATTATTTTTCTAACTGATCGACATCGATTGTCGATAATCGCACAGGCCTAACAGCGACTGTGTGAGGATGTGCGATACACAGATTTCCACTGCGATTTGTATAATATTTTGAATCACAAAAGACGCGACGCATTGCACGCCAAACAACCAATCAAGCGATTTAATTCGAAGCAATTCGTTATGCCAATGCACATTCTTGGATTTGTATACGCTGGTATAATTGTATTGACGCTGGCATATGATGGGATGGATGGTTTGTTGGTTGATCAGATATTTCAGGAGAGGGAGGACAACTAAGGTCATTTTTTCTAATAATCAGGTGATTTTGTGAGGGTAGGATTACTTGGGACACGGAGGAAGGGTGGAGAGATCTCTGTCGTCGGCATAGGAGTGAAAAAAGTTAGTCAAGTTAAAACTTTATGTACGTAAATTTAGTTAATTAGTGAGAATTTCCGTAACTTAAAACAATTTCTTGCCGCATAAATAATGTTACGATATTTACTTCATACTTTTTAAAGTTTCTTAAATTTAACTTAATATGTTCTCATTTATGACTAGGGAAAAATCTCGCTCAAACTACCTTAAGGATGTTTCACCGAGAGTATGAGAGTACAATCAAGTACTGAATCCCATCTTTTCGCTTTTATTGCCTAAAAAATACTGTTTTCACTCATCAAAAAATAGAAATTAGAAACCAAAGTTATGATGCAAAACATGCAGATTATTCGATTAACATATTATTAAATGACAGTTTTTTTCCAGCCAAAAGACAGCATCAGCATTTCCTCTTGAGCAAACGCATTTTCACTTCATCTCTGCTAGTTATTCGCTCATAACTCAAAACGTAAGACGACTGGTGCCTATATTTAACTATCATTCTAATCCTTGCGAGTGTATGCTTCTTAAATGGAGTTTTTTGTGGAAATGAAATTATATTAAAAATAAAATATGCAATTCTTTCTCCACGTTTCGCCGATTCTCGTATTTAACATAATTAAATTTCAAGTTCAATTCGCGAAAATAAAAGTGTGGATAGGTAGAATTATGTTGAACTTATCAAAAAAAGGATATGTTAACATATAATTAATTAGATAATTATGTAATTGACATGCACACCATTTGACGGATGAACCGCCATAAATTACCCCAAACATGGCACCCGACGCGAGTTAGGGATCGGAATTCCACTTAACTGTTCTCACTCATAAATTTTAGATTCCCATTTTCGAACCAATCGCATGCACTTCATATATCTATTCCTAGATGATCCAAGGTCAAACGCTTGTTATATTCCGCCTTTCTTCCCTTTTAAATTAACTTCATGACAACCCGTTTTCGTATTCTTCCAACACTTATACCACCCATGCTCTTTCTCATATTTCTGATTACAGCAAGTTGTCTCTCTATAACCCAATACTGTAGTTATATACTTTAACCTTGTTCATGATTGTATGTGTTTGGCTCCTTTCATGTTCTTTTTTTAATGTACCGCCGTAAATTTCATAATAATTCTGTGTGGGATCATCGTCAATAATGGCAATGCATCGCAGTTAAAATCGTTACAATAAACATTAATAATTTAATTGTTTCAGGCTCGACTTTGTGGAAGTGATAGATATCCATTTTTAATAAAGTACAAAGTTTTTTATTAAAAATGGATATTACACATTTAACTGAATCGCACATTAAAATGAATTCTATGTATTTTATGGAGGGTTGGTCAATGTTTAATAAATATTTCAATTTCCTTTCCCCAACGTTTCGCTATTTAATACTAGCATCATCAGGGCTATTACAGCTCTATTTAAGGAAACAGCTATTATATGCTATTATTATATAAATCTTTATACTTATATAAGTTTACACTCCTGCATAATTTAGTAGATACCTTAAGGTGAAAATTAGAGCATTGAAAATCTATTTCTTTTATGGATAATGGCGATGGTAACTAAGATTTCTTCTTAGTAATAAAACAAATGGTGGTCAAGAACAAACTCAACAAAATTAAAATTAATCAAATATCGAATTCCGTTGAGTATCACATCGAATTGCAGGGCTTAGTTTATTGCATCACGTCGCAGTGCAAATTTTCAGAGACCCAGGACGAATAAGATGCAGATCGCATATCGCAGTCGCTGCATCTAAATACCACATGGTCCCAACTGAGGCTGCATGAGGAAATGGAGCAGCCAGGCCCAGGAATTAACCGGCGGAGGGTGGAGAGGGCGCGGGGAAGTTGGAGAGAGTCGCAAACGGCCTCTGACAAGCAACCCTCTCAACCTCCTCCTCTTGTATATCTACACTCTCTTCGGGAGCGGCTCAGAGTACTCGACGCTTTTTCATTCGACAATCGGGGATAAGCATTGGCGGGTACGCGGTCGAGATGCCGGCGCTCGTCATATCGAAAGGGCCAAACATGACGATCACTCGTACATATTACTGCTGCACGTCTACCGCAACGCAAAAAGAAAAGAGAAGTGAGCGTCCATCATTTGCACGATTCCGCATTGTGGGAAGGCGAGTCTCTCCTTGCAGTCGCTGTCGGTGTACGGCATCCGCGAGATGTAGGTAGGTGCAGTGGAATCCAGGAAGGATCCGTCCCTAGGGTATTGTTCAACCCTCGTTTTTATTCCATATTGGCTTCCCTCGCTCAATTTAAAAACCGATTTCCGGTGGCCATATTTTTTCCAACGATTTTTTTTTCGTCCCAATGCTTCAATACCCCTGTATTTTTCACATTATAAACGCCGAGCTGGGAAATGAATGAAAAATAAAACCCCACGATGCGAAGCTTTATTTAGTGTTTCCTGATTGCATGGACGTTTTCCAATGAATGCTGGGACTAAATTGTGCTCATTTCAATATGAGTTAAAGCGAACGAGGAAACACGGGGGAAATAATTCGTGTTTGCAATAAATTTAAAAAGAGAGGACAAGAGAGAAGAGTTCGATGAGGAAAAATAAATGTTTTGTTCTCACGTCCAAAAGTAATTACTTCTACTGCGGTCGCTCCTGCATGCTACTGGCTTAAATGTCACAAAAACTGCATCAACTACTTCGCTAACCCTTACTCAATTCTACAGTTTCTAGTGCCTTCGTCCATAATACCTATCCTGTACCTATACCCTCCTGAGCAAGTAACTAATTTTCCCATTTGTTACAGACCTAACATCTGCTCACCATTGGTAATCCCTTCATCGCATGACGACAACTCATTAGGATTTCCCTTATTTTTCCCTCTTCTATCCCATTATCTCCTAAAAATCGTTAGCCTTACACCTCTATTTTGCATCTTTCTACTGTCTTTCTCCTAGATTGCACCAAAACAGCATCTGATAAATGCTCTCCATCCAGATTCATATAGAAGCAAAATATCTTATAAATGAAGTCGGAAAAAATCATGTATTACAAATTAAAGACTCCCTATCAAATTAGAAACGTGTCGTTCAGCAGACTGTCATTAGCTTACATATGCTAACGAAGAAGCATTCAAACGATTGAATCTTGCTCTTGTTAAACAGGTCAACATTTATGGAGGAAAAATGAAGCATTTCAGTTCGGAGAACATTATAGGCCGGAAACAAAGATTTCAAAGTTGAGGTTTAAGCATACATTGGCGCAGGCAATGTGCTTAATGCATCTGAGTTCAGCTGGCCTGCAATACGACATGGCTTGAAAAAACCACCAGTCTACCTTAATGCTAATACCATTTAAGGGAAATGATGAAACCACCGAAGCTTCATTTGAGCGCATTATGGCGTAATTTTCGTCCTTTGCGAGTCTATCTATAAAAATCGTATTAAGGCATTCTCTTTGGATAATGCGAATTTCCTGGTGGATAAACTAAAATAGACCGTCCTTTTGTGACTCAATGGAAATTCGAATTGGCCACCCTAAACGATGGAATGAAATCTCATTAACATTACTCCAATTCGCAACACAGTCGCTTAGTTAAGCGTTTTGCAGGTGACCGTACGTATCATTTAAGTCATCCAAGTCATGGTCCACAAACTGATACGCTCTTAGGCGAGCATATATATATATATACATACCTGAATGCTCGAATAGGTGGGACAGTCGACACTTGCCGGACAGGCGTCGCGTGGGGGTTTTCTAAAGAGATTGCAGTCGCCGTGCGACACACATGAACATTCACGGGTTCGCATTGAGAGCCCATGAATCGCGGGTTGGGTTTGTGCGATCTCGTGAAAAAACATCGCAGGACCGTGGTGCTGCTGCAGCGGTCTGGACCGAGCTTAGTCCGTCTCGGTCCATTCAGAATTTCGCCTTTCAAGAGTGATGTCGCACTCTATACGATGGCATTCTGCAGCGCTGATGACGAGCTGCCTAAAAGTTCAGAGACGGGTTTTTTCACGTCTAAAATGTCATTTTGTATCAAACTTAATTCAGTCAAAGTATTAAATCGAGCTTGACGTGATGAGGATGGCTAAAATCATTATAAAGGAACAATTTAACCTATATTTTACTCAAATTAATTCCCCAATTTCTATGGTTTTAATGAAAATCTAATTGTACAGCCATATCTTTCCACACTAAATGACATCCGTGCTCATGTGCACCCATGATGAACATACAAAAATGATTAAAACTGATCGCGAATGCCTTTTGTCCTCAATCACTAACGTATATAGCTAAAACCAAAATTATCAAAGTTTACTTTAAAATGTACGCCGCACAATCAGTTATGCAGGAAAATGTGCATGTATGTCACCTTCAGTTACTCTTAAAACACAATTGACAACTCATCGAATCATTTATTACACTTTCTCAATGTCTATGTACGCCCATGGCCTGATTAATTCAGTTCAAAACGAAGTAAGGTCATCAATTGCATGTCGACGGCTGTAATTCCGCAGGAACTCATGATCGTATAGGGTTAGTTAGCCAACAGCATCAGCATTAGTGAAAAAGTTATCCGTTCAAAGATTATAAACCGTTCTTTCAAATGAACAAAAACAAAATCTGACACCAAGGACAAATTTTAGAAAAGAAGAACATGAACAAGTTAGTTCGTCATCACTTTCGGCATTCACTTTAACCAAGGCAAGATGGGAAGTAACATTTAATAACATAGAAACTCCCATCTCCCGGCCCGGTGGGTTAGCCGTTTATATCACAAAGCAACTTAATACAAGGGGATTTTCCGCTGGTGTCAACGCGGACGAGATAATCTTGATAGAGTCAGTTGAGTTAATCGTAACTCCATCCGCTGTTAATTGTTCTGGTAACTTTTAGTTTAGCACTACTGAACTTGACTTAGTAGTAGTATTTTTGTTTAACGTGCTTCGACGGCCAAGGTCATTTCGCACTTACTGTCTGCCACGTGCAGACGGGTAACAGCGCTCGGACGAATCGGAGGATCACCCCTCCAAACTCGAGCCGAGTCCAACGATGCTTAACTTCGGTGACTGATCGGGAACCGGTGTTTCCATCGTGGCAGGCCGTTGCCCGAACTTGAGTTAAAGACCTGCATGAGCACACATTTTGTACTGGAAGGATGCTCACTGTATTTTTGATATTTCGGTTTTAAGGTGGTTGGAGCAATTTTTGTTTATGCAAAGATTTGCGTGAAACTTAGCATACGTGTTTTCATCAGTGATATTTATTGATAGAAGTGAAGAAATAGCATCATGCCGATTTGATGTTTTGGCAATGAAATGCTTTTTTAACACATAGTTTTATGGCACGTGACGTATATTCCGTAATAATTCGATTACATATTCACAGCTGTTCTTATAAACGCGAAATAAAACATTTCTTATAATTAATTGTTGTTGATAACAAATATCATGGTGTCAAACCGAGTCCGATATTTAAAAAAAACATTTCAATATAATTTCGCATAAATTTCGGATACCGCGCCAAAAAATCTAGTCATTACATGCAAAAAAAATTAATGTACTTCTCGTCACTCGCTCAGTGTCACTCATGGTCAGTGTTTCATCCCGAGGGTTGGTTTTGATAGGTGAGAGTAGGTCTCAACCCATACTAAGCCATTGGCGTGCGAAATTCAAACGCAAATGGCTTTGTATGGGTAAGGGGGCCAGTTCCTTTCCCTCGACCACCAGCGATTTTCTAAGAAGTGACAGTCCCGCGAGGAGTTTTCGGCGGAGGTGTCCAAAGAAGCTTCAACCAAATTTGAACCCGAGACCCTCCGCTCGGTAGCCGCACAGTACTCTAGCCACCACGACCCTCATTTCGTATTATTTTCAATTACTGCCTGTATGGTGAGCTACAACGCTTAAACAGATGCACTTAAATGAAACGTGGTCCAATAACATTTTTTTCTGCTTTCTTACGGAGGTTCCTTTTGGACTGTGTGAGTCAAAACAAATACTAAATTCCACATTTTTGATATTTTGTACAAAAAATCCTGCTTTCGCTGGTGAAATGCGTTAGCTATAGAAACCCAATAGTAAGGTACAACATATACAGATTATTCCACGAATATATTTTAAATTAGCACTTTTTTCCAGCCATAGGAGCCGACTGCAGCGCTATTTCCTACGAAATACCGCAGTTGGACTTCAATTATGGCATTAATTCTTCAATAACTAAAAATATAAGGTGGTAAGATGCCTATATTTTATTTTTATTCAATTTATCTGGATTATTCCCTTCTTTTAATAGATTTCCGCAAAAATGGTGTTTATATTTTATGGAAAAATACTATTTTCCCCGTGTTTCTCTCATTCCCCCCACCATGTAATTTCAAGTTCAATTATAGAATAAAATACCGTGGAAAGGTGTTATTTTGTTGTTCATATCAGATAGAGGACAACTTTTTCTACAAGTAGACAGAATTTAAATAAAATGGCATTTAAGTCATTTTATGGTGGAGCCAACTTAAAGAATAATGAAAATACTTATCTACTCTCTTTGCCGACGTTTCGCACTTGCATATATATGCTTCTTCAGGGCTACAATGAAAATTATTGGGCGTATTGTACATCGATGGAATGTGGTTTACAAATTTTTGTATTGCATGTTTTACAAACATTTGCAAACCATATTCCACTGATGTACAATACGCCCAATAATTTTCATTGTAGCCCTGAAGAAGCATATATATGCAAGTGCGAAACGTCGGCAAAGAGAATAAATATTTTTCAAATTACTATATACCTTTATCTCTTGAAAGAAAATACCTACTTAAAAAAGAGGTCATGAAGAGGAATCATCTAAATAATGAAAATGTGCACTCAATGACACACGATTACCGCTCCAGCCACCTAAAAGAGAGAAAAAAAGAGCCCTTGGAATATAGTCGGGCGGGATGAAACTCTCTCGGCTCACTCAGCGACGCTGCAACCGCGGATGTGATAGTGATGCGAGTGTGTGAAGACTCGAGGGAATTTCCGCTCTTTTCCGCGTCTACCTGTCGGCGGCCACAAGGCCCACACAATTGGGAGATAGCCGGGCGTGGAGGCGGAGACGACGCCGGTAAAGAGCCCCGACGCCCGCGGCGGCCGCCACCCATCCCATCGTCGCCCACACTCGGCCAGTCACGTCCTTTCTCTGTTGCCCAGGCGACGCGTCCCGAGATCCCAACCGTTCGATTTTCGACCAAATCGAGGACGGGGTCTCTCCCGGGGAGAGTAAAAACTCACATTTTATTCGCGCTAAAAAAAACAACATTTAGCCCGGCAGTCGGAGAGTGTTTCTGATAATGCAGTTGGTTTCAGACCAGACCGCGCACTCCACAGATCCAGGGTGACTCTTGACCTCAGCCTGAACGTTGCTCTTGTAAAAAAAAAACTATATCTCCGGATTTTTGCAAAACTGCGATGAATATACTAAGGTATTCCTTCTCTTTATCAAGAAATATACGTTTTTATACCCAAATTTGGCAGATAAGAGAATAAATAAATTTTAACTATGTGATATTTTCACATAAGATTAAAAGTAGTTAATTTAAGCCCTAACAATACCTTACCACATGATTTATTTGAGAAGTTTCCGGATGGAGACTCCAACGTAGGCTAAAGAAGCAAAAGAAACAGGCTTCTTAAACTCACGAATTGTTCAGGACGCCCAAATTGGCGAAGGAGTATGGCCAGAGGATTTCGTAAGAATAATTCTCATACCCATCTCAAAAAAGAAACAAACGTCATAATGCGAGAAGTATAGAACAATTAGTCTAATTTCACACGCGAAAAAAGTATTACTTAGAATTTAGTATAATAATAATCGTCAAGTACACATTTTTAAAATTGCCAGTTACTCCGATAGCAAATACATGTAAAGTTGATTTTTCGTTTCGTTGCAGACGTTTTTTCTTTTGCAAAATTCAATATGAAATAATTGTTGTACGTAATTGGGTGAGGTACCAATATAAATAAATAGACTAGAGATTCTGATTTTCATAACCGAATGTTTTTTTCAGTAAAAACGGCAAAATATTTCATAAATGTTTTGATTTTTAGCAAATTTTATCGTTTTTGATAAATCGTCCCCGAAACGACCATTCTGACTGCTGAAGTCGAAATAATTATTAAATAAATTATTACAAATCTAAATAGATTATAAATAATAAAGGGGTTAAGAAAATATAGATGATGATAGTGACTTGAGTCGTTAATTTAATGTTGCTTATTAGTTTATAAGCGTTGTAGCTAGGTTTTTAGCAACCAACATTTTGTAGATCAAACGAAAAAGTTATTTGGTGATTATTCGTAGGCGTGATAAACTTATTTAAATACACTTAACTAATTTTTCTATGCATTATTTTCGATAGAAAAGGTGGGAAGTTTATGAAATACAGAATACACTTAACCAAACTTCATAAGACTTCATAAGAATAAAAGACATGCGATTAAGAATGTCAGAAAAAATCAACTATTAGTCAGAAGAACAAAAAGAACGTAGACGAATATTTAAGGCGAAGAGCTATAAAAAGGTATAATGTTGAAACTGATGAAGACAGACAACGAAGAGTACAAGATATGAGGCGAAGAATATCAGAAAGAATTAATCAGGATACAGAAGAACAAAAAGAACTGAGAATCGTAAATTTGAGACGAAGAGCTGAAGAAAGGTATAATGATGAAACTGAAGAAAGAAGTACCTAGAAGATTTTCAACCTATTTCATCTTCGTATTTGCGGCAGTCATGAATATCTTAACATGCGAATAAATATTCGTACAAAGTCACCAATTCGCTCCCCTGAAATAAGGCCTCTTGAGGACTACCAGCCACTGTCCGATCCAAGGTCAGGGAGACACTTTCTGCTCCAACATTCTTTCCTTCTATCCCCTTTCCCATTGCTCTCTACCACTAGTAGAGCAAAGCAGACGGCCCCTGCCCAGTTTTACAGCTTCCTCGAATCCCCGACCATTTTTTCAAGCCCTTCACTCCCGCTCTACCCCTCCCTTATCCCAATCGCCACATTTTCTTTCTCTTCCTCACCACCTACTTCCATTTTTTTCAATCCCTCTCTGCGCCTATCCCTGTAAGGCCGGAGCCCAAACGGGACGATTTCCCCTAAATATTTCCCTGTATTGCGCCATGGGGCGTGCTCTGCGTGTAGAATGGGATAATTCTATGAGGTGAGATTTATAAAACGGTTTCGCCAATCGCTGTTATCCCTTGTAATCCCTTGTCCAAACGGTAATTTTTTTTCGTAAATTTATTCATGAAATTCATATTCATGGATCAAGTTTCATGGACGTGCAAGTCTCGATGACACTCGAACTTGAAAAACTCATGGATTTGACGCTGACCGGCTGACGACTTGAACGAGAATTCTTTGTTGTGAAGATATCTTCAGTGAATAATTGGCACGAAAAGAACAATAAGCGAAGATTTTCCCACATGGACATAGGACAGTTATCATAATATCATAAGGACAGGATCATAAGGACAGTTATGACAATGAAATGATTTTAGCCTGAATTATAGCCAAAATAACTGAATAAATTACATGAACAAACATACTGGCTCACGATAATACTCTTAAAATACCAACGTAGCACTTCCCAAACGATAATGTGTGATTTATCAATCAAATGACAGTAGGTTATTTAACGACAGAGGTGTGCACGATATACTTCTGCTCCTGCCCTTAAATGAAACAAAATTTGCCATTCGCACGAATATACGCTGCTTGAAATACTAATTTTGTTGTCTTTCAACTGTTGGTAAAATGGGGTACTTCCATAACGTTTACTTTTTAAGTGGTCAAAATAGTCTCTGGCAAGGGAATGGTTGAAGCGCATGCGCGCAGATAAAGCAATTATTGTTCGTTTTTGCCAATGATGTACATTTTGGCCTAATTTTACAGAGCGATGTTATTTTTCTCTCGTGAGACCTCACTTGGAGTATACCGCTAGCATATTTGACCCTTACGAATTAGGAATAGTCTTGGAACTAGATCTAATGCAGCGGAGAGCAGCAAGATTTATAAAACTTTGTTACGATAAACTTAGCCGTGATACCAAATTGTTAAAGGAATTAGGGAAACTCAAACAGATCGAAGGGAAAAATGTAGGTTATATCTTTTGTTTTAGTTGAAAGCAGACAATGTTTTTCCGGACGTTCAACGTATTTTGATGGAGACATAAGATAAAGGATATAGGCTGCAGAACCGATCGATTAAATATGCCATTTTCTCCGCGTATAATAAGGGATCATAATAGTTGCGATGGATCAATTATTTGAAACCCCCATCCTCACTAGGTAGAGTACACTTTTTACTTTAATTTATTTACGTAACATCATCTATAACACCTCACCCTGCTTGAGATGTCCGGCATGATCTTTTTAATTTCTGCATGAGTTAGTATCTCGTAGCATTCATAAATTAACAGTATTAGTAATTATAGCCACTAGATGTGTCTAAGGCATTGTTCTGCATATTTGTATGATCATCTACGTAGCACACTCGCAGTTTCTGGTTTGACTGCGCACTGTTCTCCTGACTGCTTTTTCGTCTGCGTCTAGCGGCCGGGGAACGTGCGAGGTTCTGATTTGAACTGGGACGAGTGATACATACTTGGTGTGGAATCACCCCATGCCACACACACTAGTGGTGGCTTGCACGGTACTTCGTATATGTAGATTAATTTACAGATATTCACAGAATATTGGCACGAGCATTCGCAGTCCGATTCTGAGAGTTTTCATGAAACACCGGCTATAGCCATTATCCACTTCTAATAAATAGTAATTATCATTTGACGGCTCATGTATTATCATGTATATAAACCTCTACCTACAATATCACCACAGGAAACGTCACGCATCGGCAAGAGGAACGTGTCGGGAATCAGGAAATTACGACTTTCTCAGTTACACATCAAAATATACATATCCTGAAATTCTTGAACTCTATCTTCGTTTTACTCGACGCTAAAGCCGACCTCACAAGAAGCGTTTTCCGCTTCGATTTTTCTTGCGTGCCACGCTCCGTTGCAAACATATCGTGCGTTCCGCGTCCCACTCAGTGCGAACACAATCAGATGATGCTCTGTTTTTTTCATGGACACGAGCGTCCTTCCACGTCAAAAACCAATCATTCTTCCACTTTTCATGACGTAAACTTACCCAAACTTGACGAGCGCAACTATCGTGACGTAATCAACAAGCGTGGTCTAAACCACGTGAGTTGAATCCGATATCCTCATTGGACTACGCTCCCAAAGACACGAGTAAAAATGTACCATTTCTATCTATAAAATGCGTACAATTAACGTGCAATAAATACTCAGGAGATCCCAAAAAGCTCAGTAGTCTCTACGCAAGGAAAAACAAAGAAAAAATGCCTCGTGTAAGAATGGCTAAAGAAAACACCATTCCTCTAACACACGTTTCATTGCTGCCATTTTTAAGAAGGAACTGTAAGATTTTTCTGTGTGCTGAGTGATCCGTTTTGGACTCCCTTCTATTGTCGCACGATTAGATAATTCAAGACTGCGGATAGCGTATACGAAGCATAGTTTATAACTATAGACCGTGATAAACGCTTCTACCGTAACATAAAATCTTACTGCTCTTATAGAATGCAGAAAGGAAATTATTTTGAATATTTTCTTATATATATAGTTAAAATACCAATAGTTGTAGGCAAAAGAGAGCCCCTACTCATGCGCTGGACGATAAGGTGTATTCTGACACTTCATGCTAAGAGGAACAGGGGACGGATTTTTGGCAGGACGCTGGGCTGCAAGCAAGGATTATGGATGTAAAAATCAGTTTCCCACTTGAGAACCGGAAGACGGCATCTTTTATGGCCCTTCAAACCCCTCTAAATCAGCTTAAAGCCGTTTATTTCGATCGCACATGAAAAGTAAATCTTTCGTTGGTTCCACTTCGAAATACATACGACACAATTCTTCGCGAGGAGAGAGTTATGACGTATAACTTTTACTACTATGAATCAAGCAATCACACAAATTTACCAATTGTTTTTCTTTTATTCTTCATATTCAACCCAGACTTTCAATATTATCAAAAGGCAATTCCATGAGCAAATCCAGTGTAATTTTAGGTTACTTTTAACGATTTTTCGTCAAATAACTTGTCGTAATTTAATGCCATATCCTTCTGCGAGCAAAGCATGATTAATTTCTTGGATTTTGATTGATTGCAATTGGTCCAAAAAACATATTATCACTGACCTCGGTCAACGGACTGAGCATATTCTCTCCAGCAATAAACACGTTTATGCTCATCAAAGTTCATTAAAGGACGTAGTTTGTCAGAAAAAGTATATCAGTTTAAATATAAATCATGCGAAACTTCATGGAATCGATTCATGTTAGGATCAAAAACTGAAACCTTGTGATTCCACAATATTTTATAAAGAAACGACCCGGGTATCGACCTTCAACGTCATCCTCAGGTAACGACTTCACAGACTTCTAACCCACCCAGGCGGGACTCGAGCCCGCGACCATCGGGTTAGCAGGCGAGGAGTTTATCTCATCAGGGGCATCAGGAAGAGAGGGAAATTTGGGAGGGGGGAGTGGGAGGTGTACAAAATATAATTTACAATATTCTCTTTAGAGCGTACACTATATAAAAATTTATAATTACTCCAATGCATCTAATCTATAACCTTTATTTTCCACGCGTAAAATTTCAAAATTGAAGTCACTGTTGTGGTAGATAGTTTTCCAATAAAAGTTTACCAAAATGTGACGTTGGTTTCTGGTTTCTCACATGGGATTCTCCTGTTCTTGAATTTTCCGGTCTAATTGCCCCACGTACACTTAGTCGCTGTCACACCGTAGCTTATACACTCCACTTTTTCCCCCATTTGGAACTTCGTATTTAGTGTGGGAAAGTAGGTTCCTGAGGCTCAATTTATTAAAATGAGCAGCTTTAATATTTTCTTTCGGCAGCTTCTTGCAAATTTTGCGCGTAACATCATCAAGATATTGGATTCTATGTTATTTTGCAGTCGATTCTTGTCGCGATTGGGATTTATAAATGTCTTCTACTGTAAGTTTATTTAGTTTGATACGGTACAATTTAATAATGAGCTTCTCAGTGCAATAGCTATTAATTTTGTTGTAGCCAATTCTTTTTTAAAATGGGCTTGTGGAAAATGCAGATAGATTTCATCTGATCTCATCCACATATGCTACAAAAAGATAGCTGGAAATACATCAAATCTTATATTACATTCGCTCAATCTTCATGTCCTTCTATGGCCCATTGGTTAAAAACGAAGCAATGCCTCTAATCTAGTATTTTATCCCGTTGGCACTAATTGCGGAGAGAGACAATGATTACGTAGGGGTAATTAGCTCGCTGCATCAAGGAACAAGAATGTAATCAGTTTGCAGTTAAATAACTATCCTTTCAGATGAACATTTATAAATCCAAGGACAAGATCCAATTTCAGACTAGTTCACGGACACATATATGAGGTAGTTTGTTCGCATATCTATGAAGCGGAGCTACAACGACATTCAAGGGATTTGTAACTTGATTCAGTGTATCGAAAATCATGGAAAATAACTTTCATAAATAAATTAATGCTTGCTCATTAACACGACTGAAAATGCTAAACGTAGAGTTTCCGAGAAAATTACTTCACCGTCTATTTTTCAATTGAAAATTCAGTTAAATAACTCAGATTACTCAATATTTGTCCTATGGAAATAGATAAATGCACCAAACCCAAATACGTAACACAACATGCATAAAAGAGAATATTAATATGAATCGACACTTTTGGCCTTTTATTAATTTTTATGATTGCACACAGAATACTCGCTATTCTCTGAACAATGTGATGTAGTGTACTATGGTATACCGGAGTACTACTTCGATACAATGCGGTACATTTTTGTCATTTACTCACCAACGGTCAATTCATTTTCTCAAAATATTTCTCAGGTTATTACACTTCAACGTGACATATAAATGGAACTATTTTTTCAATGCTTCCTTAGGTAAATTATCTCAATCATTCTCAATTACTCTTGAATAAGTAGACCACGACATTTCCTCACTCTTCTTACGCTTATCTGTGCGTTTGAGCATTTTAAAGATTAATCATTGGGTGGAGTTAAATCGAATGATAGATCTTAGAAAACGTTTTCTCGATTAATCACCCAAATATCCTGATTATGACAACTAATTTGCATGAGCAGCAATCTATCAACGAAGCATAATACCCCCCCCCCCCCAACTTTTCTTGAAGAGTTCGAAAACTCTATTGGGTCGGCTGAATGAAGTTTTCTTCGACAAAATCAGATCCAGGATTCCATCTCACGAAACGCATGAGAAGAGGTGCTCAATAATACCGAAGGAACCGAAGAAATCCTGGAAAGTTGGCAAAACGGCTTAGCATCGTGAGAGAGCACGACGGAAAACATTCTCACCAACTTGAGAGATTTTATGAAAACTTTTATGCAAAGGGATCAAGCCGATTTCTAAAGGGGAAATTTTTTTCAATGAAACGATAATGTTTTTCTCCTCTGTTGATCCTGACCGTCGGAAAAATATCGTCCCTCATAGGTATGGAAGATACGCAATAATTTCACTGGTTCCCCGCTTTCACGCTAATCCCGGCTTGGATCTCGGATGGAGGAGAGTCAGATGAAAATATTTTTGGGAGGAGGAAAGTCGATTGTGCATTGCCACTCGAATCGACCACTTCTCCTCCGTCGAGAGAGAGAGAGCTGGGCTGGAGGAGAACAATAAAAAACCCGGCGGGAGGAGGCTGAGGTGGGTAGCAGGAGTCACGGATATTGAACGCGCCAAGCCGTTCCACAAACATCTTAAAGGAACCGTGAAGGAAGAAAGCATTCAAACAAGGACCGGCTTTCGAGGCTGCTCCCATCGTATTGACCTCAGGTGAAGCTATCCAAGGGAGGCGAAAGAAAATTTCCGAAAATCTAATGCCCACTAATCCACAGATATGATCGATATTGCGTAGTAACCTATAAAAATCTTATTAGGTAATTACAATTACTATTTCATTTTGATTTCATGATTTTATTTCATACGAGCGGAAGATACCCGTTGAAATTCAACGGGTGTGAAAAACATTAACTTATTTTTTATAATAAAACCACAAAGCCCGAAGAAAAACGGTATGGGTGGTCATTTGAGGAGTTCGTAACCTATCTTGTATGTTGTGTTCGTTGTAGTAGACACACTGACAGTTTTCCAGGTTCACGGAGAGATGAGTGACTATTGGTTCACTTTCATGCACGGGAAACCCAAACTCGGCCTCGCAGACTCATTACTACTTAAAAAGCAACGGTTGATAGATGGTCACCTCGTCCCTCCGGTTCTCTTGAGCCGTCTTCTGAGTGATTAACAGCTTGATCGCTTCCCTTGTGTACATACATATATTTGCATTCCATGACGTAATTCAGTTGCACTATTCAACGTTGATATGTGCGTTGACTATCTTAATCAGGATTGGACAGAAGAGTACAATCCAGCGGTTGACACGTCAAGAGGAGTAATGGCAGCAGAAGCAATGTTTATTTGACCTATGAATCCTCTATCAATGGGACTGCGCCTTCGGCATAGCCATAATCATTGGTTTCGGTTGCTAAATAAAAACATTATGGTGATTCTTAGTGAACTTGTC
The DNA here is from genome assembly GCA_963573305.1 of Pyrrhosoma nymphula. Taxonomy (NCBI): domain Eukaryota; kingdom Metazoa; phylum Arthropoda; class Insecta; order Odonata; family Coenagrionidae; genus Pyrrhosoma; species Pyrrhosoma nymphula. Next base: position 137,464,544 of record OY754330.1, read on the forward strand.
GATTTTCATGCACAGATGTCGTTAATTGCGCAGAATTTCCGCTCTGCTTTCGGGTAAGAAGCATGTAGTGACGTTATTATAATTTCCGCCATCTTAAAGCAGATTGAAGGTTTAAAACAGATGGGTCTGAATTAGAACCAGATTTCGAGCTGGTTACCCTTCTGTATGTTGTGTAAGGATGAAATTTGTGAGGATTTTAGCGTAACCCGAGAAACACCACGGGGAGAATCTCATGAGATCACTGGTGGGCATGTTTTTGACCATCCAAGTCTAACCTTTGTTGTTTTTCTTTCAAGGGTTCATTTTCTCGCAAATAAGACATTCATTTTGCTTTAGAAGATTTATTCGAAAGGTTACTCTTTTTTCTATTAGGCATGTTGATGGATATATTTTTCAGTCCAAGGAACGGAAACACAGCGGCAAGTGAGAGTCTAGAATAGGCAACTCGATGATTGAGTGAATGTACCTAAGTTAACTGCACATTAACACTTTTATACGTTTAAATAATTCGTGACGTTACTGATGTGGGAATTGGTCTAAAAACAGTTCGCCATCGTAATGAGAGGCAGACGGTTTCACTACGTGTAATACATTTGAGTATTAAACGATAATAAACAACGCCGTGTTTGTTGTAGCAATAGAGACATTATTACCATTGATATTCGCTGCACGTATATATTCTTTTAAGTGTGTAGTCTATTAATTCCTTTATGTGTAACGTTTACTACGTAAGTGTTCTCCCATATATATGCCCCTTTGAGAGCTACTTTGAGAGTAGACGTTGAAGAGTATACTTGTTAAATATGCATTGAATTTAACAATTACCCCCCGAAGCAATCTAACATGGGGGCCTTGGGACTCTGGGATCTTCTTATACGGATTTTGTTTCTACGTACTATCATGGGCCTGCTGGAAAGCGTGATATTAAAATGCTAGAAGCGTGAATATTCTATGAAAATGAAATCTCTGGTTGTCAAGGAAATATGTTATTGTTGATTTCAGGGAAAAATGTGAGATTTTTCAAATGAAAACATGAATTTCAGACAAATACGGAGCGTAGAAGAAAATCGATTGATAAAATTAGAAATTATATTTATTCAGCCATCCGATAAAAAAATTCCAGCCCTATATCTTGAGTGAAAGTACTTTCAAAAAGCAAAAAATGAAACCACTGCACCGAACACAATGCATAGCATGGACCACCAGAGGGGACCTTCGGGGGCCTTTGGGGGGCCTTAGGGCTTTTTAATATAGCATATGATACAACCAGATATTTATTCTATCTACATGCCAAATTTCAGCTCAATCGGTCCAGTAGTTTTTGCGTGATGGAGCAACAGACAGACAGAGACCATTACATTTTTATATATTACAAAGGATCACACCCTTAACCCTGAAAAAATAGAGTTTCGGTTAATTGAACCCTACAGTGTTTGTTGTCTACCAGTAACAAATATGCGTTCCAAATTTCATCAAAATCGGTCCTGTGGTTTAGGAGGAGATGTGGAACATACCCACATACCCATATACCCACATACCCATATACCCACATACCCACATACATACATTGACTTTTATAAATATAAAGATAAAGATAAAAAGATAAAGATTACTGAAGAGTAAACAAATATAATTTTTTCCAATCAGTGAAATACTAAAATGTTTTAGCAAAGCTAGGCTAATGAAACCATTATCAGATGCAATGACTTCACAAGCATCAACTTGAGTGATACCTATTTAAGTTTTCATTTTCAGTACTCCACAGAATGGTCCTCTCCAACTACTTGACGACCGAGATCAGGATTAATAATAACTTTTTTCGTAAAGTGAATACAATAATTTTTATTACGGGCATTTGTGTCTCGACAGCTTGGATCATGATTATCCAATTAGTTGCAATCGATCATGAATGACATGGTTCATCAGCTCTCCACAAGTTATTATTATTAGTTTTTTATTTTATGCATTTCACTGAGTAGTTACTTTGTCAAATTTCCATTTTACAAGTTCTTGATAGACTCCTCATTTTGAACGCATGAGGTATCTAGTATCTGATGCAACACAGATATATGCCGCAGGATATTCTTCCTCTTACATCCTCTGAGGGCATTTTCATACAGTAGAAGTATTTTCTGGGAATAATAACCTTGCGTTTTCTCCTTTATTTTTACAATATATTTAGTCTGGATTCTTTAGTAGTAAACCTACTTAAGTTGTTTATATAAACGCGAGTATTTTTTCACTGTGTCTTTTGCATGTTAAACTGACGAGATTCTTTGTGGGAAAAGGGACTACTTAGCTTCAATTATATCTTAAAGTTAAGGTCTGGAGGTCCAATTTGAAATCATGGTGAGTTTTTGAAGGTTGTTTGAACGAGATTATTCCCTAGTCATATTAGAGACTACATTCGAATATGATTTTTTAATTTCTGCAGCAGTAAGACGCAAGAACTATATATTGTAATATTAATTGCGCAAAAACATTGTTTTAAAAGAGTGAAATTCTCAGTAAAGAACTAAATATACATGCATAAGTCTTTAACTTGACTTATTTTTTTACACCGCGTGGTGAAAATGCCACCCGAAGAATTTTGCTGGTCTGTAAAAAACAAAACTGGGGTAAATAATCGATTTATTTTTAGAAATATTTTAGAATTAATACAAACTACGCTCTATTAATTTCTGAACAGATCTATTCGTTATAAATCCCTCATTTTTTTAAATAAAAACTCTATGGAGTTCATACCCGCACCATTTCCCATGGAAAATGGCAGATATTTTTTGGCAAATGTCTCGAAAAGTAGTTCGTTCAGTGGCTGAAGTTTTTGTATGTTAGGAACGGTGAGATATTTCTCATTATGATTAGGCCAAATTCATTGAGTTTTATGGAAAATGATACTTTGTGAGCTCAAGCTATCTTAAATGAAGGTAAAAACAGACGTTACAGATTTCCACAAGCAATAAGTTTACTGCATGACACGTGCCGGCGTACTACCTCATTATCAAATCATACTTGATAATGCTGTAGTATGTCGAAAATAGTCGTGCAATAAATTTATTTCTTGTTGAAAACTGCAATATCTGTTTGTGCATCCACCAAGGAACAGTTCTACTTTCAGGCTTTCCCGGCGAATGATGCCGATAAGTTCTTCTCGTGTTTCTCACCGGGCTAGGCTCTCCATGGTCGCCAACGTTTCGCACTGAAAATGGCAGGAAAGTCTTCTGCCGAAACGTCAGAGACCCTGAGGATCCGAACCCGGTGGGAAACCCGAGAAGAACTTATCAACAGTTCCACCACTTCAGCACTTAATTGCTACTTTAGACTTTTTAAACATAAATATTTAAATCCTCACATTGGTTCCACTGGGAGAGACCTACGGAATACAGTGCTCCGTCCGTAGGTTTTGATGTTGTACTATGAAAACTTTAAAGTATTTTGTTAAAGCAGCCATAAAGAGCACCAGTTTTTTCTCAGAATTTGGCTGATTGCGAATCATAATAAATATATGTAATGTATTTCATGCTTGTGAGGCTTCGCCTCGTGACAAGTATTAGCGATTTATGCTAATGCATAATTAGTCGTGGTTAAACTAACTTTAGGGTATAGTGTAATGCATGTTGGTGAATACTCACCCCCTGCCACACACCCCTGAGGTGGCTTGCAGGGTATTTTGTAGATGTAGATGTGGATAAAACCGATAGAGTTAATGAATGTAATATTACTTCAAACGTACACGTGAAGGGTTTAAAACTGAGATGAAATATTACGTTTAGATAATTTTAAAATGTCATCTTACTACTGAATTTGAAATAAAATCAAAGCAATGACTATATAGGCAGACTGGAATAAAATTTACTCTGAAAAAAGTCCGTTTCCAGCTGGATAGGTCAACCTTCGAATGCCTCTTGATACCATAGCGAATCAGCACGCTCTAACTCACTATCCTGGTTGTGACTTATTCCACTCATTCCACGAAAACATTATCGTTACATGTGTTTCGTCCTCGTAATTCGCATGCTTGGAAATATACGACAAGTCTCTCTGAGCTAATCGATCGAGCTAATTACATTAAAACGAAAAAATAACACGAATAATTCCGGCTCTCGTTTATATCTTTGACGACGATTCTGAGTTGAATTCTGTTTTAATGGGGAACACTGAATGATTTAGATCTAAAACGGTTAATTATGTTCATGGAGAAATTTGAACTCAAATGCACATTGAATGAAAGGTTATTAGAACGCCACTCGCAATCGCCGAGTTAGAGAGATGAGTTCTTGGAATTCATTAGACTCCAAACCTTAGAGTTAATTCGGAAAACGTTATTTTACGAATTCTATTGGCCTCATGATGATTCGAGAGGAGTAGGCTACCATTATGGAATAAAGGACTGCTGAAATGTTTCCTCTCGTCCTACGGGATCACAGCTCAAAATAAGACACCCAAAAACCGGTCAAGTGCGTTCTGGTCCGAGTGATTGGATAGCTTATTTTTTACATGAGCACGCTTCAATTGAAACTCGTGCGTCACAATGCGACGCTTAACTCGGACTGGTACTTCTAAAAACAAATACACTAATTCAAACATAACAGAAAGCTCAATTTCCATTTAGCTTTACGTACGCATTCAAGATAAAAATTCAATTTTATTTCATTTTTCAAATGCAGTGCTGGGTCAAACAATGGCAAAAAATGAAGAATCACTTTTTCCCGGCGAATGCTTAGTATGAAGAGCTCTCGGGTTTCAAACCGGGTCATGGTGTTGAACTGCACTGACTTTTCGATGGCGTAGCCTGCCATCGTCTTCAGGGTGAATGATTTTCACTAGAATCTGTCAGATATTCATAAGTTCAATTTTTGGTTAAGGTGGCTGGAGCCATTTTTGTTTATGTACAGATTTGCGTGAAACTTTGCATACGTGTCCTTATTAGTAATATCTATCGATAAAAGTGGAAAAAACAGAATGCTACCGATTTGGTGTCCCGGCAATTCAATGATATTTTAACAAGCACTCATATCGCACACGGCATATATTTTGAAACAATTCGATTACTTATGTACAGATTTTCTCCTATATGCAAAATTTTGAGTTTCATATTATTATAATAGCTGCTAACAAATATCAAGGAATCATGCCGAGTAAGAAAAGCGTATTTGATTATATTTTCTCTTAAATTTCGAATTACGCGCCGAAAATCAAAGTCAAAACAATGCTTTAATTAAGGCGAAAATGAGAAATATAACTCATGCACATCATACATTACTGCATGTATGGTGATTTCCAACGTATAAAAAGGTGTACTTGAGTGAAATATGGTGCAAGAATATTTTTCTTTACTTACTTGAAAAGTTATTAGAATGTGCCTTCAACGACTCACGATTACCGCTCCAGCCACCATAAGTTTTCTGTGACTCGTCAAGGTTTTTCCTGCCTTTTCTTAGCACTTTGAGAGCTGGTTTCCAAATATTTCCAAGTTGGAAACCTTTGTCTCGGTTGAAGTTATTCTTTTCCTGCTTGGGGTGGGATCACGGCCCCTTATTTCTCGTTATCGTAATCCAAAACGCAAACCGCTCTAGAAGGGCAATGCTCACAGTTACTGCCCTAAGAACACGCTCAATAAATTAAAACTAGTATTTAAACATCTGACAAACTTTAAAGAATAGCGATCAAGTTTTCACTCTCATTAGTGCACTTGAAAAAAACGATAACGCGAGCGCACGCGTTATGGAGAATCAGAATCGCGCCCCTGATCTCCACGGCTTCTTTCGCAACACGGTTCCAGTAATCCCTTGTTTTGCACAGGACTGGCAAAAATGTTAAAAAATTCACTAACATTGAAAGGTAAATTTTATTAAATAGAACCACTGTAAGGCATATTTTGGCATCGAATTATTTTCTTATTCACTTAGACAACGGTTTGTACGCATATGATCCCTCTCAAAACCCACATGCGTAAAAGGAGGGCGCAAACAGTTAAAATCCCATTGGATAAATGGGGTTTTCGAAAACTTCGAATCGAAAATTCCATCAACATCGTTCGCCGGGAAAACGCCAAATCATTCATAAAAACCATAGTAAACATAAAAACAGGTAGGCCGGTGGATATTATGAAGCTCCTTGTGAAACCAGGTAAGCTTTTTTTAATTTTCTCAAAACTGGATTATCTTTTTTTTTACAAAAGAAACCGTATCTTGACTTGTTTTTGACTGAAAATTCGTACTAAAATATTATTTCTCAGGCAAATACGAACATAATAAAAGCGTCGAAGATTGCCAAAATGTTTCAACCCGCTTCCTATATTTTACTCCATTCCCTAACCCATAGCAAATATTTGGACCTATATAATGTCGATAAAAGGTTATTAAAAATGTTTAAATGCTACTCAAACCTTAATTCAAAAATTATTTAAGCTATACCCGCGGATCCGACGTGTATTCTTAAACCGGTGAGGGCGTAAAATTATAAAAAAGAAATTATTTCGTACGTATTAATTCCTCTAAAAACCCAATGTTGGTACGGAGTTTCATTTTTACCATCGAGATCAATAGATAATAACTTATCATGTGCATCCACTTAATCATACTATGAAAACAATCTTTAATCGGATAACTGTTAGCGCAAACACTTAATTACAGTAATAGAAAATGGTAATACCTAAGTGATTTATAATATTTGAAGCATAGGGCAAATGGATCCTTTTGTTTGTACGAGCGGGACGTCCCGCAGTCTCAAACATTTATCTACGGAAATCTGCGAAACCTATAACAGTTGCATATATTAGAGAGGAAAAAATTCGCATTCAGAAAATGTTGGAATCTTACCTGTGCAACCTGTATTTTCACAGATGGAACCGTTCGAAAAACTAATTTTCGGACTTTTTCGCCAGGTTTCTCACTCCACGAGTTTTAGTTCATCATCCATTTTGCAAGTACGGCACATCCAGAGATGGATACACAACCTTCTGAGAGACATTCTAATAGAGAAAACTCAAGATTATAAATGATCTCACTCGGTGTATCACGCCTCTCTGTTTAACTGAATCAAATTAGATAATTGAATCTATCATCCCAAACGAATCCCATTAATCATTCGAATCCAAGTACCCAAACCAATCCGAATACTATTTCGAATCCAACTACCCAAGCTATTCCAATTAATTATTCGAATCGAACTACCCAAACGAATCCAACTACCTAATTGAGCGAGTCCTCGAATTGATACGAATCCTGGATCAAAGAGTAGCTTCCTAAATCCAGAGTACCAATGCTATGAAATGTAGTGAGTAACGAATAATTTAAAAATCAGTACTCGTCACTTCAGATCCGGAGGGTTATTTTGTATTCTCACCTTTTTCATGATTCTTTGCGGAAAGGCGGGAGACCCGTTACGCTCTCTTAATGATCGGGTCTCGATCACCCAAGGCCCGTGGAAACGATTGTAGCTCTATATTTCAAGTTCCTTAGACACGTGGGATGGAACTAATGAAAGGCGGAGGAAAATGAAACGGATCAAGAGTCGAAAGAGCCATTGAGTTACGGGAAAGAGCCGGTGAGTCAAGGAAAAGACCTGCAGATCACCTTTTGAGAACCGAATACAGCCACGCCACCTGGGTGGCGGATGGAATTACGAAACATGACGTAATTTTGCGTATTTTATGACGTATTCTCACTTAAGGGAATTTACAAAATAACCCCCCTGGATGAGAAACGACTTCAAAAGCAACGAAAAGCTTCTACTGCTAAAGTTACTCCTCAGCAGGTGCTATCATCTCAGGCAAACTCCTATTTCTGTACTGTGCACGAACTATGGTAGTGGTTAATTTTTATTTGATACCTTCGAACATTCTGTACTCTGACAATTTTTTATAAGGAATCATTCATTTTAGCCGCGCATCTTCCGCTTTCTATCTTCAGGCACTATCGATGGCAACTGTGCAAAGGTAGTTTTACATATAGAAGTTACTTAGCTACTATGACAGTAGCCTTAGAAGTCGCTCGTAAATGGTACTTCAATGTGTAAGCACGGACTTCTATGGCAATAAAATAATAATAAACGTTAATTTTCACAGAACCGACAGGCCTTTTAGACATTCTGTATAAATACACTTGGCATAAAACTTTAGATTGAACATTAATAGTATAAAATGAGATTAAATTTCATGTTTTACATGTAGCAAAAGTTAAACAAAAACAAATAAATTATAAGAAAAGTTACTTGGTAAGCTTACATCACGTCGCCATACTAGGCAAACATATAAGAATGATGACCAAAAATTATTAGTACAAAAAATTGTGCATAACATAGATAGGCACTCAGATTAACATGACCGAATATAGTGTATACCTTACGACAGAAAGTTCCATCTGCTGGATAGGTCAAAAGAATGAACGAGAACTAGTATATTACATGAGATATACCTATAGATTGATATACGAGGTAATCGACCGCAGTTCGCACTTGCACTGAAAATTGACTTCTATTTTGCCTGCAAGTAGAATACCGACCGTCGAATACATACTCTTCACTAAAGGCACAAAAATATAAACTTGGCGTCACTGGAAGCTTATTTTGAGGAACTTGTGATCACGGTACAGATATACCCGAGTCCCCCAGGAATTTCCGGAGCTCGTCCGGAGACAAACTCCGTCACAAAGAGGGAGTGGGTGGTTTTGACGTATCCGATCTTTCACTCTCATTCGGCAACATATTCTTGCCGCTCGCACGCTGTCACGTGGGATAACCGAGGAATGGACGGCACCGAGATGAGATGGATGTACGCGGACCCACAGGGAGGGTGGGAATTCTGACGGGGCAAGCTGCGGCACGGAAGGGAAAAGGGAACGAACGCATGACTTCGAAAAGTTTCGAAATTGACGCCCTGTCCGGAGTTTACAAAGCAAAAACTTATTATCTGGGAGCGAGCTCTGGCGCGGAAGGGGGAGAGGGATGACCCCGGAGGACAGCGACGATAAGCCGGGTGGGCAGTGAGTGGGAGGATGCCCTTGGACCGGGTGTGGCACCGTTGGCATCCCCATTTCCTGCCACCCTCCCTCTCGTCCAGTCGGCAGGGAGCATGGTTCCTCATTTCCCGGCATTTTCTATAACCCGAGATTTCGGGAAAAAAGGGATTTTCTTCCCGAGGTTTCGGGATCGAATTAATTTTATTTGGAATATACATTGATATTACATGTTAGAGATTCTGTACGACTCGTCTTTCCAAACCATACTAGATTATAACTATTTCATCTGGAATAAGGTTCACGGAAAAAGTTGATAGGGTGCAATTAAAATTATTTAACTATTTAACTGGTATTTATACAGATGTTACTCCATACTAAGAAAAGATGAAGATTTTTTATCTATATCCTTTATTAGTGTGAAGGTAAATTTCTTATTTTATTTTCCTGTATAAGCTGTGCACCATTACTGGAACTTGTCCACATAAATTATGTACTCATCTCAACAAAGAACAACACATTGTACTCATTTTATTTTTGCCATCGAAACTTTGCATACCATGAACCTGAATTTGATTTCATTATTTATCCATCTTATGCGTTTTAAACGAAATATGTTGCGTGAATGTAAGCTTGCATTAAAAAGGGAAAGTTCTCGTGAAATAAATAAATTAATTAATCCATCAATCCAAAATAAATATATCCATCACGTCGCTCCCTTATGAAGTAGGCACAGCCAATTAGAGTTTAATTCTCGATGTTAGGTCTTTAGAGCTGACTCTGCTTTAAAAATATCTTTGGTTGTTTAGTTACCCTCTTACATTTCTGCATACACTCCTCCCTGTTCTTATGACTCTTAATATTTCTCCTCTTAAGAGTATCTTCTACCACATTCACCCATAGCTTTAGCAGTCTATCTCTTCCTATCAAGCCATTCGCCCCACTATCATACACCTCTTTCGTTATTCAACTCTCATCCACTCTCTTGGAGATGCCTAAACCAAATAAAGCACACTCCTTTCACATACTCCCATTACTGGAGCATTCAACTCACATTCTTTCATTACCCACGCATTCCTAACCCTATTCATCATAATTTGGCCGCGAATACTACTCAGGTAACCCATTCCCACTGCATTTAGCTTACTATTGCTCTTATCTTGACATCCCCAGGCTTCGCTGCTATAAGGTATGTTGGGGAGTAAAATTATTAGTTCCTTTCAATAGGTTCTAACATCTTTATGATGAGCAAGCTATAATGATATTTCCGTAAAAATACACATTAAAATTAATAGCATTCTAGAGTAGATTTTCAAAAACCGAACAAACTCTCCGTTTTCACAAAAAACTGCAATTTATGCATTGAAAAATCTTTCTTCAAATAACAATAAACATTAAGAAATTTTTAAAAATTACCTTCAAAGTGAATCAATAACTTTACCCAAAAAATATTTTACAGTGAATTTTCACAGTAGGTACGATTAAAAAAAATGTGGTGGTCAAAAAATCGATCAATCAATCTTGTCCTAACGTTCAATCAATCAAATACCTGCGGATGAGAATGCCCTTTCTGTTGTAATTGACGTGTTTCGACTCGTCTTTTTCAATTAAAGGTGTAATTCAAGAGAAGAGAGATGTTCCAAGTTTTTTATTAGAAAAAAAGTTTCCAGTTTAACACAAAACGACACAAATTGAATTAAAAGAATAAATTCGGGGATTTCCCCGGAAGAATTTTACCGGGAAATTTAAATGAGTTAAAACTCGTGAGGGATCCTGGAATCCTGAGAGTGAAACCTAGATGGGAGCCGCATCTGGACCGCAAGGGGGCCCACACGCTCCCTCACAGCTGGAGGCCCTCATGGGGGCCCTCCCTTCAACCTCCCTCTATCGCACTTTCCCTCTCTATCTTTCCACACGCTGTCCTTCCGGCTCCTGTGGAGGAATCTCGCTCCTTCCCCATCAGCACCACTACATCCCACCCGGACCATCCCTCTTCGGGTCGCCGAATGTCGTTAGCCCTGAATCACGTCCCGGGTGCCCGCACGTCCCCAAATTTGCCGAAACCCCCTTCGCGCTCTCTAAAACAAACAGCCTCAAGTTTTTGGGACGACTGACACCCCCACGAAGATTGGAAGATCGGTTCAAATTCAAAGGATAAATGTTAACTGTTACACTTAGGTGACTGACACACCAGTGTCTTCAAATACTACATTAAATATATCTGTTCACCGATGGAAAAACCTCCCCGAATATATTACAAGGACTAGGTAACCCGTGCGAAAATTTCGCACTTTCACGCTATCAGGAAATAAGTATGTTAAGGAAACGGTGTAATTGGGTTTTAAATAGAGAAGAATGTGTGTCATAAAGTACTTTCTTTAGACTTGTTTTCTTGCAAAAATATACTAAACATATGAATACAATGCAGGCAAGAGAGTTTATCGAAACTTTTAAGTCAAATCAATGGGTAAATAGTGAAATTTGATATTGAGATTGTATTTTTCATCAGAAGCCGGTGATTCAACGTTTAAAATGATACCTCATTTATCACTGTAGGTGCAGTATTAACGGAGCATATACGGAATGACAGAAAAAGACCTTTCTGTAATTATATATATATGATTAATGATGTTAAAAAATTATCGTGTTATGTAAATGCCTTACACCAAAGTCTTCTTAGCCCATGTACAACGTAAACGATGGAGAAAACTAACAGGTTATAGCACTATAAATCATCAAGCCTTACATGAAGTCTAAGTGTTCTTAAGTTGGAATATATGGTATGCAATGCATGACGAGGTCAATTTTGCAACCGAACAAATTGCGGAAATATTTCTACATAAAATTAAAATATTTAATCAAGTCGTTGAAATTATATCTGCGCATATCAGGAAAAAAACTATTCAATCAATTATTAAATAAATAATCATTTTTCACTCCCGAAGAGTAGTTAAATTTCAAAAATATATGAACTTGAAAAAGTAATCTTAAATGACATTCGCTTGAATTAATATAGGGCCGTCAACGCCGTAACCTATTTATTCATATAAATGTTTATAGGTTTTAACATTACTCCATTTATGGCTAAGGGAAGACAACGCTATGACGGTAAACCCGTCTTTTTGAAGTATTTTTTCACCATTCACACTGGAAAACTTCGAATGCCTTTGCCGCAGTCATAGCAATGCCAATCTTCTCAAGCCTCTTTGCACCAAAATAAATAATTTAAAAAAATAACTAAAAATCCAGAATTCCTTTTCAGAGTCACTATGGCGCACGCTTAGGTACATATTGCCCTATCTAGCCGAACTGCATTTATTTTTCTCTTTTGAGGTTCCTGGAACTCCACGTGAAGAGAATATTAGACTGACCAAGATTACTCGGGCTATTTTTCCGTTCCCTAAAGGATTGTCCCGATAAACCTAACTCACTGGAGCTCAAAACTTTCCGAGTCATTCCACAGAAGAAGAAGTGACTCGAGAGCTTGGAACTCATCTCTCAGACGTGAAGCCACTTCACAGAAATCGCGATGAAGAAAAAGATGACTCCTGCGTACAACGCAAAAGTGGAAGCCACGAAAATTGGGTTAGCAGTGGGATATCGTATCTTTCATTTCTCATCGAAATAGAGTAGTTCCCGCAAAAAAAAAGAGAGAAAAATTTTCCAAAGAATTTGCGGAAATACTCAACGGACTCAATTCCTTGAGAACCTCAGTTTATGTTGTCCATTGCATAGGATAAAAATTTGTTCTAGAGTAGGTATAAATACTTCAAGGAGAGGCATGAAATACTTACGTATATTTTAACATGGCAAATGTATAGGATTAAAGAATAATAAAACGAATTCATTGAGGACATTGATTATGGGTTGGAAATTTTATTGGTAACGTAACTACAACGCAGGGCTACATGTCACGTTGAGGAGATGTAGAAGTAATTTAAGTATTAAAAATATTCTCGAAAACCATCATAAAGTTTTGGCATCGTAAAGCACCTCTGAAATAGTGGGATATGTGGCACGTGAAAAGCAGATATCTTGACAAAAATTCTAACTCACTGTCAGAGTCAACTATTACATTAAATAGGGGTGATCTACTGGTTTAAGTAGATTTTTAAGGGAGGAAGGAATACCTCTACTATACTTTAGAGCCACAGGCTCTCCTGACATGATTTCATTCTTCAGTTCGGCATACTTCCCACCCCTCTTCTTTCCCATCCTTCAAGTCTCTTTCCTCCCATTCCCCGCTCACCTAACATCTATCACGGCCCTAAGCATCCATTCGCCCCTCATTACTTCTTCCAACCACCTACTCTGACTCCTCCTTATGTCCTCTAGAACTTTCTTTCCCTCACCCACCTTACCGAGCACTCTTTCGTTTTACTTTTCGCCTATCATACTTTCTCCATTCTCCTCCACAGCATTATCTCAAACGTCTGGAGCCTGACCTTATTCCTTAGAGTTAAATTTATACAGAAGGTCCCCGTGTTTAATTTTCTGCTATTTGTAAAAACCAGGACCAAAATAACCATCTACTTCGTCATATGCCGAATAGATCACATACACTTCTTACATTACACGTAATATAGAACCATGCACAGCGACCAGCACCGCCCACGATAATGTAAAAAGAATATCGGTTTTCTCGATTAAATTCATTCACATTTCATGCATAAATTCTAACTCTACAATTTCAACTAGGTTTACTTCAACGTCTACTGCATCTCCTGCGCTCCGTAATTCACTTATATACTTCCTAATACCTGCTCTCGCCCCAAATACATCTACATCTACGAAATACCATTTTAAAAAACCAGCACCAGGATGTGTGATACGCATGCAGTATGAAGGCCAAGATACTACTTACGAAAGAGTGCTGGCGCTAATTTTGTGGAAGGTCATAATATCTATCTTCAAAAGAGAAAAGGAAAAGAACACTGGTTATTCTTCCATATTTGTAATTGGCAATCAACCATATTAAGGCCTGATTATGCCATCGTAAAATGCCGAAACCATGTTCGGTTGGTAAATTAAAGTGTGGAAGTGCACCAGTATTATTTCTATTTTCTTCTTTTGAAGATGGAAAAGATACTACTGATGATTAGTGCTGCTACCAATTCTACTAACCCAACACACTACGAAATTCTAGTATAAAATTCTAGAAAACAAAATCATACAGAACATCCCAAGCAGTAAGAGGTGTAACTGATATTGATAATTGAATAAGCACAAGGTATTATCTACCAAGCGACATTGCCTCGTCTTCATGCGTCGACAGAATGCTATTCTTACATGCAAAGATTATCAGAAAATTACTGACAAACAAAATAAAACATCATCCATCATCCCATGCAGGTACTGAAAACTAAAAAAGTATATTCACACATCGCCTACTCTCCGATCATTTCCAATCTTCTACCCTCAACCCTCCTTCATCCCGTTTCCAACCCCATCCTCCACCCCCTACACTCCTCCAATCCAATCATTGCGACACAGACGCGCTCAAGATGGAGGTCTTCTTCAACTCTCTCATTTCCTCTTCGCCCTTCGTCTCCCAACACATTGATTTACTTTCCCTTCTCCTATATTTTCCATCTCTTTTCTTCCCCCTTCTAGACTTAAAATCCCAACCCGATCATTCCAATCCACGATGAGCAACGACGATCGATAGTACAGATAGTAGCTGTTTTTTTACGAGAAAGTTCTTATAATTCGACATGGATGGGAGTACCTTCACCGGGCGGATGCGCAACGAAATAATTTATGCCAAAGGTTTATTCATAAATCGAAAATTATAAGAGTTATCCAAAGGTCGTATGCCATCCCAATGAGAAATATTTAAAAAATTAAAAGAATAGGCCATCTTGAACTTGATGAGGATTGAGCTCCCAAGCTTGCATTAATGCTCAAAAACCTCAAGAACACAAGAAAATGCAATGTATAACTTCAATTTTTGTGGAAACATTGGTGAATAATTATTTTAAATTCTTGTTAGTTGAGTGTGTTCATTTTAAAAACTTCGTTGGAAAATTTCATAGCTCTTACTGCTTACCTAGCATGAAGAAAATTTCAAAAGATCTCATCACCCCAGCTATTCAATACATTGACGAAAGGAAATAATATAAACCAATTAAAAACTGGTAGGTACTTTTGCATCACTATAGACGGCTGGGCTTCTGAGGCAAATCAAAATTGCATTTCTCTAAATATGCACTTCATTGGTGAAGAGTTTGAAATGATGTATAATTAACTGGAGTGTTTCCCTTATGCTGAGAGGCTACAACGAAGTTTTTCTGGAGAATTAAAAAGAAATTTGCATGAATGGGGTATTGAACAAAGTATTGTAAGTGTAGACAGTGATAATTCAGCAAGTAATGTAGCTGCTATTAAATTATCAGAATATAGAAGCTATCCCTGCTTTACCCACAGTATAAACCTTAGCATGGACCCGCAGAAATTCAAGATTTGGTATCAAAGGTGAATTCCACTGTGGAATGTTTCAAAAGGAGCCTCCAAGCAGCAGAAAAATTAAAGAACATGCAAATACAGCTGCATCGTCCTACTTAAAAAGTAAAACAAAGAGTGAAGACAATGTGGAATTCTACCTACGACATACTAGAGAGAATGCTGGAAATAAATGAATCAGTAATGTCACTGATTTCTATAGAGTTTCCAGAGGTTAAAAACACCTCAAGCAGTGAAATGGCTTTGATTTCCAACTGCTGCAAGGTTTTAAAGCCATTCAAAGAAGTGACCGAAGAAATGAGTTTTGAGAAGCATGTCAAAATTTCAAAAGATATTTGTTTCAAACGCTCCTTGGAAACCTGGTGTAGTGACTGGACAAAAAAGAAGGCATTCCCAGCCAAGCCACATCACTCGCAAAGAATTAATAGAAAGACTGAGCAAAATATTGAAAGCTGCGGAGGAAAATCCACATTCAGCAGAAGCAAAATTCCTGGATCTAAGATTAAAACAGTGCGGATACTCCAACCCAAATGCCTTCGTGAG